>QRDG01001973.1:1420281-1582280 GCA_012064385.1 Puccinellia tenuiflora
TTGTAGGGTTGATCCCTGCAGTATCCCTCCAGTGTCGCTCTCGCGATCAGACCCGGGTTCGTCTAGTTGCGATCTGGCTCGAATAAAGGTGGTTCGGCGGTGGCCCAGTGGTCTTCTTCCGCCCAACTTTGCCGATATGCCCCGTTGTCGGCCATCCTCGATCTGGAAGTCGACGAATTCTGGATTGGAATCCTTTTGTGTGCGTCCACAATTTCCCTCCCTTGAGGCTTCAAGGGGGCGTGTCGCGAAACTTCTTTGTTCATTGACCATGGGACATATCAAAACCTGATTTCCGTGATGTTAACAGAGGTGGGGAATGTCAAGGCAGCTATAACTGGAATGAATACCAGTACTAGAGGAAGCGGAGTTTTGGATGCGTTTAAGACGTTGCTTCACATGCATACCTACAGGACAATGTTCCTGTCCGAACTGTGAATGTGAGCCTAGTGATTAGTGTTTTGCAGGAGCGGTCCCATATTTCCTATTCGGAGTCTTCAGTGTGGTGGTACTTTTAAAGTGTCAATACTCCATATCAGTTTATCCCTTAGCAACTCACGTGTATGAAATGGCTATCATGCTGACAATAGTGAAAGAACCAAGAAAAATATATAATTTTCTGTAATGTTGGCCACTCTGCACAAGAATTGGGTGCAATGCAGCTCATGGAGGCATCCTGATTTCCTGAAATACACAGCGCATGAACTAAGAGGAAGGCAATCCTGATTTCCAGAGATATACAGCACACGGCACTCTTGATTCTCGACAGCGTGATGGCACCAAACACGATCTCCGTGTTCGAAAGCAGAATCAATCGATAAGACAGAAATCGCCAACCACAAACAAAGTATGGTATTCCTGGTACCAAACAATGACTTAAACTCATCTTCTCCGATAGCCTGACACAACCAACCGGAAAACATCACATGAACTTTTTTCTTTTGTTGAGATGAACATCACATGAACTACGTAGTAGAAAGTCTAGAACTACTAAACGAAAAACACTGTTCAAAGTACCTCCAATTCGTCACTACTTACTACTTACACATAAGCATATAGCGAACTGCTACCAAATTCACTCGTCAGCCTGGATTACATCCAGCGATCTCATCTACCACTGCTAAACTACTGCTACCAAATTCAGTGCTCGTAGTAAACTCCACTTGAGTGCCGAGATTTACGCCTCCGGAAGTACGCCGCACGCACGCTCAGAGCCACCGAACGAGCGCCGCGGCCGCGAGGGTGGCGGCGGCGCCGGAGACCCTCCAAGCGGCGCGTCCGTGCGGCTCGCCCGCGGCGCTGTGGAGGAAGAGGAGTTTTGGATGCGTTTCAGACGTTGCTTCAAATGCATACCTACGGGACGATATTCCTGTCCGAACCGTACGTGTGCATGTGAGCCTAGTGATTAGTGTTTTGCAGGAGCGGTCCCATATTTCCTATTCGGAGTCTTCAGTGTGGTGGTACTTTTAAAGTGTCAATACTCCATATCAGTTCATCCCTTAGCAACTCACGTGTATTAAATGCCTAGCATGCTGACAATAGAGAAAGAACCAAGAAAAAAAATTCTGTAATTTTGGCCACTCTGCACAAGAATTGGGTGCAATACTTCTCATGGAGGCATCCTGATTACGTGACATACACAGCGCATGAATTCAGGAAGGCAATCTTGATTTCCCGAGATATACAGCACACGGCATTCTTGATTCTCGACGTGATGGCACCAACCACGATCTGATCCCCGTGGTGGAAAGCAAAATCAATCGATAAGACAGAAATCAACAACGGCGAACATCGAACAAAGTATTCCTGGTACCAGACAATGACTCAAACTCATCTTCTCGGATAGCGTGACAAAATCACAGAACCAACCGGAAAGCATCACATGAACTAGTTGGAAGTCTAGAACTACTAAACGAAAAACTCTGTTCAAATTCGCTACTAATTACACATAGGCATCCAGCGATCGATCTGCTACCAGCAGTACTAGATCAACTAGTAATTCTCTCGTCAGCCCGGATTACATATTTACATCCAGCGATCTCATCTACTACGGCTGCTAAACTACTGCTAGTACGAAATTCAGTGAACTCCACTCGTGTACCGAGATTTAAGCCTCCGGAAGTACTTCAGAGCCACGGAACGAGCGCCGCGGCCGCGAGGGTGGCGGCGGCGCCGGAGACCTTCCAGGCGACGCGTCCGTGCGGCTCGCCCGCGGCGCTGTGCCCGTGCGACCCCGACGCGCCCCTGCCAGCGATGGCGCCGGCACCCGCGCCCGCGAGCGCGCCCGCCCCAGCCCCGTAGACGACCGGACTGGCTCTCCCACCGCCTCCGCGCCTCCCGCCTCTGCTCTCGCCGCCGTAGTGCCCCCCGCCGCCTCCGCGGCTTCCACCGCCGTGGGATCCGCCTCCGTGCCCTCCGCCGTGGCCTCCACCTCCGTGCCCTCCCCCGCCGCGGCAGTGCGCGCCCTGGAAGCGCGCCGCCACGCAGAGCAGCACCAGACCCAGCGCGCAGAGCTGCAGCCTCGCCCCGCCCTTCATGGCCGCCGTACGTCTCTGGTCTCTCCCTTGCCCTGGCTACACGCCTCCGCTTCGATGGTCCGACTAGAAATCCCTACCCTCGTTTGCTCGTCCTGGTGCCGCGATTGCGTGAGCTATATGAACCGAGGGGAAAGGAGTCGGTGGGGAAGTTGCGTTGTGCCTGTGCGTGCCCTGTTCGTGGTCCGGGCCAACCCAGCTAGCATGTCGATCGACACGGGACGGGTCGACGCGTACAGCTTTGCCCTGGCAGGATTTGTGTAGGCGCGTGTTCGTCTGCTACACGGACATGTCTGCATTGGGGAAATGGGAGATCACCTCGAGGCATCGGGTGATGCTATGGATAGATAGTAGCGGCGGGGGTGCAGCCCACGCGTGAAGCTCCTAGTCGCCAAACTTCAACAAAATCTTCTTGATGAGATGACACGCAAGTCCTTGCATGTTCTAGGAAAAAGAACTTTAACGCTGATGTGAAGGGATAATAAATGTATACAGAGACGGTTGCTGTACCATTGTTTCTAGTGAGCTGTACTAGATGAAACGGCAGTAAGAAACGAACCATTACGGAAGGCCTTAGTTACGGTCTACTTTTTACAAAAAGACCCCTTAAACAAAAAAAAACAGCAACAACTTACCCAGCAAAAGAGTCGCCTACAAAGTTCATCCCTACACGCACTCTGCTCCGTGGCGCGCGCCAGCCGTCGCCTCCGCGCCATCGCGGAGCGCCTGCTCTGGGCGACCTGTGCCGCTGTGCGTCTGGCGGTGGCCGCGGTTGGTGGCGTCGCTCACGACGTTTCCTACGCCGGCGAAGCTGCTCTTCTTCTGCGGCGGTGCCGCGGGGGGCGTGTACGATGGCGCACATGTCCGGGCTCCCCCTATACGCAGAGCGCGGCGGCCTCGAGGCATCGGGTGATGCTATGTATGGATAGCACATAGCACGGGCACGCGGAAGTAACCGAAACTAGTATAGCTGCGGGCGTGCACCCGTGCTAACCCACGTGTCAAGCTGCTGTTCGCCAAACTTTAACAAAATCTTCTTAATGAGATGACATGCAAGTTCTTGCATGTTCTAGGAAAAAAAACAGTTTAACAGGCGTCTCGCTATCGACGGGAATATCGTCTAAATGAGAAATATATACCAGTGTCAAATTTGGGGTTTTACCTTCCACGTAATAAAGAAAACAATCACATGTCTTATAATTAGGATGCGACTAGGTAGAAGACGCTTCGATTTGTTAAATGTGTAAGCAACGTACCGTGAGAAAACAACATTCTTTTACATACATTCACAAAAAACAGAATTGCTGACGTCATCAATATTTATTACGAAATTTGAAAATTTAAAATGTTTTTTAGCACAAACCGTTTATCCGATTTAGGATCCGTTTTCACTGTTGAACTAGTCGCAACAAGATCTTCGAAACTCGATCCCATGTTGATATGTTCCGATGATATTTTTTTTCGACCCAAAAGTTACCAACCACTAACACATTAGTTACCAGGCCATATTATGTAACTTACCACCCAAGCAACTATTACATTTTCGTTCGAAACTATATCCGACTTTTGGTTGTTCTTTTTGATTCCTCCGAGTTTTGAAATTACTCCCTAGTTTCATATGTGAGATAGACATTTTGGGATGGTGAAAATATATCATGTAAAAATGGGTAATTATACAGTAAAACACATGTGTAGCTCCATATATATTAGGAAGATTATTTTGTTGATTCCATGGTGAGAACTACACCCCTAAAAAAATGAATTATTCCATCACTACTGGTGGTTAACTTAATCAATTTAGGGTGGGTAACTCCATTACTACTTGGTGGGTAAGTCCAGCACTACTGGGTGATAACTCATCATTATGGGGTGGTAACTCCATCACTGCTAGGTGGTAACTCCATCACTACTGGGTGGTAACTCTATCACTATGGGTCGTAACTGCATCACTACGAGGGTGGTAGTTGTATCAGTCTAGGGTGGGTAATTTTATCAGTTTAGGTTGGGTAACTCCATCACTACGGGGGTGGTAACTTTATCAGTCTACGGTAGGTAACTCTATCAAATTGGATGGGTAACTTCATAAGTTTCGGGTGGTAATTCCACAAGTTTAGGATGTGTAATTTTATCATTGCTGGCTGGATAACTTTATCAGTTTAGGGTCGGTAACTGCATCACTACGGGGGTGGTAACTCTATCAGTTCAGGGTTGGTAACTCCATTAGTTTAGAGTGGGTAACTCTATCAGTTTAGGCGGGGTAACTCTATCAAATTAGGTGGGTAACTTTATCACCATTGGATGGGTAACTTCATTAGTTTTGGGTGGTAACTTTATCAGTTTAGGAAGGGTAACTTTATTACTTTATCAGTTTAGTGTGGGTAACTCCATCACTACGGGTGGTAACTCCATCATTATGGGGTGGTAACTCCATCACTTCTAGGTGGTAATTCCATCACTACTGGATGGTAACTCCATCACTATGGGGTGGTAACTCCATCACTACGAGGGTGGTAACTGTATCAGTCTAGGGTGGGTAACTTTATCAGTTTAGGGTGGGTAACTCCATCACTACGGGGGTGGTAACTTTATCAGTCTACGGTGGGTAACTCTATCAAATTGGATGGGTAACTTCATCAGTTTCGGGTGGTAATTCCATAAGTTTAGGATGGGTAATTTTATCAATGCTGGGTGGATAACTTTATCAGTTTAGGGTCGGTAACTCCATTACTACGGGGGTGGTAACTCTATCAGTTCAGTGTTGGTAACTCCATTAGTTTAGAGTTGGTAACTCTATCAGTTTAGGTTGGGTAACTCTATCAAATTAGGTGGGTAAATCTATCACCATTGGATGGGTAATTTCATCGGTTTTGGGTGGTAACTTTATCAGTTTAGGATGAGTAACTTTATTAATTTATCAATTTAGTGTGGGTAAGTCCATCACTACGGGTGGTAACTCCATCAGTGTCGTGTGAATAACTCTATCAGTTATCAACTGCTCGTTCGCCTGCAACTGCTTGTTCCGCATCTCGTCCGTTCGCTCTCGATCAAACGGTCCGCGTTGGTGTGTGGAGTT
The DNA here is from genome assembly GCA_012064385.1 of Puccinellia tenuiflora. NCBI lineage: Eukaryota > Viridiplantae > Streptophyta > Magnoliopsida > Poales > Poaceae > Puccinellia > Puccinellia tenuiflora. The sequence goes on from QRDG01001973.1 coordinate 1,425,886, forward strand.
ACGCTAATCAGAAGCCGCTTCTCACAATAAACGGAGGCCGACGTCAGCATTACATCACCAAAGCTTGCAGCGCCCCTGTCGATCACGCTCCCGTCGGAGGAGAGCGCGCGAGCAGGCGCCACTAGGCGCGTTAGACGCGCGCGGTACGGGAAGCCAAGAAACGGCAGAGCCGCTATTTTTGGGTCACCTGAGAAGATTCGGTGACAGGCTCCAGCGGCGGTGCTCGGAGACGCGCGGCGGCGGCGAGCTACACGGTAGGAGGAAGACAGCGAAGAGGTGCGGGAGCACCAGTACCTCACCCTGAACGCCGGGCAGGGCTCGGAGGAAGCATGTGAGGTTGGAGACGTTGGGATCGACCGCGGCGGCCATCGTCCGAGGTTGGAGAAGAAGGCCTCGATCCATTTGATTCCGAAAGTCCCGACAAGTGTTCATCGTTGATGAGGAAGACGAGCGAGGGGCGGCGCCGATGGTTTCCTCGGGCTGGCTCTAGGCGAGGCGGAGTGACGGCGACGGTCGTCGGTGGCGCCGTTGAGCTCGCGAGGGACGCGAGTCAGAGAGAGGACAAGTGTATATGGGAGAGAGGAGTCCGTTCGCTCTCGATCAAACGGTCGGCGTCGATGCTTGGCTGCTTCTTATTAGATTTTCCGTTTATATTTATTTTCTTACTGACCTAGCTAGTGCTAGAAGATCGTGAGTGTCTCACGTAAACAAAAGTTGTAGTGACTTTGCACAAGAACGTGCTATGCTTCCAACACGTTGAAATAACAAACGATGTCCCGGATGTCGCCTAGAGGGGGGGTGAATAGGCAATTAACACTTTTTCTATTTAGGGACTTGATAATTGCGGAATAAAACTAGGTGTTTAAATTAACAAGCCAACAACCTAAAATTCTAGGTTTACCTAAAGTGCACCAACAACTTATGCTAAACAAGGCAAGCAACAAGGTGATAGCTAGATATAAACTTCAAGCACGAAGGCTATCACAATGTAAATTGCATAAGTAAAAGCTCGGGTATAGAAATAACCGAGGCACGCGGAGACGAGGATGTATTCCCGAGTTCCTCCTTGTTAAGGGAGTACGTCTCGTTGGAGGGGTGTGAGCTCGCCACAAAAGGCCTACTCAAGATGCCACAAATGCCTCACCCTATTCTCTGATGAACCGCATCCAAAGGTTTGGTTCACCTTCCACTATCGGAATCCTTCGAGGCGGATTCCGGAGCCCTTTTACACCGTTCTTGGGGCACACACCCACAACTCAATTGTGGGCTCCCAAATCGTGCCGAAGCTTCACAACTCGAAGTCTTCGCGGCACCTCCAACCGTCTAGGGTACACAATGCACCCAAGAGGCACAAGCTCTTGGGAACATTCTCAACCTTCAACTTCACGTATCACCGTGGGGAGAGCAACCCGATGCAACTAATGCAAAAGGCAAGAACACACCAAGTGGTCAAATCCTTCTCTCTAAAATCCAACCAAAGCAACTAATGCTATGGATGGATTTAGGAGGAAGAACAAAGGAGGAACACCAAGAACTCCAAAATCTAGATCCCACGAGTTCCCCCCACTTAGAGGAGATTTTGTTTGGTGGAAATGTAGATCTAGATCTCCTCTCTCTTTTCCCTCAAAGATATGCAAGAATCATGGGAGGAATTGGGAGAGGGGCAAGATTTTCAAAGTCAACAATGGTGGGAGAGAGAGGGGAAACGTGCTTGGCTCTTTGGGGAAGAAGGGGGCCTTATATAGGTACCCAAGAGAAAGAGCCGTTGCAGGAAAACTGGGACCGGATATTCCGGTTCATGTTTGGACCGGAATTTCCGCCCCCCAAGTCGCGCACCAGATGAAACCTTCTGGAGGTAACCGGATATTTACAATCGGATATTTCCAGAAGGACCGGAATATCCGGTTTTCTGAAAACTGACAGAAGCAGCAAAACAAAAACTGCAATAACTTTTTCATCCGGACTTCGATTTCGATGATCTTGGACTCGTTGGAATCGTCACAACGAGCACTACAAGAATATGCAGAGAAACATCATAGTCCAACAAGATATTATAAAAACAAATGGGGAAAGGTTAAACCTCCTTTTTGAAAACCGCAAATGCCGTATCTTTTGCAATTGAAGTCCGAATGAAGTAAAACCAATTTTGTTGGAAAGAGGACGACAAATGCTACCCTTGGAAATGGAAAACAAGCAATGGAGATTTTGCAAAGAAATGGAAGAGATAAATCTTCCGCACGGATGAACCGGCAAAATCTCCAATACCGAAAACACAATAGAAGACGCATATGAAAACCGTTTTCGGTGAACTTAGCCTTGTCATGACGAGCACGACAAGCACCAAGATCACACCACGATAAGAAGCAAATAAAAACCAATAGAGATGATTGCATGGATGCAAAGTTTTGTGCTCTCTATGATGATACGATCACGATATTCGGTCGAGAGCCCCTCTTGATAGTACGGCTATCTATCCTATAACCCGGTCTCTCCACTAAACAACATGAGACCGGTAAAATAAAAACCCTATCAAGATCATATCTTTGCCTTGCGCATTAATCCACTTGAGGTCGATGAAGACGATCTTCATCTCCTCAAGATGCACCACCTTCCTCGATTGCGTTTCGGTGAAGATTCACATGACGCTCCACCATACACCAAGATGGGAGAAGCACACTTCGGCATATCTTCACTTGGACTTGAGTGTTGATCAATGCGCACTTAGCCTTGATCAACACATACTCTTTCTTCTTTTTCTTCTCTTAGCCTTGATTCTAACATATGGAGATCAAACAATGCAAATGGACAACACCTACAAATATAGCTCAATGCAAACATTAGTCCATAGAGATTGTCATTAATTACCAAAACCATGCATGGGGGCAACCATGCACTTTCAATCTCCCCCATTTTGGTAATCGATGACAATCCCTTATTAAGAGGGTTTATATAATGAATAAAGCATCCTCGCAAGACAAACGAGCAAGGATGCAAGCGCATGTGTGGCAAATGCAACAAAAGCATAAACCCAAATTCCCTTAAACCCTCTAAACTTCTCCCCCATTGGCATCGATTGCCGAAATGGGAAGAAAAATTTAGAGAGCCAATATAATATGAGTTCCTCCATAAAGGTGATGACAATCCCTTTTAACGAAAAATTAGAGGAAATCAAACTATATTGAGGATCAAAAGATTGCAAAAAGGATGAAATCATTTTAAACATCTCCACAAAGGAGAAAAGCAATCAAAAAGATCCAAGGCGAGAGTTCTAAATAAAAACGGAGAAGCTCCCCAATGTTCATGCACAAATGAGGAGTGCACAAATATATCCTCGCTCCCCCAAAATCATCGAGAACAGTCAACAAGTGCAAGAGTGCATAATGCAAAAGCAAATCATAGCACTTGCACCAAAGATGTGGTTGAGCCATAATAAGATACCAATTTTCAAAAATTCAACATAAGATAGGCCCAACCGAGATAAACGGACGATCTTTTAAAGAAATATTTTCACAAGCTTAGGGATACCAATTGGAAACTAAAACCAATTGAAAATGCCAAAAGCTAGTGAGATTATTTAGTCAAATGAAAAACAACATGCTCACCATGGTAAGCATGAGGTAAAAGATCCTCAACAAAAATATGAGTGTGCAAAGATACCAATAAACAATGAGACAAGCACTCATGAGATAAATTTGGAGCCACCAAAGAATTATAAATAAAAGCAAGGTAGCTCAAAAGAATTAGGATACCAACTAAAGGTGACCTCTCTCATATGTATAGGTTTCTAATTAGACAAACCATTGAAGATATACATCCGCAAAGAAACATATACATACGAAATGGTTAGGGAAAAGTAGAACAAGGTATCCAAAAGGAAGTCATAAATATACAAACGAGATTATTGCATAAAAGCATAGCACATAGCTCAAATTTATCTCATTGTATATAAATGAACTTCAAATATATCAAATGTATCACACATATCACTAAGGGAACAAGAGATAGTGAAGATGCTTTGAAATCGGCAACAAGTATCACAAACAAATAATATCAATTGAAGAAAAGGTTTTTGCAAATTCATCACAAAGATATACCAAGTGAAGAAAATAAGCCAAAACCACAACAATTGCACATAAAGGATTTCATGCCAAGAGGCAACCTACACAAGGTTGAATACTAGAAAAGTATGCATGGGATAGATACTTGTTACCGAGATGCATTGACGATGAAGATGATGAGAGTTGGTTTGTCATCAAAGCTTGACTCCGACAATCACACGGTGAGAACACCTTCCTTATGAATGAGGCAAGCATCCAATGCATCTCCATTGTACCTAAAACAAAATTAGAGTACAAAATGGTTCCCAAACTCATTGGGTCCCATAGTAGTTAGATCAACTACAATATATAGGAAACACTCCACATAAATATGTGCATATAGATATGAAATTGAATTTCATGCACATCTTAGCCGATTTAGAATTCGGTGGAGTATCCCCTATATATTGGATGACGAAAGGCTAGCATGCCATATAAAATATATATTAGTAAATATGCATACATATACAAGAACCAGACAAGATACAATTCGGACAAAAACACCAAGTCAACCAAGAAGAGAGCACACCAAGGTGTGACACAAAAAGGTTGTCCAAATTATATCAAAATCCAAATCAACACATGAAGTGTGATATCAAAAGGAATCAAATCAACACAAAAAATGATCGATAAGAAACCAATTGAAAGTAAGATACCAATTAAAACAAAAATATCAACTAGGAGAAAAGATACCAAGAAGAGGATGATACTTGACCGAAATCAAGTAAAGTAAAATAAGGCACAAAGGTATCAAGACTCCCATAATAAATATCAATTGGGCAGCACTAGCAATCGGCGCCCGATATTTGTTTCCCATCGGACTAGTTGTCTGTCGTACGATTCGAACAATGTAGAGCGTCCGATATGTTTCCCGGTAGAGCGCCTGACGCGGGAGTAGTTAGCTGGGATATGCACCAATCGTGGGCTTCCCTGACTCCTTCCGTAAATTACGTCAACACTAATTATGTGGGAAGCTAATTATATGGAATTAGCTTGACCTCTTCTTCCGTTTGTTTTTCGAAATAATTTACGGAATTTAAGGTAGCAGATTAACACGGTTTGCTTCCTTAGAAGCAATTTTTTTGGTTTGCTTCCTTAGGCGTTGTAAAAATATTTCCCATGTTATTTCATTGTGCTTCGAGTGCGACAAGAGTTTGCTTCGACTGACATACTAAAGTTTAGTTCTGTTTTCAGCAAATTTATGCTTTCATGTGCCGACGAATTTGCTTCTATGGTGAATTAAACCTGCTTCATTTTAATAGATATATTTATCATTAACAGGGTATTTCCTTTTCAAAAACAACAATGGAGTAGAATTGCTTCTAACTAAATACAATTATACAAACTTTTGAATCAGTAATGTGCTTCCAAGAAATACAAAAGAGCTTTGCGCTTCCAACTTTCATGTACAATTTTTTGGCTTCCATGGACAAAGAAGTCTGCTCCCATAGACAAACAATTCTTGATTCCATGCTTGTGCTTCAAACAAATTGACAGTTGCTTCCTAATTTTGTGTAGCCGATGACGTCGCCGCCAACAAGTCGATGTCATCGGTTGCAGCCCTGTCACACAGCAGGGCTCGTCACCGTCATAGATCGGTGGTGAATATGTGCTTCCCATTGAACGCGCCTCATCTAAGCACTGCAAAATGAATATGTCAAATCAAGAAGCATGATTGTAGTTCCATATGGACGTAAGAAACATGGAAGAAGCAAATACGTAAGCATGGATGCTCTCAATAAATATTTTTTTACACCTTGAAAGTGTGTCCAGAGATTGGAGTTTCATATGTACATATGAATCATAGAAGGAGCATACATGAGAAGCACCTACCAAACATATATACTCAGAAGCACTAATATTTTGCTAAGACAACATAAGTGAGTGTATTTGGAAGCACGGTAAATTGACAAATGAAAATATCGTACTTGACGGTGATATGCAGATGCAGAAATTTGTTATCTACAAAGTAATTTCATCTAAACTAATCGGAGGTTTGTGAGACTGTATCAACTAAACTTGTGCACATTTGCAGTGCAATGGTTCAGGCTTAATAGCTATCTTTAAGAAGCAATACTTCACAGCTGAAAGAAATCAAGAACACGTCTATCAAGGAAGCGAAACCAATATCGTACTTATATATAGTGGAAGCATATAATTTTTAAAATTGCAATCCCAAAACTTGCCACCAGCATCATTCTGTTATCTAACACGGTATCATCGAATACTAATTGGTAGTTTCATAGCCAGTAGGTCACACGCAATTCATCACTGTATAGCGAATATGAAGCATGGTCAAGCCGAAGCATACATATTATTCTCACACAACATAACATACTTTTCATGGAACTATGGAAGCACACAAAATTAAAATTGTAATTGGGAAGCATGGACAAACTCGAAGCATCAATTTTACTTGAAGGAAGCCTATAAAAAATTCATCACTGTATTCTGACAAGTGACAAGGCATCCTAAACCGAAGCATACATAGCAATCATCACAAAGCTTAACATACATTATATGGAAGCACACAAAAATAAGCACGTTGTAACATGGGAAAAAATGGAATGTATTCTTTAGAAAATTGGAAAATAGCACATCTGAACCTAGATTGCAAATACCTTCTCCCAAACATGGGGACGGTATAGATTGGTGATTGGGGCGGAACCGCGGAACACGAGGGCGGCGGGGCCGAGCAGCGCGGCAAGCAGATGGCGACGAAAATTGCCAAGCTTTGCTGCTCAGAGGCACGACCGGCGGGACAACTAGCAGGGTAGGGTGGTGCGCGGCTGGGATCCGACCAGAAGGAAGGTGGCAAGGTCGTGCATCGTACATGGCCGACGAGTCGGCTAGCAGGTGGTGTCCTGCTTGGGGAAGAGCTGTGAGCCGGTGCGCCGGCCACGCGGCCGATTGGCGCGGCTGGGACGCGGCCAGGAAGGAGGCGGCGCGGTCGTGCGTCGCGCACGGCGCTGCCTGGGAGGAAGATGGCGATGGGGAGAGGGATTTGGGGGCGGCTGTTAATGGCCTAGTCTGTCACGGGATTAGTAGGGAGAAACAAATAAAGCTAACAATAGGCCATTGGATGCACGTGAGATGGAGGGCTACGGAGGGGTCCGAAGAAATCTTCGCCATCGGCCTCTGATGGATAGTATTTACCATATCAATTGGAACAAATATCTATGGTGGAGATATTAAATTCCAATTAATACCAATTGAAGGTACCAAACATAAGATAAAGAATCAAATGCCAATTGAGAGGATCAAAAATTGATAGATAGAATAGTGTTCTAAATAAAAAGGAATGATCCCCCAAGATTAATGCATTATCTTAGATATTTGCATTTGAATACAAAATGCACACACAAGGGATCATTACTCTCCATATTTTATCTATAACACTAAACACTACCGATTGAAAAAAAATAGGATCCTTGCAAGAGGCAAAGAAGGCAATAAATAGGGCAAATTAAAGCAAGAGCCAAAATGAAGATGATCTACAAAATCCACCACAATTACTAGAATCACTTGTCATGGACAAGGAGTATATGGAGATATTTCTCGGTGGTATATAGGAATGATGTTCAAGACCAACTTCACAACAAATAAACATATGGCAAGAGATAAGAATTAAAACGTAAGAAATGAGAAATATGGCATTTTATATCGAAAAAGATTTGTTGGTAGTTTCAACTATTCGAACCAACCGGCCAAGCCATGGTTAAAATAAGGTGAAACAAATGGTTTCTCAACTAATATATGGAAATGGATATTCGAGAAAAACCACCCCAAGCAAACTCACGCAAACAAGAGCCAAAAGATAACCACAAGAAAATTTGGAACTTGTTCGAGCAAACATGCCACATAGGAAATAGATAATGTACAATATCAAATCTAAGTGGCAAACCTCAAATGTTCACATTTTTATGGGATTGTAATATGCACATATCTTATTACTCCCCCATAATGTGATAATTCATTTTATTTTTAAACAAGAGGCAAATAAAACCAACTAGAGAAATTAATGGACATTGTAGAATTTGAATTTCTCATTAATATGACATACCACATAGTAGCTAGATAATATGAAATATCAATACTAGGTGGTGTGCCTCATGTACACACATTTTTAGGTTGTGAGGTGCACAAAGCACATCACTCCCCCAAAATGGGATAGTCCATTAATATCTCAAAAAGCCAAATGGAATCCACACAAGATTCAATAAAGCTCAACACATAAATTACACATACATGATATACAACAATCATACACAACCTTGAATAACAAGACAAGTAGGAAAGTAGCATATCATATACAAGCACATGCTAGGAACAAAACTAACACAAGCAGGGAGCAAGCAACTTTCAATGTATATAAAAATTAAATACAAGTTACCGCAAGGAGGAAGCATTGGATATGAGATAGATATGTGATAATCCAATTGACTTGGCTTGAGAAATAAAACCATGAAGATCCCTTAATTCTTCAAAAGTAGCCAAGTCACCAATGACCTCCACAAACACCTATTGATCAAGTTGAAACTTGATGGTCCCCAACCAAGTTGGGTCCTAAGAGGTTAGTCACAATAGGTTTGGGAACCCAAATGGTGCTTTTCTTGACACCAATTTGAGCTCCCACATATTTGGCAAACACATTGCCACTTCTATCCTTCCCAAGAGAATAATCATCATCAATTATGATAGGGTTGGATGAGGTACCGTTAGTGCATGAAGAAGCAAGATGACCTTTGCCACAGCAAAGGTAGCAACACCGACTCTTCTTCTTCTTAATAGGCCCCTCAATTTGAGGAGCATTGGCTTGAGTCTTCTTAGGAGGTGGCCTTTGTTCAACAAATGGTGCACCATGAGATTGAGGAAGGGGCCGCTTCCCTAGTTGTTTCTCACTAAGAGGCTTCTTCTTCATTGGGCAATCCCGAACGTGGTGCCCTTCAACCTTGCACTTGAAGCAAGTGATCTTGGCCGGATTCTTGACTTGAACTTGGCCCTTCTTCTTGTTGGACTTGGACTTGTTGTTGGAGTTGAATCCAAGTCCACTCTTGTCATTTGGGGATTGTTGCACACTCAACATGTTGTCAAGTGCACTCTTCCCCTCATGACGCTTTTCCAAGCCTTTCTTCAAAGAAGTGGCTTGGGCCTTGAGCTCGCCTCTCTTCTCTACATGGTTAGTGGCAACACAAGTACTAGAGGAGATAGATGCATCATTGTTAGAGCAACAAGGCAAAGCAAGTAATTCATCACATGATGTACCAACATTCTTAGTGGATGAACTACTAGGACTAGCACATGGCAATATAGCATTGTTAATTAAAGTTGTGCTAATATCCACATGAGGCTCACTTGATGTTACCTTTGTAGTGATGGCCTCATGAGCTAACTTAAGACAAGCATAGGATGCTAGAAGTTCATCATTAGAGCTAGATAGCTTTTCATGATTTGCTTCCAACTTCTCATACTTGCTAGTTAGCAACTTAAGTTGAGCCCTTAGCTCAACATTCTCCTTCATAATAGATACTTCACAAGAAGTGGAGTTAGTAGCACAGGCATCATTAACTTTAGAAATAGAAGAAGAAATCTTATCAAGCTCATTATTTAATCTAGCATTTTCCATTTTAAACACTTTATATTTTGCATGAGCATGATCATGTTCTTTAATGATTTTAGCAATTATTTCATTATGAGACTCCTCGATAGATTCTAGTTTCTCCTCTAGAGAAGCACGAGTCTCTTGCTCTTCCTCAAGAGCATCTTCTAACGATGCTTTCTCCATACCATCATCTCTTTCAATCTTACCCTTTTCTTCAAGGCTTGCTTCCAAAGCCTCAATAGTTTCCCCACGCTCAATTAGGGTGCTCATGATTTCAAAGAGGTTCGCTTGGGCACTTTTATTGCTAGGAAGGGCTTTAAGAATCATTAGACCTTTATTTTGAAGCAAAGCATTATCCTTTTCCACATCATCTTCTTCATCATTATTATCATCATCATTATCATCATTATTATCATTGCTTGAAGAAGATTTAGCCATAAGGCAATGAGTGATGGATGAAGATGAGCAATTAATTTTTGAACTACACAAGTTCAAATCTCGTTCCACAATTAATTGGGTTTCCTCTACATTATTATTCATGCAAGAGTTAGAGGGAACACAAGCATTTTTATCATTGGAACAAGATAAAGCAAGCATATCATCATTACATTTATCTAAGCAATTTTTGGATGATATGCAAGTACTATCAACACTACATGTATGACATTTATAGTGCTATGTGTGTTTTGGTCCAAAGATGGGGCATTGCAACAAGATAGAGACAAAAGATCATCAAAAATTAGATCACTATCAATATTGCAAAACCTATCACTACTCAGCATTACATTGGTTTGTGGCTTACCACATTTTGGTGAAATAGACGAAGACGAGAGCTCGTCACGGCCGGAGGTGGAGGGAGAGCAATCATCCTTAATAGAGTTGGACACTCCATATTTAACTTGTAGCTTGGTCCAAAGCTCATGAACATCCCGGAGAGGCATGATTGACTCGAAAACTACAACACTTATAAATTTACAAAACTCATTAGATGCTAGAGCATCTAGATATAAGTTTTTCTCATCCTCTAAAGTTGTACTTTCGTAGTCCTTTGGAGGAGAAAAACCTATATCTAAGATACGCTCAATATTGTGGTCCAAGACCCGTAAGTGACTAAGGCTGGTGCTAGTGGGGGCGGTACCGCCCGGCGCGGGGCGAGAGGGAGGCGAGAGGGAGGCGGGACGGCAGCGGGGGGCGATGGATCCGTCGCCCGGCGGTAGCGGGCGCTACCGCCCCGCTGTCGCCCGCGTTGGCGGCGAGAGGGAGGCGAGGAGGAGGTGAGAGGGGGGCGACGCGCTGGCGGGTTCGGGCGAGAGGGAGGCGAGAGTCCGGCGGGGCAACGGCTAGTTGACGCGGCGAGCTCTGATTCATCCACGTCAGCTAGCCGTTGAGGTATCCGTTGCAGCCTCCAAAAATTCGAATTTTTTTTGCAAAAAACTCCAAATTTCATCCCCAACCCCCTATAAATACCCCCCACCACCTCACTCATTCCACACCTCACTTCATCTCATTTCTCTCCTCCACTCTCCCAAATCTTCTCCACCATGTCGGGTTGGACTCCAGATTTCACCGCATTCACCGATCTCTTGCAGTCCGACGGGTCACCAGCCCCAACCCCTCCCCTAGATGATATCTCTCCGACACATCGTCGCTCCAATGTCGGTTCTTCGCCGCATCCCCGAGTTTTACTCCCCTCCGGCACATCACCTCCGGGGCCATATGGTCCATACCCTCCACCTCCGGGGCCATATGCTCCATACCCTCCGCCTCCGTATCCATACCCCCCACCACCTCCACATGCTCCACCTACAGGTAGCGGGAGTGGGACTGTACCTCCGTACCCACCACCTTCGTACGGTCCATATGCTCCACCTCCATATGCTCCATACCCGCCATATGCTCCATACCCCCCACCACCTCCCGAAGCCACTGCTCCAAGCTTCGGGTCCGAAGCCGCGGTAACAATCGTACCAAAGCGTCCAAAGAGGCTTGAATGGACAACTGCGGACGAGGAAAAACTGGTAATTTACTTACCCGTCACATATTTAATATGGAATTTTATTTTATTATATGACTAACAATATCTATTTCGGTGTAGGTTCATGCTTGGATTTTTCACTCCAAGGACTCTATCGCCGGTAATAGCAAGACCGGCGTTAGTTTTTGGGGTCAGATAGCTGAGACCTTCAACTCTACCTCGGAACCTTCCCGTCATCGGACCGCGAAGCAACTGAAGGATCATTGGAACGTCTACAATCGTGAGGTGACCTTGTTCAATGGATACTACATCCAAGAAGAAGGGTTACGTCAGAGTGGAGCAGACGATGCAATGGTCATGAAGGCGGCAATGGCGAGGTACGAGAATGACATAAGAGTGACTCAGCCTTTCAGACGGCACCACTGGTGGCAAGCTGTTCGCAATGAAGCGAAGTGGAAAGGACAACATGGTCCTGGTAGTGGATCCGATTCCACTGCCAAGAGAAGCCGTCTGGGAGTTTCTGGTGAGTACAGCTCTGGCGAGGCGACGGAGGAGGACCGTCCAATAGGCCGCGATAGGGCCAAGGCAACGACACGGAGGGAGAAGGGAAAGAGGAAGGGGAAGGAATCCTCATCAAGCAGTGAGGTAGCAAGTAAATCCTTCGCAATGAAGAACATGTGGACTGGTTTAGTGAAGGCTAAGCTACTCAAGCAATGGAACAAAATGAGGGACCGATCAACCGCCGACATGAACGAAGCAGAAAAACGCACACATGTGAAGGCCATCAAGATGGTGGAAAAAGAGCTTGGGCTGCAAGATGATGAGGATGAGGAGGAGGAGGATTAGAATTTATTTTTTATTTATTATGTAATTTTTTAAATTTATTATGCAATTTTATTAATTATTATGTAATCGGTAACATTTTTAGTTGAATAAAATAATTTTCTTGCATTATTTTCAATGTCTAAACAAAAGCGAGTGAAATAACTTAATCTGAAAAAGAAATGCTGATGTGGAGGAGAGAGAAGTGAGAGCTGGCACTACAGCCCGTGCACTGGCACCGTGGGGTGAGAGTGTGGTGAGAGTGGGGTGAGAGTGGGGGAAAAAGCTGACATGGCAGCGCTATCACGGGCGGTGCACTGGCACCAGCCTAAGCATATGAGTTTTCCAAACATTAAAATTTGTGCCATTGAATATAAACATGGAATTGTGCACCAAATCCCTAGACGACATCTTTACTCTCTAGGCGGTAAAGCCAAACAAGAGAGACGAGGCTATGATACCAATTGAAAGAACAAACGATGTCCCGGATGTCGCCTAGAGGGGGGGGGGGTGAATAGGCGATTAACACTTTTTCTATTTAGGGGCTTGATAATTGCGGAATAAAACTAGGTGTTTAAATTAACAAGCCAACAACCTAAAATTCTAGGTTTACCTAAAGTGCACCAACAACTTATGCTAAACAAGGCAAACAACAAGGTGATAGCTAGATATAAACTTCAAGCACGAAGGCTATCACAATGTAAATTGCATAAGTAAAAGCTCGGGTATAGAAATAACCGAGGCACGCGGAGACGAGGATGTATTCCCGAGTTCCTCCTTGTTAAGGGAGTACGTCTCGTTGGAGGGGTGTGAGCTCTCCACAAAAGGCCTACTCAAGATGCCACAAAGGCCTCACCCTATTCTCCGATGAACCGCACCCAAAGGTTTGGTTCACCTTCCACTATCGGAATCCTTCGAGGCGGATTCCGGAGCCCTTTTACACCGTTCTTGGGGCACACACCCACAACTCAATTGTGGGCTCCCAAATCGTGCCGAAGCTTCACAACTCGAAGTCTTCGCGGCACCTCCAACCGTCTAGGGTACACAATGCACCCAAGAGGCACAAGCTCTTGGGAACACAATGCACCCAAGAGTAACAAGCTTCTCAACCTTCAACTTCACGTATCACCGTGGGGAGAGCAACCCGATGCAACTAATGCAAAAGGCAAGAACACACCAAATGGTCAAATCCTTCTCTCTAAAATCCAACCAAAGCAACTAATGCTATGGATGGATTTAGGAGGAAGAACAAAGGAGGAACACCAAGAACTCCAAAATCTAGATCCCACGAGTTCCCCCCACTTAGAGGAGATTTTGTTTGGTGGAAATGTAGATCTAGATCTCCTCTCTCTTTTCCCTCAAAGATATGCAAGAATCATGGGAGGAATTGGGAGAGGGGCAAGCTTTTCAAGGTCAACAATGGTGGGAGAGAGAGGGGAAAACGTGCTTGGCTCTTTGGGGAAGAAGGGGGCCTTATATAGGTCCCCAAGAGAAAGAGCCGTTGCAGGAAAACTGGGACCGGATATTCCGGTTCATGTTTGGACCGGAATTTCCGCCCCCCAAGTCGCGCACCAGATGAAACCTTCTGGAGGTAACCGGATATTTACAATCGGATATTTCTAGAAGGACCGGAATATCCGGTTTTCTGAAAACTGACAGAAGCAGCAAAACAAAAACTGCAATAACTTTTTCATCCGGACTCCGATTTCGATGATCTTGGACTCGTTGGAATCATCACAACGAGCACTACAAGAATATGCAGAGAAACATCATAGTCCAACAATATATTATAAAAACAAATGGGGAAAGGTTAAACCTCCTTTTTGAAAACCGGAAATGCCGTATCTTTTGCAATTGAAGTCCGAATGAAGTAAAACCAATTTTGTTGGAAAGAGGACGACAAATGCTACCCTTGGAAATGGCAAACAAGCAATGGAGATTTTGCAAAGAAATGGAAGAGATAAATCTTCCGCACGGATGAACCGGCAAAATCTCTAATACCGAAAACGCAATAGAAGACGCATATGAAAACCGTTTTCGGTGAACTTAGCCTTGTCATGACGAGCACGACAAGAACCAAGATCACACCACGATAAGAGGAAAATAAGAACCAATAGAGATGATTGCATGGATGCAAAGGTTTGTGCTCTCTACGATGATACGATCACGATATTCGGTCGAGAGCCCCTCTTGATAGTACGGCTATCTATCCTATAACCCGGTCTCTCCACTAAACAACATGAGACCGGTAAAATAAAACCCTATCAAGATCATACCTTTGCCTTGCGCATTAATCCACTTGAGGTCGATGAAGACGATCTTCATCTCCTCAAGATGCACCACCTTCCTCGATTGCGTTTCGGTGAAGATTCACATGACGCTCCCCCATACACCAAGATGGGAGAAGCACACTTCGGCATATCTTCACTTGGACTTGAGTGTTGATCAATGCGCACTTAGCCTTGATCAACACATACTCTTTTTTCTTTTTCTTCTCTTAGCCTTGATTTCAACATATGGAGATCAAGCAATGCAAATGGACAACACCTACAAATATAGCTCAATGCAAACATTAGTCCATAGAGATTATCATTAATTACCAAAACCATGCATGGGGGCAACCATGCACTTTCACACGTGGGGATCATACACAAATACAAGTGATTGATGATAGCTATTTTTAACATAATCCATAGTCATCTCGTTCATTCTTCAGAGGTTCGTATTGTACCATGTACCAATCAAGTTCATCAACCACTGATCGACATCTACCATGTATGAATCATATACATCAAACACTGCTCAGCATCAGTACTATTCACCATCTACAGATCTACTACCATAGTACCATGTACCAGTACCAGTGTCATCTACTACTGCTCAGGATGATACGGGCAGAAATCAGAAAAAAAGTAAACAGGAAATAATATGGGGAAGGAACAGAAAAGCATATGAAAGATGTCCAGCAGCGACCTTCCTCCTGGGCAAAAATGTGGATGGTGGCGACCTGGTGCAGGTGACTTGCGTTGGGGCCGGTCCTTCAAGCGGAAGTAGATGAGTGTGTGTCCCTACTGCAGACAAAGACGATGGACGCCAGGTCGTGTCCCTGCTTTAGGCGGGCGGGTGGCGGCAAGACCCTGCAGCTGTACTCCAGGAGTTGAACGGCAGCTTTCGGTGGCAGTTTTTTCCGGCCGTGGCTCGAACTCAGGCCAGGCAGAGGGCAGAAGGGGCGGATGGAAAAGAGAATTGCGGACTGCCGCGAAGGCTTGGTGGTCGAAAGAGCGCCTCTAGAGGGGAGGGGGTCGAGCCGGAAAGGATGGCGGCAGCCTGGCGTACCTGCCTGACCATGTCGCCAGGAGCGCAGGACGCGTCATCCTGACGGGAGCAGCCGACTAGCGTGGCGCAATCCTCGGCCATCTCCATCGCCTTCTTGAGGGCGTCGGTGGCGCGGAGGCGTGCGCCCTCGTCGATGGTGAGGTCGTCATTCACGTCGGGTACAGGGAGATGCGGCGGCTTGTCCAGAAGGAGGTCGACCAGCAGCAGGCGGTCGCAGCACAGCTCCAGGGCGTCGTACGCCTCCCCCACGCGCAGCCCGACGTCCTGGCCCGTGGCGCTGCAGAGCGCGGACTTGGCGACGGCGAGGACCACTTGGGCGTCCTCGGCGAGCTGGAGGATCCTGGCGCGCTCGCTTGCCAGCCCCGAAGGAGGCGGAGGCGGAGGGAGCGGCGGGGAGTGGCAGGGAGCGCCCCGAGCCCGAGGAAGGAGAGCTCAGATCTGAGAAGTGCAGCCCGCTGGCCATGGCGGAAGCCGCGGTCTTCGGTGGGAGGAGGTGGCCGCCGGTACCGGAGTAGTCTTCGCCGGGAGGGTGGTGGCCACCGGCGCCGTGGCGGCCGCCGGTGAAGAGAGGGGAGGGGCGCTACCTACCTGAGCAGAGAAACTAGAGAGGAAGGGAAGAGGATAGGAGCACGATCGCTACGACCCGGAACTCACGAACGAAAACGACGCATTGACTCGGTCGGGCCGAATCTCATCCATCCGTACGGAATCCAACGTTTCCCGGAGCAGCGTCGACTTTTGCCAACTTGAAGCTGCTTCTGAATAGATTAACCGTATAATTAATGCCAATTTAGGTTTTTATTATTGTATTCTAACTTTTCGTGTCATGATGTAGGCCATAACAAGTATGGACATGTTGATTTTTCATTAATAACTTACCCTCGTGTCAACTGAGTAGACAGAATAAGCTAATTAAATGGTGGAAAATAACAACTTTTTTCTTTTCAAGTTCACAATATATACAGGTTAATGTTGACTAATATAATGTTAATGATCAATTGAGATAACATATGTGTGAAGTGTGCTGATGTTTTTTGCTTGCTTTTTCTTGGATATGCATGATAGAACATAAATTATTTTTATCATTTTAGTTTGTTGAGCCCAAATAATGATGACATACATTGTTATTGATTTCATGTAATTATCTAAAGACTTGTTGAGGCATGATTTTATTTTACTTACTTCTTGTCATACCGAGGCAAATAATGAGAAAATATGATTTTGTTGTGTGGCCAATCATTACACAAACATACTATCTTCTAGCACGCGGGTATTAAGGTAGTGGCTTAAAGGACTCAGGTTTTGCTGTAGTGAAGAAGGGTAAATTTTCCGCGATTTTCTGCATTGCATGCATTTTCTTGTCAATTATTAGACAATAAATAATCGTGCCACACCAAGCACAAGAATAAGGTAGTACACATGTAGGGATGGATACGGCACATGAAGGCATCTTGATTTCCTGACATATACAGCACACGAAGGCAATCTTGATTTCCTGGCACAGGAAGGCATCGTGATTCTTGACAGCGTGATGACTGGCACCAAAACACGTACGTACCGCTCTCAGCGGACGAGAAGAAAATCGATCGAAAAGATAGAACATAGACAAGCACAACAAAAAGTTTACTCTCAAATATCATCTAGTACTACGATTTCGTGGCACAACCAAACTGAAAACTACCACTAAAAGTTCCTCGCAAAATCGTGTTCAAAATACCGCGAACTCATACTTGAACATAAGCACTACCAAATCAACTAATTCACTCCTCAGAGCCACCAAAGGAGCGCTCCGGCTACGAACAAGGCGGCGGTGCCGGAGGCCCTCGAGGCGACGCGACCACGAGGCTCGCCCGCGGCGCTGTGCGACCCCGACACGGCACCGCCGGCGAGGGCGCCCGCCCCAGCACCAGCGATCGCGCCCGCCCCCGCCCCGTAGAGCAACGGACGGGCTCCCCCGCCGCCGCCGCTCCTCCCGCCCGAGTAGCCTCCGCCTCCTCGGCCTCCGCCGAAACCGCCTCCCCCTCCACGGCCTCCACCACCCCCGCCACGGCAGTACGCTCCCTGGAAGTTCGCCGCCACGCAGAGCAGCACCAGACCCAGCGCGCAGAGCATCCTCGCCGCCTCGCCCCTCATGGTCGCTTGATTCGCCTGCCCTTTTGCTTCGGCTACAAGTCGATGGTCGGACGCGCAATGCAATCGATCTGTGGTTTCTCTTCCTGGTGCGGCGATCGCGCGAGATTTATGAGCGGAGAGGGGGCAGGGGAACGCCGGGAAGGGGTCGGGAACTTGCTTTGTTCCCGCTGCCGCTACTTTTGGAAGGTGCTCCTAGGCGGGTCGGCGCGTACAGCTTGGCATGTCTGGAACAGGGAAGGGTTCATGTACGTGTTCGAGTACTACAACACCAACATTTCCGCGGAGTTACCATGTGCCCAGGCAGGTGTATATTTGGTAGTAGTATTTGATGCATACTCCTACTTTTCTTGAAATTCCAAATTTAATACCCGCGCGTATCATTTTTGTTTTCCTTTTGCACAGCCTACTAGCTACTCCATCCGATCCATAAAAAGTGTCGCCTACTTTGTACAAACTTTATACTAAGTAGGCGACACTTTTTATGGATCGGAGGGAGTAGTATATTTGATAGCCGCACATACTTGATGATGCACAATGTGAGATAACATACGGGGTATTCTATACACGTGCGAGTATCTGATCTTTTTTTTTTTGGCTAAAGAAAGGTTTATTTTATTTCGTACACCCACGAGGCTCTACGCCCTACATGTTAGAAGAAGTATAATATAGGGTTTATAGCCGAGAGCGGCTATGCGAAGGTCGAGCTATAGCTTGGTTTCCATTTTCTTAAAATCCGCACTGTTTTTATCAAAAATAATTGAAAATAATTATGGTTGTACATAATACTGTGATCCACCACTGTGAAAATTTTCAATCACAAACTCGTTGTATTCTGATCTGGGAAAAAAAAAAGAGAAATGTGCAGATCTGAATCGGTAAACAGTGCGCAATCTCAACATTTTGAAATCTTGCCAGATTTCTCTTTTTTTCCCAGATCAGAATACGACGAGTTTGTGATTAAAAAATTTCACAGTGGTGGATCACAATATTAATTCTCTACAACTATGTTATTTTTAGAAGTTTTTAAAACGGAAATTCGTGGATTCAATTCTTTTTTTGTAAACCGAGCTACATGTAGCTCGGCCTCCATTTGGACTTTCCGGTTTATAGCCTGCCTACATGGCATATTTTTTTATGTGGAGGGGAGAAATATGAAAAATTAGAAAGAACGGATACTCATGCATTTCTTTTCTTCCAATCATGGCCGTGTTGCGTCGAGTTGTAACTCTTCTGTATTAGTTGTTCTCCTTGATGAAAGTGCATGGTTGCTCCCATTCATGGTTTTGATAATTAATGACAATCTCTATGGACTAATGTTTGCATTGAGCTATATTTATATGTGTGTCCATTTAAGTTGCTTGATCTCCATTTGTTGGAATCAAGGTTATGGGAAGAAGTTTATGGGTTGATCAAGGCTTCGTGCGGGTTGATCAACTCTCAAGTCCAAGTGAAGAGATGCCGAAGAGATCCTTCTCCCATCTTGGTGTATGGGGGAGCATAAAGTGAATCTTCACCGAAGCGCAATCGAGGAAGGTGGTGTGTCTTGAGGAGATGAAGATCGTCTTCATCGACCTCAAGTGGATTTATGCGCAAGGCAAAGGTATGATCTTGATAGGGTTTCTATTTTACCGGTCTCATATTGTTTAGTGAGATAACCGTACTATCAAGAGGGGCTCTCGACCGAATATCATGATCGTATCGCCGTAGAGAGCACAAACTTTTGTATCCATGCAATCATCTTTATTGGTTATTATTTGTCTCTAATCGTGGTGTGGTCTTGGTGCTTGTCGTGCTCGTCATGACAAAGCTAAGTTCACCGAAGACGGTTCTCATATGCGTCTTCTATTGCGGTTTCGGTATTAGAGATTTTGCCGGTTCATCCGTGCGGGAGATTTATCTCTTCCATTTCTTTGCAAAATCTCCATTGCTTGTTTGCCATTTTCAAAGGTAGCATTTGTCGTCCTCTTTCCAACAAAATTGGTTTTATTTCATTCGGACTTCAATTGCAAAAGTTATAGAATTTCCGGTTTGCGAAAATGAGTTTTTAACTTTCCCCATTTATTTTTATATTATATTCTTGGACTATGATGTTTCTCTGCATATTCTTGTTGTGCTCGTTGTGACGATTCCAACGAGTCCAAGATTATCGAATACGGAGTTCGGGGGTGAAAGTTATTGCGGTTTTTATCTCGGAGCATTTTTCTAAACAAAAATCAATTAGAAAAAAGAAAAAAAAAAAAGGCTGGCAGGCCGAGGCCGGGCTCAGGCCGGGGGGCTCGGGTGGGCCGCCGGCCTCCCTGCTCTGCCTTGCCGGCCCAGGCTGGGGGCAGGCCGGTCCGCTCGGGTTGCATCCCGGCCCAGCGCGCGCAGCTGCCGGCCCAGGCCGGGGTCCGGCCGGCTGGTTCGGTTGCCCTCCCGGCCCAGCTCGCTGCCAGGCCGGCCCAGGGCTGGTTCCAGGCCGGGTTCACTGCTTCCTTCGATCATGCGTCCGTTCGCTGCTTGCTGCTCCGGCAGGCCTGGCCGGGTGCTGGCCGGCCCCAGGCCGGGGTGGCAGGCTGGCCACTTTTTGTTCTCCAATGGCTCCATTTTGGAGCCCACTATAAAAGGGGCTTCTTCCCCATTTTTCCTGTGTAGCTTGTTTTCTCTCTCCTCAGCATTGTTGCAACATTTTGAGAGCTCGATTCCTCCCCTTCCCTCCAATGATTCTTGCCCAAATTTAGGGAAACAAGAGAGGATATCTAGATCCACTACTCCACCAAACAAAATATCCTCTAAGTGAGGGAATCTCGTTAGATCTAGATTTTGGAGTTCTTGGTGTTTCTCCTCCGTTCTTCCTCCTAAATCCCTCCATAGTATTAGTTGCTTTGGTTGGATTTTGGGGTGAAGGATTTGACCACTTGGTGTGATCTTCCCCTTTTGCATTTGGTGCATCGGGTTGTGCTCCCCACGGTGATTCGTGGGATTGACGGTTGGGAGCTTGTTACTCTTGGGTCATTGGACCCTAGACGGTGGTGGTGCCGTGAAGACTTCGGCTTGTGAAGCTTCGGCATGATTTGGGAGCCCCCAATTGAGTTGTGGGTGTGTGCCCCAAAAGTTGTAAGGGCTCCGGAATCCGCCCCAAAGGATTCCGATAGTGGAAGGTGAACCAAACCTTTGGGTGCGATTTATCGGAGAATAGGGTGAGGCCTTTGTGGCATCTTGAGTAGGCCTTTTGTGGTAAGATCACACCCCTCCAACAAGACGTACTCCCTTAACAAGGAGGAACTCGGGAATAAATCCTCGTCTCCGCGTGCCTCGGTTATTTCTATACCCGAGCCTTTTACTTATGCAATTTACATTGTGATAAGCCTTCGTGCTTGAAGTTCATATCTTGCTTTCACCTTGTTGTCATATTGCTTAGCATAAGTTGTTGGTGCACTTTAGGTAAACCTAGATTTTTAGGTTGTTGGCTTGTTAATTTAAACACTAGTTTTATTCCGCAATTATCAAGCCCCTAAATAGAAAAAAATTAATCGCCTATTCACCCCCCCTCTAGGCGACATCCGGGCATAGCTTGTTCTTTCAATTGGTATCAGAGCCTCGTCTCTCTTGTTTGGCTTTACCGCCTAGAGAGTAAAGATGTCGTCTAGGGATTTAGTGCACAATTTCATGTTTATATTCAATGGCACAAATTTTAATGTTTTGAAAACTCATATGCTTAGTCACTTACGGGTCTTGGACCCCAATATTGAGCGTATCTTAGATATAGGTTTTTCTCCTCAAAAGGACTACGAAAGTACGACTTTAGAGGATGAGAAAAACTTATATCTAGATGCTCTAGCATCTAATGAGTTTTGTAAATTTATAAGTGTTGTAGTTTTCGAGTCGATCCTGCCCCTCCGGGATGTTCATGAGCTTTGGACCAAGCTACAAGATAAATATGGAGTGTCCAACTCTATTGAGGATGATTGTTTTCCTTCCACCTCCGGACGTGACGAGCTTTCGTCTTCATCTACTTCACCAAAATGTGGTAAGCCACAAACTAATGTGATGGTGAGTAGTGATAGGTTTTGCAATATTGATAGTGAGCTCTTCTTTGATGATCTTTTATCTCTATCTTGTTGCAATGCCTCATCTTTGGACCAAAACACACATAGCACTATAAATGTGATACATGCTAGTGTGGATAGTCCTTGCATATCATCCCAAAATTGCTTAGATAAATCTAATGATGATATGCTTGCTTTATCTTGTTCCAATAATAAAAATGCTTGTGTTCCCTCTAACTCTTACATGAATATTAATGTAGAGGAAACCCAATTAATTGTGGAACAAGATTTGAACTTGGGTAGTTCAAAAACTAATTATTCTTTTTCATCCATTACTCATTGCCTTATGGCTAAATCTTCTTCTAGTGATGATAATAATAATGATAATGATAAGAATGATGAAGAAGATGATATGGAAAAAGTTAATGCCCTTCTTCAAAATAAAGGTCTTATGATTCTTAAAACCCTCCCTAAAAATAAAAATGCTCAAGCTATCCTCTTTGAAATCATGAGCACCCTTATTGAGCGTGGGGAAACTATTGAGCCTTTGGAAGCAAGCCTAGAAGAAAAGGGTAAGATCGAGAGAGATGATGCTATGGAGAAGGCATCGTTAGAAGATGATCTTGAGGAAGAGCATGAGACTCGTGCTTCTCTAGAGGAGAAACTAGAATCTATCGAGGAGTCTCATAATGAAATAATTGCTAAAATCATTAAAGAACGTGATCATGCTCATGCAAAATATAAAGTGGTTAAAATGGAAAATGCTAGATTAAATAATGAGCTTGACAAGTTGTCTTCCTCCATTTCTAATGCTAATGATGCTTGTGCTACTAACTCCACTTCTTGTGAATCATCTACTTTGAAGGAGAATGTTGAGCTAAGGGCTCAACTTGGTTCGCTAACTAGCAAGTATAGGAAGTTGGAAGAAAATCATAAAAAGCTATCTAGCTCTAATGATGATCTTCTAGCATTCTATGCTAGTCTAAAGTTAGCTCATAAGGCCATCGCTACAAAGGTAACATCTAGTGAGCCTCATGTGGATAATAGCACAACCGTAACTAAAAATGCTATATTGCCATGTGCTAGTCCTAGTAGTTCATCCACTAAAAATGTTGGTACATCTTGTGATGAATTACTTGCTTTGCCTTGTTGCTCTAACAATGATGCATCTACCTCCTCTAGTACTTGTGTTGTCACTAACCATGTAGAGAAAAGAGGAGAGCTCAAGGCCCAAGTCACTTCTTTGAAGAAAGGCTTGGAAAAGCGTCATGAGGGGAAGAGGGCACTTGACAACATGTTGAGTGTGCAAAAATCCCCAAATGACAAGAGTGGACTTGGATTCGACTCCAACATCAAGAACAAGTCCAAGGTTGAGAAGAAGAAGGGCCAAGTACAAGTCAAGAATCCGGCCAACATCATTTGCTTCAAGTGCAAAGTTGAAGGGCACCATGTTCGTGATTGCCCAATGAAGAAGAAGAAGCCTCTTAGTGAGAAGCAACTAGGGAAGCGGCCTCTCGTTCAATCTCGTGCTCAACCACGTGTTGAACAACGGCCACCTCCTAAGACGACTCAAGCCAATGCTCCTCAAGTTAAGGAGCCTAGGAAGAAGAAAGAGAAGAGTCGGTGTTGCTACCTTTGCCGTGGAAAAGGTCATTTTGCTTCTTCATGCACTAACGGTACCTCATCCAACCCTATCATAATTGATGATGTTTATTCTCTTGGGAAGGATAGAGTTGGCAATGTGTTTGCCAAGTATGTGGGAGCTCAAAGTGGTGTCAAGAAAAGCACCATTTGGGTTCCCAAGCCTATTGTGACTAACCTCTTAGGACCCAACTTGGTTGGGAACCAACAAGCTTAAACTTGATCAATAGGTTGATGTGGAGGACATTGGTGACTTGGCTATTTTTGAAGAATTAAGGGATCTTCATGGGTTTATTTCTCAAGCCAAGTCAATTGGATTATCACATACCTATCTCATATCCAATGCTTCCTCCTTGCGGTAACATGTATTTAATTCATATATTCATTGAAAGTTGCTTGCTCCCTTGAATGTGTTAGTTTTGTTCCTAGCATGTGTTTGTATGTGATATGCTACTTTCCTACTTGTCTTGTTACTCACGGTTATGTATGATAGTTGTGTATCATGTATGTGTATCTTTGTGTTGAGCTTTTTAGATCTTGTGTGGATTTAATTTGGCCTTTTGAGATATTAGTGGACTATCCCATTTTGGGGGAGTGATGTGCTTCGTGCAATTCACAAACCTAAAAATGTGTGTACATGAGGCACACCACCTAGTATTGATATTTCAATATTATCTAGCTACTATGTGGTATGTCATATTCATGAGAAATTCAAATTCTACAATGTCCATTAATTTCTCTAGTTGGTTTTATTTGCCTCTTGTTTAAAAATAAAATGAATCATCACATTATGGGGGAGTAATAAGCTATGTGCATATTACAATCCCATAAAAATGTGAACATTTGAGGTTTGCCACTTAGAGTTGATATTGCAAATTATCTTTCTCCTATGTGGCATGTTTGCTCGAACAAGTTCAAATTTCCTTTTGGTTATCTTTTGGCTCTTGTTTGCATGGGTTTGCTTGGTGTGGTTTTTCTCTAATATGCATTTCCATATGTTATGTGAGAAACCATTTGTTTCCTTTTATTCTAACCATGGCTTTGCCGGTTGGTTCGAATAATTGAAACTACCAACAAACCTCTTTCAAAATATGGTGTTTTAATTCTTATCTTTTGCCATATGCTTATTTGTTGTGAAGTTGGTCTTGAACATCATTCCTATATACCACCGAGAAATGTCTCCATATACTCCTTGTCCATGACAAGTGATTCTAGTAATTGTGGTGGATTTTATAAACCATCTTCACTTTGGCTCTTGCGTTGAATTGACTGATTTATTGCCTTCCTTGCCTTTTGAATGGATCCTATTTTTTTAATCGGTAGTGTTTAGTGTTATAGATAAAATTTAGAGAGTAATGATCCCTTGCGTGTGCATTTTGTATTCAAATGCAAATATCCAAGATAATGCATTAATCTTGGGGGAGCATTCCCTTTTATTTAGAACACTATTCTATCTATCAATATTTGATCCTTTCAATTGCATTTGATTCTTTATCTTATGTTTTGGTACCTTCAATTGGTATTAATTGGAAATTTAATATCTCCTCCATAGATATTTGTTCCAATTGATATTTATTGTGGGAGTCTTGATACCTTTTTGCCTTATTTTACTTTACTTGATTTCGGTCAAGTATCACCCTCTTCTTGGTATCTTTTCTCCTAGTTGATATTTTTGTTTTAATTGGTATCTTATCTTCAATTGGTGTCTTATCGATCATTTGTTGTGTTGATTTGATTCCTTTTGATATCACACTTCATGTGTTGATGTGTTTTGGAATCAATCATATGTTGATTTGATTTCTCCTCAATCATGTGTTGATTTGGATTTTGATATAACTTGGACAATCTTTTTGTGTCACACCTTGGTGTGCTCTCTTCTTGATTTATTTGGTTTAATTTGTGGTCTCGTCCAAATTGTATCTTGTTTGGTTCTTGCAAGTCTATGCATGCATATTTACTAGTGTTTATATTATTTTAGCATGATTATCTTTCTTGATCCAATATATAGGCGATACTCCACCGAATCCTAAATCGGCTAAGATGTGCATGAAATTCAATTTCATATCTATATGCACATATTTATGTGGAGTGTTTCCTATATATTGTAGTTGATCTAACTACTATGGAACCCAATGAGTTTGGGAACCATTTTGTATTCTAATTTTGTTTTAGGTACAATGGAGATGCATTGGATGCTTGCCTCATTCATAAGGAAGGTGTTCTCACTGTGTGATTGTCAGAGTCAAGCTTTGATGACAAACAAACTCTCATTATCTTCATCATCAATGCATCCCGGTAACAAGTATCTATCCCATGCATACTTTTCTAGTATTCAACCTTGTGTAGGTTGCCTTTTGGCATGAAATCCTTTATGTGCAATTGTTGTGGTTTTAGCTTATTTTCTTCACTTAATATATCTTTGAGATATGTGTGATGAATTTGCAAAAACCTTTTCTTCAATTGATATTATTTCCTTGTGATACTTGTTGCCTATCTCAAAGCATCTCCACTATCTCTTGTTCCCTTAGTGATATGTGTGATGCATTTGATATATTTGAAGTTCATTAATATACAATGAGATAAATTTGAGCTATGTGCTATGCTTTTAAGCAACAATCTCGTTTGTATATTCATGACTTCCTTTTGGATACCTTGTTCTTTTCTTTTTTTCGAACCATTTCGTATGTATATGTTTCTTTGCGGATGTATATCTTCAATGGTTTGTCCAATTAGAAACATATACATATGAGAGAGGTCACCTTTAGTTGGTATCCTAATTCTTTTGAGCTACCTCGCTTTTATCTATAATTCTTTGGTGGCTCCAAATTTGTCTCATGAGTGCTTGTCTTATTGTTTATTGGTATCTTTGCACTCATGTATTTGTTGGATCTTTTGACTTCATGCTTACCATGGTGAGCATGTTAAATATTATTGGCTAAATGATCTCACTAGCTTTTGGCATTTTCAATTGGTTTTAGTTTCCAATTGGTATCCCTAAGCTTGTGAACATATTTCTTTAAAAGATCTTTTTATCTCGGTTGGGCCTATCTTATATTGAATTTTTGAAAATTGGTATCTTCTTATGGCTCAACCACATCTTTGGTGCAAGTGCTATGATTTGCTTTTGCATTATGCACTCTTGCACTTGTTGAGTGTTCTCGATGATTTTGGGGGAGCAAGGATGCCATATTTGTGCACTCCTCAATAGTGCATGAACATTGGGGAGCTTCTCCGGTTTTATTTAGAACTCTCGCTTTGGATCTTTTGATTGCTTTTCTCCTTTGTGGAGATGTTTAAAATGAACTCAATTCTTTGCAATCTTTTGATCCTCAATATAGTTTGATTTCCTCTAATTTTTCGTTAAAAGGGATTGTCATCACCTTTATGGAGGAACTCATATTATATTGGCTCTCTAAATTTTTCTTCCCATTTCGGCAATCGATGCCAATGGGGGAGAAGTTTGAGGGTTTAAGGGATTGGAGATTTTGCCGGTTCATCCATGCGGGAGATTATCTCTTCCATTTCTTTCCAAAATCTCCATTGCTTGTTTGCCATTTTCAAAGGTAGCATTTGTCGTCCTCTTTCCAACAAAATTGGTTTTATTTCATTCGGACTTCAATTGCAAAAGTTATAGAATTTCTGGTTTGCAAAAATGAGTTTTTAACTTTCCCCATTTATTTTTATATTATATTCTTGGACTATGATGTTTCTCTGCATATTCTTGTTGTGCTCATTGTGACGATTCCAACGAGTCCAAGATTATCGAAAAAGGAGTTCGGGGGTGAAAGTTATTGCGGTTTTATCTCGGAGCATTTTTCTAAACAGAAATCAATTAGAAAAAAGAAAAAAAAAGGCTGGCAGGCCGGCCTGGCCGGGCCCGAGGCCGGCCTCAGGCCGGGGGGCTCGGGTGGGCCGCAGGCCTCCCTGCTCTGCCTTGCCGGCCCAGGCCGGGGGCAGGCCAGCCGGCTCGGGTTGCATCCCGGCCCAGCGCGCGCAGCTGCCGGCCCAGGCCGGGGTCCGGCCGGCTGGTTCGGTTGCCCTCCCGGCCCAGCTCGCTGCCAGGCCGGCCCAGGGCTGGTTCCAGGCCGGGTTCACTGCTTCCTTCGATCATGCGTCCGTTCGCTGCTTGCTGCTCCGGCCGGCCTGGCCGGGTGCTGGCCGGCCCCAGGCCGGGGTGGCAGGCTGGCCACTTTTTCTTCTCCAACGGCTCCATTTTGGAGCCCACTATAAAAGGGGCTTCTTCCCCATTTTTCCTGTGTAGCTCGTTTTCTCTTTCCTCACCATTGTTGCAACATTTTGAGAGCTCGATTCCTCCCCTTCCCTCCGATGATTCTTGCCCAAATTTAGGGAAACAAGAGAGGAGATCTAGATCCACTACTCCACCAAATAAAATCTCCTCTAAGTGAGGGAATCTCGTCGGATCTAGATTTTGAAGTTCTTGGTGTTTCTCCTCCGTTCTTCCTCCTAAATCCCTTCATAGCATTAGTTACTTTGGTTGGATTTTGGGGTGAAGGATTTGACCACTTGGTGTGATCTTCCCCTTTTGCATTTGGTGCATCGGGTTGTGCTCCCCACGGTGATTCGTGGGATTGTCGGTTGGGAGCTTGTTACTCTTGGGTCATTGGACCCTAGACGGTGGTGGTGCCGTGAAGACTTCGGCTTGTGAAGCTTCGGCACGATTTGGGAGCCCCCAATTGAGTTGTGGGTGTGTGCCCCAAAAGTTGTAAGGGCTCCGGAATTCGCTCCGAAGGATTCCGATAGTGGAAGGTGAACCAAACCTTTGGGTGCGGTTCATCGGAGAATAGGGTGAGGCCTTTGTGGCATCTTGAGTAGGCCTTTTGTGGCGAGCTCACACCCCTCCAACGAGACGTACTCTCTTAACAAGGAGGAACTCGGGAATAAATCATCGTCTCCGCGTGCCTCAGTTATTTCTATACCCGAGCCTTTTGCTTATGCAATTTACATTGTGATAACCTTCGTGCTTAAAGTTCATATCTTGCTTTCACCTTGTTGTCATATTGCTTAGCATAAGTTGTTGGTGCACTTTAGGTAAATCTAGATTTTTAGGTTGTTGGCTTGTTAATTTAAACACCTAGTTTTATTCCGCAATTATCAAGCCCCTAAATAGAAAAAGTTTTAATCGCCTATTCACCCCCCCCCCTCTAGGCGACATCCGGGCATAGCTTGTTATTTCACTTGATCAATATAATTAAGATATAAGCAGGGGCGGATTTAGCATCCCTCCAGCCCAGGCAGCTGCCCAGGCTTGCCAACGGCGCATTCCTGATGTTTTAATACTTTCTACAGCAATTTTCTCTAAAAATGGGCATTTTAAACTCGTTTGCCCAGTCTTCTAAAAGTTTCTGGGTCCGCCACTAGATATAAGATGTCTTTGGGTGTGTCTTTTCTAAAAAAAAAAAAGACATTTCCATGGGAAAGTGGCCCGGCGACGAAAGCGGTCTGCTCATCTCGGCACTAGACATGAAGTGCAAATATTTGGATTCTACACGAAGCAATAACAAGAAAATATATCAAGTAATATCTCTAAAAAATAATTGGCCACAATTAAGGGAAAATGTTTATTTACCTCTTCTCCTCCGGCTGGCAATCTCTTGTCATGGACGGAGGGATGGGATTCTCCTCACTCGTCCGATGAGTAGCAAGATTTTTCACACAATGACGATAGTGTTGTCCTCGGTGGCGCCTTGTCCAACGTTATCAAGGGTCTTGTGATTTTTTATCCCCATCATTCTTCAGGTTTCACGGGTTGGTTCTTGTTGATCTATGTTTGCATAGAACCGTCAGCATCGTCGGCAACAATGATATCTTCTTAGAAAATCGCTTCTTCAAGTGTTTAAAAACAAGGTCGTTGGTCTGATCTAGCGAGGTGCCCACGGAGTGCAGCGTTTTGGTGCACGGGCTCCATGAAGCCCGTTTTTTGAAAAAAATAAAAATCATATTTCAAAGTTTTAAAAAAATCTGAAAAAATTCTAGATGTAGACAATGATTATTTCTACAGGTGTGCAAAAAATCAATGCGAAATATTCTGTATTGTGATCTGTGTAAAAATAACAAATTTCTGAATCAGGGTCGGTAAACAGTAAAATTACAGATTTGTCAGAATTTTTCTTTTTCTTGTAGGCCGGAATACAAAATATTTCTGACTCAAAATTTGCAGGACTGTACAACACGTCATTGTAAACATCTATGATTTTTTTCGGAATTTTTACAAACTTTAAAATGTCGATTTAAAAAAATTCAATAAAAAGGGCTACATGGAGGACGAGCTCAAATACGATTTTTCCGTATCGTCCACGTCGATACTCTGGGTGTGGTTACCAATTTTCATTGTTGCGGCGATTGAGCGAGGTTTGGTACTTAGCATGTCTTATAGGTAATTTAATGAGTGATTAGTCAAAAACCACCACTTTGTTGTAAAATGTTCGGAAAACCATCACTTTTTGTTTTTCTATCAGATACCCACCATATTTGGTTTGACCGTTCGCAAAAAATATTGAACGCCGTTTGAGCGCGAACCGCCTGTCGGGCTGACGTTGCAACGCGAAGCGGCGACCGTTAACGTCCGTTAACGGTGGAGAGTTAGGTTTTAAGTTGCGCGCCGCGTACCCGTTGACATAGGCCGCCCGCAGCAGTGTTCATCCCCGCCCCGCTCCGCCCCCGCCATCGCCGCCGTTGCGCCGCCGCCGCCGCCATCGCCGTCCTTGCGTCGCCATTTTGCAATTTTAGAAGCAGTCAATTAAAATGGACACTTGTCCATCCCCTCACTGCAATGCACAATAATTCTATCACTATTGTTCCTGTGATATCCAAAACTCCTTAGCTGAGCAATATGATAGTTCCTAAGAGCTACTCTAAACTCATAAACATCTTTGAAACACAACTTAAAACCTAACTCTCCACCGTTAACGGTCGCCGCTTCGCGTTGCCACGTCAGCCCGATAGGCGGGACCCACGCGTCAGTTTGAGTGTCAATTCACGCTCAAACGGCGATCAGTGTTTTTTGCGAACGGTCAAGCCAAATGTGGTGGGTATCTGCTAGAAAAACGAAAAGTGGTGGTTTTCCGAACATTTTGCAACAAAGTGGTGGTTTTGGCTAATCACTCTAATTTAATGGGTGAATTTGTTGAAATTATTTATCATCGGCAAGAACTATGGTTACACAACGAAGATGAGTTGAACAATGAACATCATCTTTGGCAAGAATTTTGATTCATATGTGCTTGTGGTTGCAATTCTTCCTTTGTTTAGAGTCTATTCTATGTCCATGGGTTCAACTACGACAATATATGGTTCAACCATAATGGTTGTATCCAAAGTTATTGTTATCTATGGCGTAGTAGCTAGATTCAATTTTTCTCGATAAAGTGATTGATTGCCAGATTGAGGTATTCATCTAATTTGGATTGATTTTGTTAGAGGTTTGAGTTACTGTTACAAACATGTAATTGAGATGAAGCTACAACAAAATATCGGAAATCTGTTTAGCTATAGTTGAAGATGATGGGCCACATTGGTGATGGTGTTCCAGATCCTTTTTGATGACTAGTCGTTCGTACTAATGTGTTGGTCAAACTGATATTTCATGAAACTACCGAAATATGAAGTTCCTGCTATGTGTCTTGAATAATTCACAATTAGGGACATTAAAACTGAGACAAACATGAGGCCCCTCACGCTCTCAGCGACCTCAGCCGTTCGATCGCGCGAACTGGCTGTTTCCGGCCGTTGGATACACTTCATCTCCCGACTGGGCCTCTCGTCCCTGGGAGACGCTACTCTGCCCATCGAATAGAGCTTCTGTGGTGAATTGGGCCAAAAAAAAAACGTCAAAGCCCAGTAACTTGGTTACTGGATCGTCCAAGCTGAGACCAGACTTCTCGCTGCTAGCCATGATTTGGTTCGGATCAAGAAAAAAAAGCAGAGGAGGGGATTTGGGTGGCCGGTCGGTCCATCTAGCGGGACATCGATCTCCGATGCGGACTTGAGCAGGGTGTGGTAGACTGGTAGGGAGCTGAACTGATGCGTCGCCGGTGATTGTTCTTGAGGGCCCCGAGTGAAGGCCGTGTTAATTTGCAGTTCCTGCAAACCCCCAATGGCAGTAATTGTGCGCAAACCGCCGGCAGAGCGATGATCGTACGTTACTATACTACCTCTCCTCCCCTATAAAATGTGATGCCTCAGATCTCCATACCATCTCAAGTCGAGCAGACCTTGCAGGTTCGGTGGTGTGCTGCTAGGTTGATTTTCTGTCCTGCGAATTCGCCATTTTCTCAACATATGAATTGTCACCGATTCTAAATTCCTAAATCCATTTTCCGCAGGTTGTGTTCATTCTGGTTCAACTCTTCTCATTCTGTGGAATCTAGGAGCTTCGTGGTGTTAGATTGGTTGTGCAACGAACTGGCTGTTTCCGGCCGTTGGATACACTTCATCTCCCGACTGGGCCTCTCGTCCTTGGGAGACGCTACTCTGCCCATCGAATAGAGCTTCTGTGGTGAATTGGGCCAAAAAAAAACGTCAAAGCCCAGTAACTTGGTTACTGGATCGTCCAAGCTGAGACCAGACTTCTCGCTGCTAGCCATGATTTGGTTCGGATCAAGAAAAAAAAAAGCAGAGGAGGGGATTTGGGTGGCCGGTCGGTCCATCTAGCGGGACATCGATCTCCGATGCGGACTTGAGCAGGGTGTGGTAGACTGGTAGGGAGCTGAACTGATGCGTCGCCGGTGATTGTTCTTGAGGGCCCCGAGTGAAGGCCGTGTTAATTTGCAGTTCCTGCAAACCCCCAATGGCAGTAATTGTGCGCAAACCGCCGGCAGAGCGATGATCGTACGTTACTATACTACCTCTCCTCCCCTATAAAATGTGATGCCTCAGATCTCCATACCATCTCAAGTCGAGCAGACCTTGCAGGTTCGGTGGTGTGCTGCTAGGTTGATTTTCTGTCCTGCGAATTCGCCATTTTCTCAACATATGAATTGTCACCGATTCTAAATTCCTAAATCCATTTTCCGCAGGTTGTGTTCATTCTGGTTCAACTCTTCTCATTCTGTGGAATCTAGGAGCTTCGTGGTGTTAGATTGGTTGTGCAACTCTTGACCTCACTACTTCCAATGGCTGCCTGCCAGATCCGTTCTTACATTGCTTCTTCTATTTTCGTTCATATTGTATTTCCTGGTTACAGTGTTTGAAATTGGTAGACCTAGATCATATCATTTACATAGATTAAAATTGCTTCGTGCAATTCTCGATTGCAAGGTGAGTTGCTTGACACCATCATTTGTCCCGAATTTCCATGGTAGATAGCACTTCTGTTTGGTTGCCCTGCTAAATCTCAATTAAATATCTATGTCTTACTACAACACTGAATATATGTAAATCTTAGTTCCACTAAATAGGCAAAACTTTCTTTTAACTCCATATTTGTATTTTGTAATTATCTTTTCCACCGCACTGCAAATCCAGAAATAAAACTCCATTACATTATGCAGTGTTTTCCATAAAAAAACTGAAATATTATATAAAGATTGAACATATGCAATTTAAATTGATCACACCTTACAAATGGCTGGCATTCAACACGTTTAGGTGTAAACCAGCGATTCGCCACCAGTTTTGTTGGTGGATATAAATTGGTCCCGTATTTCTCATAGCCTTTTGTTTCTTCATGTGTACCAAGCGATTCCTTATTTTTCACTCCCGTATATTTGCATACATGCTTAATGTTCCTTGCTTTTCTTCAGATGCAGGAGTGCAGATTGTTTTTCCATGACCAAACGCATATTTTTGGATTCGGTTACTGATGATGCACCTGAAGGAGGGATTAACGGCTGAATATTTGCCTTGCTGACGCACTTGCTGGTGTGTGCTTGAATAAGATAAAATGCATGTTTCTTAAGAGATGTTATTTGCCTATTTGTATTTGATTCAGAATGACAACAACAACCTTCACTGACTTCTGGTAAGTACTTCCTTCTATTGATTAAGTCTTACTTGTTTCCATTAGCTCCATCCAAGGCCTATGTATTTTAAATTTCAATTAGGCATTTATTTTTCAAGTGAAATACAATGAGATCCAAAGAGGGTTAAGCTTCGAGGGACCAAGCCTTAACTAGGTGCATGCATATTTTGAAAATTGAATGAATCAAACCTGATTGTTCAGTCTTCTCGCAACCATTTTACTCAAGCATCTCCTTCAAATTTTATCATTACTACTTGATATGATTTTTCTTAGCCTTCTATTACCGAGTATCGTAGAATTTACAAAGTCTACATGGAAGAAATTTTCATGCAGTGTATTCATTTTGGGTTTAGTTACATACTGTAAGGTATACCAACTTTGGAACCTTAATCCCTCTTAGTATTGTTGGGTGTATATTTTCCTGTTCAATTGTAAAATTAAATTATTGCAGTTTCTTTTCCTTCTTAAGAAGTTTTAGCATATCGTCCCAAAAAAAATGCTAAAAGTACCATTAAATTATCAGGTAAAATGTTTGCAATATCTTGGGTGGCATCCATGCAAATTAAAATTATCTCAAAATTGCTCATAGGGTGTGTCCAGCTTGGACCACTGACAAATCCAGGATGATTGGTTCACCTTCGGTATGTTAACAGGGAATCAAATGACGCGATTAATACTTTTTCAATCATGGTGTACATTGGTTCTTTCTACAATATAACAATATAAGAGTTTCTGATGTATGCAATCGTCTTCTTTTCTGAGAAGAGATGTCTTTCTTGTTGTCTGAATATTGATAAACTTCTCCCTCTAGGTAATCTTGAATTAATCTTTCATTTTGAGAACGGCTTTGTCTTTTGTTTTTGCAATATTATTTTACATAATTATTCACCACTGTTAAATACAGTTTATGTTCCCCTCTTCATTTCTACCGTGGAACCAGCTGAGGTGTATAGTCCCCTACCACTACATTAGTTTCTTGGAAATTGATTGTGTAAATTTACGCAAATTTAGTTTCCATGTATTGTGGTTTGTGCCCTTTTAATCTGGTATTGTAATTTACATTATCACCGATTGGTTAATGAGTAAGATTTTGTTATCAGGCCTCACAAGTGTAATGATGTCAAGTGCTCATGTCTAGCATGTCTACTTTCTTTTTTTTCTTGTTCAGAGAAACACTTATGTTTAGTTCTTCAATTAACCCACCAGGAGCTATGTGAGAGGTTGCTGCCTAAATTACAGTTCTACAAATATTTCCACCAGTTCCTAACAATATATTTTCCTAATAGACGGGCGCGGCAACGCGCGCCTACATGATCTAGTTGTCAACGGTAATTGACTGGTCTAACGTGATTGAGATTCGTGCGCAGACTTAGTGGGCTAACTCTGAGTGACTGGTCTGCGGATCCTAAACCCAGTCTATGACTCATTGTTCGTCGTCTAACATTGTGTCGCACAAAGTTAGCCAATTTGTGCCCAGTCTGACGATACTTAGGGCGTGTTCAGCAGCGCTCCAGCAGCCAGCTTCCCAAATTCTCAGCCAGAAGCTGTCCCGAACGCCTCAGATCCGGGAAGCTAAATTCGAGAAGCTGGCCGTTTCGCACGTACAAAATGCGGAGCTAGCAAATTGCTCTGCTGGGAAATGTGAGAAGCTGGCTTTGCCTGGTAATTACGGCCGCATGCCACCGCCAAGTGACCGCGAAGGGTTTTCTTTCCCTATTTCTTCTCCTGCAGCGACTCGTTGGACTCGCGGCTCTCGTTCTCGTCCCGTTCTATTCCCCTAACCCTATCCACGAACCCTAGCCAGGCCGGCGCCGCCGCCACACCGGCGCCGCCGTGGTGGGACGACCAAGCCACGCCGCCGCCACCTCTTCCCGCGTACGAGCTCGCGGACGCCTTCCCCTGCACCCAGCCGCCCCGACTTTCTTCGGCCGCCCCGCCCTTCTCCGGTCGTCCCGCCTTGTCTGGCTGCCGCGAACACTCCAAAGGAGAAGTTCAACAGGATCCATTCGTCGAAGCGCAATTCCGTAGAGAGAGGCTTTGGAGTTTTGAAGATGAGATGGCAATTGTTGCTCAAGATGCCAAAGTACTCGATTGAAACCCAGAAGATGATTGTTGCTGCTGCTATAACGCTGCACAATTATGTTCGAGCCCATGACCGAGAAGATATTCATTTTGCTAGGTGTGACAGGGACCCGGACTACGTGCCAACTATCCCAGAACGATATAAGCGGTATGCAGTTCCGGCGAATGCATCTGATACCTCAACTCCAGAGGCAAATGGTACTGACATGGATGCGATCAGAGATCAACTTGCTACAGCCATTGCGTTAGGTTGGTGATGTCTAGGTCTGGGAGATATTAGTGATTATGATTTGCAAACATATGCAATCTGATGCTTTTGTTCCATGACTTGTTAAAATGTAACCAAACATTGTGATCCGATGATTTTGTTATGTGACTTGTTAAAGTATAGGTTACATAATTCCTATATGCAGTGACGTAATCCATACAAAATTTGCAATGTCCAATAGTACGTGAATAACACCAAGAAAACCTCTCTGTATGCATTCTGCCAGCCAAAATCGTTAAAAAAACAAAAAAAAAACTAGCCCTTTTCAGAGAAATCGGCTCGATCTGCTAACTAGAGCATCGGGCTGTGCAACTGACTCCCACCAGCTGGGCTTCGTCCTCTGCTCTTGGGTCGAATCTGTCATATTTGGGCTTCCAGCCCAGCTACGGAAAAGAAGCTGCACCTAACGTTTTTGGCTCCTTGCTACGATTTTGAGGATCCTGGCGATGGAGTTAGAAGCTAGAAGTTGAGGATTTTAAGAAGGTAGGACGTTGCCGAACACGCCCTTACATGCCATTATTTGGTATTTGGTATCGGTGTTGGATCTATTGTCTTTGGACAGAACAAAAGACTATACCTTTTCCCTGTAAAGAAAACCTTGCGCGGGGTTGAACAATGCAGGGCTCTTCTTAGTGATATACTCACATTTGACCAAATCACGCATAAAATCTTACAGGATCTATCGCATTCTATTCAAACTCGATCGACACCATCAATTCTTACTCGTACAAAACGTTCGTTTTTGGCACCAGGCACCAGCCACACACAAAACAAAAAATTTGTACAAGCACACAGCAGTACTGGAGATTGCTACCGCATGGTCCGCATCACGTGAGCACTGTTCCGTTCTCTGATATGAAGTCTGAGATTAGAAGCGGTGGAAGCCGTGTTCTAATTATCCTTTTCCACTGAAAATTAGCGAACCCCAGTTCATCTAAGGGCTCGAAATCGGGATCCATCGGGCTAGGGATCTGGGCGTTGACGCCTGCACTCCGTGAGCTCGTGGTAATTGGAGCTCGCGTTGCTGCTGACGGGGAACTTGCTCCCCAGACGAGCGTTCCTGGCGGTGGCGGATACCAATGAGAGCACGGTGGCACTACGCCGCCGGTCTGGTCTGTCGGAGGGGGCGGCGGCCGGTGAGCCGTCCCGGATGGCTCGGGCCGCGTGGGCGCTTGAGACGGCGACCGCCAGGGCGACGAGCAGCAGCAGCAGCCCGCGGCGAGACCGGTGCCCGGAGAAAGCCGTGGCACGCCGATTCGGATTAGGCGAGATTGAGACGGGTTTTGCGTTGCCAATTCCTGCATCTTGGCCCTCACGTGAGGCTGAGTGCCTTTCCCGTCGAATATACTACTCGATCCTCAAGAAGAATTAATACTCCTACAAGCAAATTCATATGCTAATTGCTCTCACAACTTCAATTTGCAATGCCTTGAGTTCGTGATACTTAATTACCCATGCATCCACATA
The DNA here is from genome assembly GCA_012064385.1 of Puccinellia tenuiflora. NCBI lineage: Eukaryota > Viridiplantae > Streptophyta > Magnoliopsida > Poales > Poaceae > Puccinellia > Puccinellia tenuiflora. The sequence goes on from QRDG01001973.1 coordinate 1,463,316, forward strand.
TCAACAACAACTACTACTAGAATTGACTAGCACTGCTAAATCATCGATTCACTCGTCGACCTAGCTAGAATTGCATCCAGAGTGTTCTACCACTAGCTAATCCACTCTGGTATTTTTTTTTCTGGCAAATCAACTAGATCGTGTACGTGTACCTAGAGATTACGCTGCTGCAGGCGTGTACGATTGTCGATCAGCGCCACCAGATTAGCGCCACGGCGGCCAGAGTGGCGGCGGCACCGGAGACCCTCCAGCTGAGGCCGCGACCACGCGGTCCAGCCACGGCGCTGTGCGAGTGGTTATGGTGATGGTGGTGCGACCCCGCTGAGCCGGCGATGATGAACGGACGAGAGCCTCCTCGCGTCCCGCCGCCGCCACCTCTCCCGCGAGAGCCCCCTCGCGTCCCGCCGCGGCCGCCGCCACCTTTCCCGAGACCTCCTCCACCCCTCCCGCCGCCGGCACCTCCCCCGAAACCTCCTCCACCCCTCCCGCCGCCGCCACCTCCCCCGAAACCCCCTCCACCCCTCCCGCCGCCGCCTCCACCGAAGCCGCCGAGGCAGCACGCGCCCTGGAAGTGCGCGGCCAGGCAGAGCAGCACCAGCAGCAGCGCGCAGAGCAGCCTCGCCTTGCCTCTTCTCATGGTGGATCCTCGCCTTAACTCCCTAGCTAGCTAGTAACTCGAATGGACAATGCGCTGAGCTCCCGTCGCGGTGGGGGATGCGCGTTTATATGATGAACTGGCCGGAGAGGGCCGGAGAAAGTGTGGGTGTGGGCAGGTGTGGCCGTGTGGATGGGTAATTTCTCGCCGTTGGTGCCATTGCCTCTTTCGTGCCACTGCGCGTGGATCGACGCGTACACGCAGCTGCCATTGCCGGAAGAGGCAAAAAGGGTACGTGCTCCTGGGCCGCGCGTACGACAGGCTCATATTTCTCCATCACCGCCTCATTGGTGCCTAGTAGGATGATTGTAACGCGTCAGGCTCATATAGTTCCTCCTCCATACCGAAAAAATGCTCTTTCCTCGCACATTGACCAGAGCATTAACTAGCGCGGAGGTGCTTCGCGACTGGTGGTTGTAAAGGAGACGAAATGAACAAATGAATCAGAGTGTTTACTCCTAGCTTTATTGATGAACTGGATACAACACCAAAGGGTCGCCATGAATAAGAGGTGTTGTTTACTGATAAAACACAATATACTTAGGTGATTGGCAGATTATAACAGAGGGCAATTGCTTAATTAGCAATTTTCGGTCGGTTAATTCTATTCTTGTCAGCAACACCGAACATAGGACCGTTCATGACTACTCATATGTTTGTAGGGAAAGTAATGCCAACCCCGTTAAACCCCAGTGCGTGCGCGGCCCAAGTTCTGAATGCTGTTTTGAGATGACTTTGAGATCAAACCGTAATTTACATCAGAACCAAACGAAACATTTGATCTAAATCTAGTCCAAAATATTCAAAATAAATATAATTCGAATACCACCAAATTTTTGGAAAGTTCGTTGAAATTTTAGACACTGATTAAGAAAATGGCTAGTTGCTTCGAAAGAATTGGGGACCGTACAATTATCTTTTCCTTTTCAAAAAACATGTTACGGTACACACGCCTAGCCAACAATCAGGTATCTATATGTGATGTGTTAATTTTTACATATATTGATAACCAACAAGAAAATATCATCGGCTACATTGATTGACTAGCTAGATGATTCACATATTTACTATTTTGGAAAAATAACCAGTAAGGATACCCAAAAATAAAGAAAATACTTTTAGATCTTTGTAGGGCCTATCTTCTTGTTCCTGCTGAACGAGTCGATGCCATGCAGCCAATGTTGTCTCTCCATCATCGACCAACAAGTCTGTGTTGATAGCAGACGAGAAGTCATCAAGGTCATGGTCCAACCGGACAACACCCCCCCCCCCCCCCCCACACACACACACACAGAAGAAACCATCTAAATAGTCACCTTCAGTAAAAATAGACCCAATATTCCAACCTCGAAAAAATATCACAAGCCTCATGCCGAGGTGACGAAGATGAAGCATGACGACCAAATTGCAAAAGTAAGTCATCGTCACGCCTACCATTCCTACAAACTGCAACCACACATGCTAGAGAGGTGCTGAAAAGAATCCACACTAACAAGCCACCACATCTACCCTGTAAGCTTTTTTTATGAACTCTTTAAGGAGCACAACGCTTCATGTAGCACTAACGCACTGCTAGGCGATGGTTGATCTTCAAGACTACAATTACTATTCATTTCATTTTTTAGAGAATCAAGAAGAGGTTTTATCAATTAATGCTCCGTTGGTTTTTTGGTCGATATGTGTTTGTATATTGCGAAGTTATGGTTTCTTAGGCCCATTTCTGCTCCTTGATTATGTGACTTCATATGGTGACTGCAAAAGCTTTCTCAAAATTTAGTAATCTAATGAAGACTAAACTGCGAACTTCTATTGATACGACCAAAACATCGACATATATAAGCAAGCCACTTCATCGAGGGAGGAGATGCTCACACATGACATGAATGCCCAAGTGCTCTTTATGGTGACAATGAACCACATGAAAGTATCTACCACATGGTTGTTGCACCACATTGTATGAAACATTTATGCGATATTTTTCCTATTTATGTGCGAGAGAAAGATGGAACATGCCCATTATTAGCAAAGAAGCCATCATGCATACCCAAGCCAAGCAAGGGAAAGATCTTAGTCGATTCTAGGAATGGGAAGTATCCGGATGTACGACTGCTCCTACCTAGGTTTCTACACACGAAGCAACATCACGGCCATGACTTCTAGAGATATACTCCTTCAGGGATGCATCTTAAACTTTCACGTCGAGGTGAAAGCTTTGATGTTGTCTTCGATAGCTAGATATGACAAGGATAAGACTCCCACATAAGTTCTTTTTTGAGCGTGTTGTCTCAAAGTTCTGTGAACTGCATGACGAAGAGATCTATTCTGACCTCTACTCGCTTGTTCCCTAAATATTTACTCTGAGAGTTTTGCATCCTTATTGAAGGTGGTGTCATGATTCTTCAAATGCTACTTGAATTTCAATGTTGGGTTGTGCAATCTGGTGGTGCTGCACATGAGGCTTCTTCATGCGGCAACACCCTTCCCTCTCCCTTGCATGTATATAACAATACATAAACGTGACATCATTAATTCTTTTAAGATTTTCGACTTAAAAATGTTTTATCTCTTAAACTGTTATCTTGATTGACGATGATCCGTTTTCACCATTGGATTTCTCCCGAGATCTTAAAAACTAAATATCATGTCAGTATGTTTCGACAATTTGTTTGATCAGCAAACATCATCTTGTTGTCACATACTTGTCAAAAAGAAACTTATTGTTGATATTTATCAGATTGTGGCTACATACTTGACAGATTGTGCACTTTTTTTTAGTTCCTGAATTATAATAACTTCTTTGTCAATAGCTATCAGATTGTTTCCACATGTTTTTTAAATTATGCGCTACTTAGTTGCCTTATTAAAAATAACTTGTTCGACGGTTTTCATTCTATATTGATGCAATGTTGCATTATATTATTTTTTAATTAAATGGCCATCTCTTAGTTGTTGGAAACACTTCAAGACCGCTCTATAGCTGTGTAAATCATTGCAATCTCCACAAAACAAAGCAACAACTTATCTAACAATTATTGTGGTACCTATAGTAACACCATGATATCAAGTTTTGAAGTTCTTGTCAACACGAACATAACGGTGTAAATGGATTGCTAATCAACTTGACATTTTAGGAGATAAGTCATTTTGAGATTTAAGATTTAGCAAGGAGTTTTACACATATTTGGATTTTTTCCGATCAAGATTTTTCTCGCAAGGGGATAGTGAAAAAACGAAATACCGACTGGCTAGATGAGACGTGATCTGCTGACCTAAAATTCAGGCGGACTGGGTGTGTTCATGACCTTGAGGTTAAAAACACTGACCTTCTCAAGGGGACAAGCCATCTCGTCACCGCAGTCGACATCACGAGATGGAGAGGCTCTAGGAAAATTGGTTCACAAGAGAGACGCACTTGTAGCCACCAATGAAGTGTATCCGCATAGCCGTACTAAAGGGCCACACAGTGGGGGGGCGGGGAGGCTAGAGGTCCGTCCGGTAGATCGAAGCATCGCGCACTCCCACACCGGAGGAGCCGGTGGAGGAGGACTAGCCGTCGATCTACCAGAGAAGAAGGGGTGGTGGCATAGTGCTTAGAAAATCTCCTCTATAGAGTTTGGAGATTAGAGAGTTCAGACTTCACTTGCTCACGATTACTACTTGTTAAGTTGTTGTCACGACACTCGACAAAGAGTCTCCTGGACGAACCATTTTCTTGTTTAGTGGTATTTCAATCCCTTTTGTAAAAGTTTAACCAACTTTTTTTATTTACCTCTTTGTTTGTTGCATAATTGCAGTTTTCTTTTGGTGCAATTTCGCTCAGACAGAGGTTGTCTATGTTCTCTCTCTCGAAAAAAGTTGTTTATGTGTTTTTACAATTATGGTGTTCTTTTGGTTCAATTGAACTCCCTATATGCTACTATGAAAGAGCCTTGCAGTTGCATGCAGGGCTGATAACCTAGGGCTCTTCAATTAATATTCACATCGATCTTGCAAACTATGCAGAAAATGGTTCCTGTCTTCTGCATTTTCTTTTACAAACTCTACCGAAGTTACAACATCCATATTTCCGCGTACAAAAGCTAAGACCAGAAAATTATGTGCAAGCACGCTCCCGCTAGCGCTGTAGCATTTGCTACCATATAATGTGAGCTCTTCTCCGCTCTAATCCAGCATGACGTCTGAGATTGCTACCACCATAAGTAGAGGCGGTGTGCCAATTAGGGAATGCTTGTTCTTGTTCATAGAAAAGCTTGAAAACACAGACTTGGTTCACACGCGGACGCTGCGCACGGTCACCGGTCTGGTCCGTCGGAGGCGGCGGGTCCCTGGATGGGCCGGCCCGCATGTTCACTGGAGACGGTGACCGTCGGGGCGAAGAGGAGCGGATGTGATCTGCGTTACGATTCATGCCTATTTATCAACGGGGATCTCCAAACGATGGGGAATCCCCATTGCTGATTCGGAGTGGGCGAGATGGAGACGGTCTTCCCACGTAGCACACGCTTGCACGGCGGTAAGGCATGCATCAGAGTTCGTGATTACTTGACATGCATCCATTGACATTCAAAGAAAAATATTCGTTTAATTGGTAAACATTGGGCGCGGCGCTACTGCGTGATCACATCACATACAAACATAGAGTTCGTGATACTTGACATGCATCCACTGACCAACCACAACTAAACCAGCTACTAAACGGGCAGTACTAAATCACCGATCAACTCATCATTCATCAACCTAGATTCGTATCACCAATCCATTATTAGTAGCTAGCTACTAGTACACGGGCAGCACCAAATCGCTCATCCACCCGGGTGAAGGAGACTTATAGACTTACAAGGCTTGCATTTTCACTAAATTTGGTTTTTAACTACCGGTTGCATATGCATCCAGGTGTCAAAATGGATTTCATCGATCAAGCATTTTTTTTTTTTTGTTTACGTTGCGTAATTGCAGTTTCTTTTGATGCAATTTCATACGGAGAAAGGTTTGTCTATGTTTTTTTTTTTTTTTTTTGCAATACCGTGACTTTTATTGCACTTCCATGTTTTGTTGTAATAGCATATATTCTATATTCGTGCACATTGTACTTTAATTGTGGGCACAAAAGTAGTTGAAACTTAAATTTTAATCACTTGTGCCCTAGATGCTACTATGAAACAGACTTATAGAGTTACAAGGCTGAAAACCAAGGCTCTTTCAACTGATATTCGCATTGTACTTTAATAGCGGGTCGGTAGTGAGATTGATAAGGTCACCACATGCCTCTCGCTACCGACGGGCCGTAGGCTCCCACTAAAAAGAAAATCCGCCTTTATACAACCCACATGTGTCGAACTTTGATGGACTGAAGGTACAACCATCCTCCTAACTATAACCATAGGTTGGTTTGCTTTTGCATTTTTTTTTCCCAAACTCTACCCAAGTTAGAGCATATCCATATTTCGTTGTACAAAAGCTAACACCAAAAAATAATCTACAAGCACGCTAGCGCTGTAACATATTGCTACCCTATAGTGTGAGCTCTGCTCTGCTCCGCTCTAGCCTCTAATCCAACATGACGTCGTCGAAAATTACCAGCGTGAGCATAGGCGGTGCGTATACCATTTAGAGAATCCTTGTTCATCGAAAGGCTTGAAATCGGGATCCACCTGTCGACGCATGCAGTCTCTGAGGTCTGAGCTCGCCAGCTCGGGGTAACTGAAGCTCACGTTGCCGCAGACGGGACGGTTGCTACGCCGGAGAGAAATGCTTGTGGGATACTGGTACAGACCTGGGGAGCAAGGTGACGCTGGAGACGGCGACCGCCAGGGCGGCCGACGAGGAGCCGCCATGCGAGCTGTGTGTTTGCGGCTGTGAACTGGGTCTCATGGCCGCGGAGTTGGAGTAAGATTTGTGGGGTGGGTATGGCCATTTTATCAACGAAGGGGTCGATCATATCTCCGAACGATTGGGGATTTGGTACGTACGATCGTGTGCTGTTGAACTCACCAGTCATCACCTATCGATTCGGAGTGGGCTAGATCGAGACGGGCTTCCGCACGCTTGCACTTGCACATCTCGTCCCGGTCTTGCCCACAGCCACAGAACATAGATCTTGGCCGTCACTTGAGCTAGGCTGACTGAGTTTCCGTCGAATGTACTCCGGATGAAAGAATTAATCCAAAGAAAAATATGCCGTAAACATTGCTTAAAACAAAGAGTTCGAAATCACCGATCCACTCATCAACCTAGATTCGTATCACCAATCCATCCTGATTATTAGGAGCTACTGCTATACGGGCAGTACCAAATCGCTCATCCACTCGATCCAGGCTTGCAGGCGGACCATCATCAATCCACGTCTACCAAACGAGCGCCGCGGCAGCAATGGTGGCGGCGGCACCGGCGACCCGCCAATCGAGGCCACGTCCACGCGGTTCAGCCGCGGCGCTGCTCGTCTGGTTCTGCGGGTGGTCGTGGTAGTAGTGGTGGACCTGTTTGTGGTGGCGGCGGCGCGACTTCTCTGAGCGGACGACCACACCGGCCGAGCCGCCACCGCTGCCGAAGCCTCCACCACCCTTCCCGCCGCGGCAGTCCACTCCCTGGATGTGTGCGGCGACGCAGAGCAGCACCAGCAGCAGCGCGCAGAGCTTCTTGGCCTTGCCCTCCATGGTCGCCGGCCTCCGGCTCCGGCCCCTCGCTAAATCGGATGGGCAATGTGGGATTGGGAAACACGGCTAGCTCCTCGATCGATCTCGCTCGTCTTCGCCACCGGGTGTTCGTGTGGTAGTGGTGGACTGGTGGTGGATGCGCCGTGCGCCGGGTGCGGGCTTATATTGTGATGAACGGAGGGGAGGTGGAGGAAGGAGCCGAGAAGCTCCATCGGCGTCGTACACTCTACACTGCATGCTACCTTTGGCAGAGTGGAGTTTCTCGCCATTGGGGCAATTGCCTTGTTTCGTGCTAGCACTGCTAGATCAATGCGTACACACACTGCCTTGGCCTGAAGAGGCAAAGAGTACGTGGCTAGCATGCGGCGTGGCCGCGCTCGTCGGGCTGATATTTCGCAGTCATCCGTATCGTAACTTTTTGACGCCGTGTGTAGCATTTGGCTGCTAGCACGCGCTCACCCGCCCATTAACATTGTTTTTGGTTTCATTTTACTGTTCGGCTTTTCTTTTCTTCTTCTTTTTTCTTTTTTTCTTCGTTTTTCTTCAATTTCTTTTTTACTATTTTTTCCTTTATGTTTTGTTTATGGTTTTTTGTCTGTTTTTTCCTTTCTGTTCGGCTTATAATTTTTAGGAACATGAATAATTTTTTTAATTCGTGATTTTCCTTAACCCGTGAATAAATTTGTAAACTTGAGAATAGTTTCTTCAAATTCGTGAACATTTTTTTCAACTCGAGACCATAATTTTTTCGATCTCGTGAACGTGATACTTTTTTTTAATGAGTAGGCCTAATTCACGAAACTGTGCAGATCTTTTTTTTGAACCACGGAACAATATTTTCAACACGTGAACCTTTGTTTAGACCACATTTTTTTTAAATACTTGAACATTTTTTGTTGAATCCGTGACATTTTTTACAAAATTATGAAGATGTTTTCACACTCGTGGACCACTTTCAACAACCCATCAACATTTAAAAAAAATACATGAACATTTTTTTTAACACGATGAACATTATTTGAAACCCCGTGAACATTTTTTTAACCTGTAAACACTTTTTTAGCCCCGTCAATGTTTTCTTGAAAACATGAAGATATTTTGATATCTATGAAAATAATTTCATGGTTAAAAAATGTTCATAGTGACAAAATCGTTGAGCTATAATTTAATAAATGTTTATATAGGTTTAAGAATCATTCAAGTAATTGAACAAGGTGGTGTTCTTGCATTTGAAAATGTTCACACATCTCAGAAAAAATCATGTTTCGTAAAATTGTTCATGTCTTCAAACAAGTATTTATATATTTATCCGAAAACAAGATATAAAAGTAGAACACATATAAATAAAGGTGACAAGAATAAATAAATAATAAAAATAATAGAAAATATATCAACAATTCCGTGACCTTCGATTCAACATCGTTCTGTTGCCACTTGTTATCCCTGAGCTCGTCATAACATAAGCTACCGTTGATTAGATTAGGCATTTTAGGCTTTTCGGTTTACTTATTCAGCCGCTTGTGGAGGGACGAGGCCGAGCAGCCCACTCAGCCCACTCCCACATCATTTCCTTTCCGAGCGCGTTGTTTCAAAGTTCTGCAAATGGTAGGGAAAGAGCTCTATTCTGACCTCTTTACTGGCTTGTTCCCGGAATATTATTATGAGAGTTTTGCATCCTTATTGAAGGTGTTGTCTTGATGCTCCAAATTCTACTTGGATTTTAATGTTGGGTTGTGCTATTGGGTGGTGTTGCACATGAGCCTTCTTCATGCGGCAACCCTCTCCCCTCTCTCTTGCATGCATATAGCAATACATAGACATGACATCAACAATGCTTTTATAGTTTTATCTCTTAAACTGGTATCTTGATTCCGTTTTCACTGTTGGTTTTCTTGCGGCGAGATCTTTGACACTAGCTAAATCCCATGTCGGTATGTTTCGACAAAAAAATCATCAACAATCACTAGATTTTTGTCACATACTTGCCAAAAAATAACTGTATTGTCGATATTTATCAGATTGTGGCTACATATATACTTGACAGATTATGAATTTATTTAGTTGTCGGATTAAAATAACTTGTTTGACAATAGTTATGAGATTGTTGCCACGTCTTTTTAGATTATATGCTACATAGTTGCCTGATTAAAACTAACTTATTGGTCAGTTTTCTGTACATCATTATATATAGATGTAATGTTTTTCTCATTGAATGATACAATCTCTTAGTTGTTCGAAACACTACAAAACAAAGAACCGATTTAACTAACAATTATTGTGGTTGCTGCATATTTCTAATCTCGTAGCCATTTTAATGTATTGGAGCGATGATTTTTTTCCGTCGAAACATAAAACCAAGATATCTAGTTTTGAAGCTCTTACCAAGACAAACACAACCGTCTAAATGGATTGCTATCCGGTTTGACATTTTAGGAGACAAATAATTTTGTATTTTCATATTTAGCAAGGAGTCTTACACATATTGACTAATTCCGATCAAGATTCTTTTGGCAAGGCCAAGGGATAGTTAAAAAATTAAATACCGATTGGCTAGATAAGGCATGGTTTGCTGATCTAAAGTTCAGGGGGACTGGGTGTTCATGACCTTCAGGTTAGTAACACTTCCCTTCTCAGGGGGAAGCCATCTCGTCGCCGTAGTCGACACGATCGAGATGGAGAGGCTCTAGGAGAACATATTCGCCAAAGCGACGCAGTTGTCGCCTCCAATGAAGCGCCTCCACATATCCTTACTAAAAGCCACAAAGAGGGATACTAGAGGTCCATCTGATAGATCATGGCATCGCGCACTACCACATCGGAGGAGCCGACGTCAATCTACCAGAGGAGAAGGGGTGGTAGCACGATGCTCAGAAAATCTCCTCTATAGAGTTTGTAGAGGAGAGAGTTCGGACTTCACTTGCTCAAAATGGTAAGTTGTTATCACGGAACACTTGACAAAGAGTCTCCTAGACGAACCATTCCTTGTTTATTGGTATTTCAGTCCCTTTTTTTATAAAAAAAATCAAACATTTTATTTTTCAGTTACGTTCTTTTTGTTGCATAATTGCAGTTTTGTTTTGGTGCAATTTCGCTCAAAGAAAGGTTGTCTATGTTCTCAGTCTCTCATAGAAAGTTGTCTATGTATTTTTTTTTTTGTAATTACAGTGTTCTTTTGGTGCAATTGCACTTTCATTTTATTTTTTGTAATAGCACATTCTATTCGTGCACATTGTACTTTAATAGTAGGACACAAAAGTAGTTGAAACTCCAATTTTTCAAATCACGTGTGCCCTAGATGTTACTATGAAAGAACCTTGCGGTTGCAGGGCTGAAAATGTAGGGCTCTTCCAATTAATATTCACATCTTAGAAACGCGGAAAATGGTTCCCGGCTTCTGCATTTGTTTTTCCAAACTCTACCGAAGTTACAGCATCCATATTTCCGGCCTCGTACAAAGGCTAAGACCAGAAAATTAGGTGCAAGCACACCCTGTTCCGGATGGACCGGCCCGCGTGGTCGCTAGAGACGGTGACCGCCAGGGCGACGAGGAGCAGAAGCCCGCCCGCGTCCTAGGCACGCTCGTGTGGTGTTGAACTCTCCATGCCGGCCGATTCGGAGTGGGCGAGATCGAGACGGGCTTCCCACTTCGCACGCGTTGCACGGCGGTAAGACATGCATCAGAATATCAGATTGGGTGCAGATGAAATAAGTTGAAATAACCAGATCAGATGAAGCAACTAATTCAAAGAAAAGTATTCATCTAATTGGTAAACATTGTGCGCGGCGCTCCTGCGCGATCACATACAAACATGGAGTTTGTTGTTGGATTTGGGATTTAATCCCTAGTGGAGAATCACCAGAGAGGAAGAGGAACAGAGGTTTCTGGAAGAGAGAGTACTACTACTCCCGTTCATCTACACACAGTATATACAATGTTCAGTTTACACTTTAGACCCTGCCTACCTCCACTATTACCCACAAGGACTACCAACAGAGTTCATGATACCTGACATGCATCCACTGACCAATCACAACTAAACCAGCTGCTACTAAACGTCGACCTAGACTCAAATCGACCACCAATCCACTAGTAGTAGCTACTATACGGGCAGTACAGTACCAAATCGCTCATCCACTCGATCCAGGCATCGGTCGATCAGCGCCTACCAAAGGAGCGCCGCGGCAGCAATGGTGGCGGCGAGACCCGAGACCCTCCAGTTGAGGCCGCGGCCACGCGGTTGAGCTGCGGCGCTGTTCGTGTGGTTGTGCGGGTGGCCGTGGTAGTAGTAGTGGCGGCTGTGGTGGTGGTGGCGCCACTTCTTTGAGCGGACGACCACGCCGGCCGAGCCGCCGCCATCTGGGCCGAAGCCTCCACCACCATTTCCGACGCGGCAGCACGCGCCCTGGACGTGGGCGGCAACGCAGAGCAGCACCAGCAGCAGCGCGCAGAGCTTCTTGGCCTTGCCCCCCATGGTCAATCGCGCCTCTCCGGCCCCTGGCTAAATCGGATGAGAATCACGCCTAGCTAGCTCCTCGATTGATCGATCTCGCACTCGTCTTCGCCTCCCGGGATTGGTGTGGTGGTGGTGGTGGTGGTGGTGGTGGATGCGCCGTGCGCCGGTGCGGGCTTATATTGTGATGAACGGAGGGGAGGTGGAGGAAGGAGCCGAGAAGCTCCATCGGCGTACGTACTGCGCGCATGCTACCTTTGGCAGAGTGGGAGTGGGGTGAGTTTCTCGCCATTGCCTTGTTCGTGAATGCATGTGAGCATCAGCGCGTACACACAACTGCCTTCGGCGGAAGAGGCAAAGAGTGCGTGGCGATGTGCGCGGCGTGGCCTTTCGACGCGTAATGTTAACGTTCCTAGTTCCTGCGTACGTGCCACGAAAAGGTAAAAACGTCCTGGCCACCGTGGATTCGTAGAGAAAAAGAAGGATGACCGTTGAGCATGGTAGTTCTTTAGTCGGGACGGTGAGATACGCGCATTTCCCTTTTTTTCTCCACGTTCAAAAAGTCTTTGCTCCGTCGACCCACGTGACGATGGAGCTCCTATACACCGCTTTAAGCAGCATCCTGTTGCTGGGCCTGCCCAACTGACACGTTTTTTTTCTTTCTTTTATCTGTTTTCTCTTTTCTTTTTTACTTCCTTTTCATTTATTTATTTGCCTTCTTTTTTATTGTTTAATAAATATTATTTAAAAATGTTTAGGTTTAAAAAATGTTAAGATTTTGAAAAACACTAAGATATAAAAAATAATTTTGGAAAATGTTCGGATTTTTAAATGTTTATTATTTAGATATTTTTAGATTTGAAAAATACCTTGTGACCATTTTTTCGAATAAGGTAACCTAATATTAGAATTCATGAACAAATTTTTTGAGGTCTCGTGAGTCGTGAACTTTTTAAAACTATGTTAACAATTTTTAATATGACAAAAGAAAAAAAATAGTTTTAAGCCAAATAAGAAAAACCAAAACAGAAAACATAAAAGCTATCAAAAAAATCAAAACAGAAAAAATAACATAAAAAATCAATCAAAACCTCAAAAAAACAATGAGTGCTAATGGGAACTAGGTCAGACCCAAATGCCCGTTTTGGCACAAATGGGCTGTGCGGCGCAAGCGCCCGCGCCGCAATTGGTGGTGTACAGCATTTGGCTGCATGACGTACGCACTATACATTACTTATAGAGAATACTAGGGCTCATACTCGCGTTTGATTTTCTTTTCTTTTCTCCATCACTACCACAGAAATGGCTATCAGTGGCGCACCAAATTGGAATTCTGTGGCGCACCCCCAGGTTTGCTGGGTGCGCCACAGAATTCTCGCCACAAAAATATTTTCTGTGGCGCACCTTGCTTGGTGCGCCACAGAAAATATTTCTGGTGCGCCAAAGAAAATATTTCTGTGGCGCACCTGGCCTGGTGCGCCACAGAATTCTGAAAAAATTCAAAAAATGCAAAAAAAAATATAAAAAGTTTTCAAAAAAATTCAGAAAAATCAAAATATGAAATAATATGAAAAATCCTAATTATTTGAATTTTTCAGATTTTTTGCAAATTTTGAACTAATACCTTCCCGTTAGGTCACCCATCCTCAAATTGCTCCAACCCTAGCACACTTAACTTCTAAGTTCCACCCACTTCACCTACCCTTGTGCCACTCAAGTTCTTATTGATATATATATCATATGAATCCTCTTAAGTCTTGTATGTGTATATGTTATATATGTGTTATAAATGTGTGTTTTTAAATTTCAGATTTTCAAAAACTTCTAAACTTTCAAAAGGAGATTCAAAAGTTTCAAAAGATCCAAAAAAATTCAAAAAACTTAAATTTTTTTAAAAAAACTTTAAAAAATTCAAAAATTTCAAAAAACTTATTTTTTTAAAAAAACTTTAAAAAAATCAAAAAATCCAAAAAATTCAAAAAAGAACTTTAAAAAATCCAGAAAATTCAAAAAACTTATTTTTTTAAAAAAAAATTAAAAATCCAAAATTTTCAAAAACTTATTTTAAAAAAAAACTTTAAAAAATCCAAAATTTTCAACAATCTTCTTTGTTATAATTTTTTTGGGAATTTTCGAAATTTTTTCTTTTTTTTATATTTTTTTGAATTTTTGAATTTTTTTGATTTTGTAGAAAAAATCGTCTGTTTGAAATTCTGTGGCGCATCCTTGGCATTGGTGCGCCATAGAATTATTGGGCGGGATTCAAAATTTCGAATCCCGCCCAATAATTCTGTGGCGCATCCTTGGCATTGGTGCGCCACAGAATTGTTTTCCCTTTTTTTGATTTTTTTATTTTGTTGGGAAAATTCTTCTGTTGGCCATAACTTTTTTTGGTTTGGAATTTGAGGATTCTGTGAATTGCTGACCGGGTAAACCCCGGTGGGATCGAATCCGAAATTTTCTCTAGTTTTTTTTAAGGTATTATACGCATTTTTTCGACGTCGTATGCAAAAGTTATGCCCGTTTTACATTTTTTAACGGGTTTTTGCAAAAAAGGTCAAAATTCATATTTCAAAATTTCTATACCTACTAGACACTCAAACCTAACTGCATGTCAAAGGATTTTATTTATTGAAATTTTTATCATTTTCTTTTACTTCCTGCAAAACTAAAAAGGCGATCCGGGGGGGGGGGGTGGGATTTGGAAAAAAAAATCTGTGGTGCACCAAACTTGGTGCGCCACAGAAAGTCAGCTTTCTGTGGCGCACCAGCCACGGTGCGCCACAGAATGTCACTTTTCTGTGGCGCACCAGCCACGGTGCGCCACAGAATGTCCCCAGATGGACTCTAGCACAATGATTGTACGTGGGACCCACAAAAATTCGGTGGCGCACCGTGGCTGGTGCGCCACAGAAAGTCACATTTCTGTGGCGCATGTGGCCAGGTGCGCCGTGCGCCACAGAAATGTGACTTTCTGTGGCGCACCAGCCACGGTGCGCCACAGAAACATATTTCTGTGGCGCACGAATTAACGGTGCGCCACAGAGTGCCAACCTCCCTATAACCCATTCTGTGGTAGTGCATTTCCTTTTCTTATTCGGCTATTCCTTCTTTTCTTTCTTTTCTGTTTCGTTTACATGTTTTCATTCTTCTCCATGTTTTTTGGGAATACATGGGAACATTTTTTCCTTCTTCTTTAATTTCTTTTTGACACTTTTTGCTTTATGTTTCTTTTTATTTTGGTTTTTCTTATGTTCCTTTGTCTGTTTTGTTGTTTTCTGGTTTGATTTTTATTTTTCAGGAACACGAATAATTTTTTGAATCCATGATTTTATTTTTGAACTCTGAACATATTTGTAAATTTGCAAATATTTTCTTCAAATTCGTCTTTTTTGATCTCGTGAACATTTTTTCGAACCACAGAACATGTTTTTTTATTGAGTAAACCTTTTTTACGAAACCGTGTAGATTTAAAAAATTGAATAACTTTTATAGTTTGTGATTTTTTTGACAAAAGTATAAAGTCATTTTTGGACACGTTAACCATTTTCAAAAAACCATCAACATTAAAAAAGTACATGAACATTTTTTTTACTCCGTTAACATTTTCTGGATGAACATTTTTTGAACACGGTGAACATTTTTTCAAACCCCGAGAACAATTTTCAACCCGTAGACACTTTTTGAGCCCCGTGAACTTTTTCTTGAAAACATGAAGATATTTTGATATGTATGATTGAAAAAAAATCACAGTTAAAAATGGGTCACCCGTAAAAAAGCGTTCACCTACAATGTAATATATGTTTGTGTAGGTGTACAAATCAGTCAAGTAATTGAACAAGGTGGTGTTGTTGCATTGAAAATGATCACACTCTCAGAAAAAAATAATGTTTCGTATAATTGTTCACGAATTCAAAAACATGTTCATGTCTTCAAACAAGTATTCATATATTTTATCCGAAAACAAGATATGAAAGTAGAACAAATATAAAATAAAGTGATGAAAAATGAATAAAAATAAAAAGGAAAAAATAGAAAATAAGTAAACAACAAAAAAAAGGGAAAATGGAAAAAATGGCGGCCCAGGTGGTGGATTTGTGCGGGCGATCTAGAGCACCAGGGACTTACATGCGTGGGCGAGTCGAGCGTCAGACTCGCTTCAAGCGATAAATAGGCGCTTCGAGCGTCGGATATGAAAGTATATTGGGCATTTTAGTCTTTTCTTGATAAAGACTTATCTTGAAGAATTTTTTTGATAAAGACTTACCTTGTAGATTTTTTTTTTGATAAAGACTTATCTTGTAGCTGGGTAGATGAACCCCCTGATTTTGTTATAAGATCAATTGTAAACGATGTACCACTTGCCAAATCAATAAAACTTGCCATGATGGCTTTCCCTCAAAGAAATACTCTTCAATGAGAAGAACTATCACAAGCAAGTTTATACGTTATTAATCGCTAATCACTCTCACAGCTTCAATTCACGATGCCTTGAGTTGTTAATACTTACACACCCATCCACACATGAACAACTACTATTACTAGAATTAATTAGCACTGCTAAATCACTCGTCAACCTAGCTACTCCAGCTAGGCAGCGACTAATCCACTCTGGTCTTGATTTTCCCCCGCCAATCCACTCGATCGTGTACCTAGAGATTACACTGCTGCAGAGGTACGATCGTCGATCAGCACCTACCAAACGAGCGCCGCGACAGCAACGGTGGCGGCGGCACCGGAGACCCTCCAGTCGAGGCCGCGGCCACGCTGTTCAGCCACGGCGCTGGACGTGTGGTTGTGGTCGTGGTCGTGGTCGTGGTAGTGGTAGTGGTGGTGGCGCGACTTCTTTGAGCCGACCACGCCGCGGACGAGCGGAACGGCAGAGCCGCCGCCTCTCCCGCCACCGCGGCCAAAGCCCCCACCACCGTTCCCGCCGGCGCCATGGATGTGCGCGGCAGCGGACAGCAGCACCAGCAGCAGCAACGCGCAGAGCGTCTTGGCCTTGCCCCCCATGGTCGCCTCCGACCCCTAGCTAAATCGGATGGGCAATGTGGGCAACGCCTCGCCTCGCTAGCTAGCTCCTCGATGGACCGCTCTCGCTCTCTTCTTCGCCTCCCGGTATTGGTGTGGTTGTGGCGGATGCGCCGTGCGCCGGTGCGCGCTTATATTGTGATGAACAACGGAGAGGTTGGAGGAAGGAGCCGAGAAGAAGCCCATCCGCCTAGGCGTAGTGTGCTACTGCCTTTGGCGGAGTGGGGTGAGTTTCTTGCCATTGGAGCCATTGCCTTGTTCGTGCAAGAACTGCTAGGTGTGTGAGCATCAATGCGTAACGCAGCTAGCTGATTTTGCCGGAAGAGGCAAGGAGTCCGGTCCAGGCCAACCGTGGATTCGTTTCACGGCACTCTTTAGTAGGGACGGTGGGATTCGCGCTAGTAGCTAGGCTCATTTTTCAAAAAGAAAAGTTCTAAGTTAAAGAAGTCTTGCTCCGTCGACAAACGTCCTAAAACCCTGCAATCCGGTGGTAAACGAAGCTCTACATTGCAGCAGACGGCCGGGTTACCGACTCCCTAGCTCGCACACTGGCCAAACGCCGGCCTCCAGCAGCCGTGCTTTGCAAAAGGGAGCACCCTTCTGTGATATCCCAGCCGGAGCTAGGGTTCACAGATCCATGGATACAAGGGGAACAGAGTTTGGGATTGAGAGAAGCAGGGGAGACGAGGGAGGAAGAACAGGGGATAGGATTCAGAATTCTATTACTTCATCGATAAGCATCCCAGTACACGCACACACGTTTATATCACACGTTACATGGGTCACAGCCCAACACAGCTCGCAGGCCCACTCACACATGAGGCCCAATGTTTGAATGCTTCCAGCGCGCCTTTCCTATTCTTTGCTCGCCATCGCCAATGCCGGTGTCAGTGTACTCTGCACACTGACAGTTGCCCCTCCTTGAGTACCAGCCTGCCCCCAGGCTGGTGCATCTGGAAATCTTGCCTTGATATTGTCATAATCTTCCCAAGTTGCTTCGTCCATCGAATGAGAAGTCCACTTGATTAAGACCTGCACATGATATGCCTTTCCTTTCTTTACCATCTTGCGGTCCAGTATGCATTCTGGCACTGCTTCCGAAGATGACAAGTCCAGAGTAGTGGGTAACCTGGAGAACACTGGAGAGTGATCAGGCACATGCTCCTTCAACTGGGAGACATGAAAGACAGGATGAATTAGTGCAGTGTCAGGCAACTCTAACTTGTAGGCTGCATTCCCAATTTTCTCCAGAATTTCAAAAGGACCATAAAATTTATATGCCAATTTCTTGCAGGGACGATTCACCACTGAATGTTGAGCATATGGTTGAAGCTTCAGATACACTGAATCTCCCACTGTAAAAGTTCTCTCAGAACGGTTCTTGTCAGCATAATGTTTGACTTTATCTTGTGCACGCACTAGATGCTCTCTCAGCAACTGTGAATGGCTGTTATTGTCTTGAAGCCACTGTTGAACATCCACATGTTCAGAATCCAGAATATTTGCAAAAGTGCCATAATGAGGTTCATGTCCATACAAGGCTTTATATGGTGAACACCCCAAAGATGTGTGATAGCTGGTGTTATACCAATATTCAGCCATTGGCAACCAAGAGTGCCATTTAGTTGGAGTATCATGCACTGCACAGCGAAGATACATTTCCACACACTGATTGACCCTCTCAGATTGCCCATCTGTCTGCGGATGATATGCTGTACTCATGTGCAACTTGGTGTTCCACAACCTGAACAATTCTTTCCAAAAGGAGCTTGTGAAAATCTTATCCCTATCTGACACAATTGTCTGAGGAGGACCATGCAACTTAACTACATTTTGTAGTACTGCTTGAGCTACCATTGGAGCTGTAAAAGGGTGTTTCAATGGAATAAAATGGGAATACTTTGTGAATCTATCCACCACCACCAATATCACAGTATAGCCATTGGATTTCGGGAGAGCTTCAATAAAATCCATAGTAATATCTAGTCCATGGTCCAGTGGGAATCGGCAGAGGGCTGAGCAAACCTGGAGTTTTACAATGTTCATGTTTAGCTTTCTGGCACACATCACACTGATGAACAAAATCGCAAATATCCTGCTTGAGTCCTGTCCAAACGAACAGCTTTTTGATCCTCTGATAAGTGGCCTGGATGCCTGAATGACCACCCACAGCACTTGCATGGAAAGCTGAGATTAGCTTTGTTTTTAAAGCAGCATTTGCTCCAATCCAGATTCTTCCATGCAAGCGAATAATGCCATTTTTTAGGGAATATCCATCACTATTGTCTGCTGTTAAGGCCAATTGCTGAAGTAATTGTTGAGCCACATCATCCATTGCATAAGAGTTACTTACTTCCTGTAACCAGATAGGTTGGCTCTCAGAAAAAGAAGTAATAGCCAATAAATGTCCCACCCTTGATAAAGCATCTGCAGCAGAGTTTTCACTGCCCTTTTTGTATTGGAATTGAAATTGCAACCCCACTAACTTTGACATTGCCTTTTTCTGCAAGTCAGTAGTGAGAACCTGATCACCCAGTGTACACAAACTCTGATGATCTGTTTTGATCACAAAAGGTCCTCGGCTGAGATAAGTCCTCCACTTCTCCACAGCCATCATGACTGCCAGAAACTCTTTTTCATAAATCGACAGCTTCTGGTTATTAACTCCCAGTGCCTTACTGTAATATGCCACAGGATGTCCATCTTGACACAAAACTGCTCCAATTCCTGTATCACAAGCATCAGTTTCAATGCTGAAGCTTTTATTGAAGTCTGGTAAAATCAAGACAGGTGTAGATGCCATTGCTTGTTTCAATTTCTCAAAGGCCTGTTGAGCTTGGTCATTCCACTGGAAATTCTTCTTTTTAAGCAGCTGAGTAAGTGGTTTAGCAATAATACCATAATTCTCCACAAACTTCCTATAGTATCCAGTTACTCCAAGAATTCCTCTTAATTCAGTGACATTGGTAGGAACTGGCCACTGTAACATCACTCGAATTTTCTCTGGATCAGTTGCTACTCCTTTGTCAGAAATGATATGCCCAAGATATTCCAAGACTTTCTGAGCAAAACTGCATTTACTTCTCTTGGCAAACAATTTATTGGCTCTCAATATTTCTAACACCATTCTCAGATGTTGTAAATGTAACTCCCAGCTCTTACTGTACACCAAGATATCATCCATGAAAACCAACACGAATTTCCTGATGTGAGCAGCGAATATAGAATTTATAAGACACTGAAAAGTTGATGGTGCATTGGTAAGCCCAAATGGCATAACCTTGAACTCAAATTGGCCATGATGTGTTTTGAAAGCAGTTTTGAATTCATCTTGGGGTACCATACGAATTTGATGATAACCTGCTCTCAGGATCTAATTTTGAAAACCAGCAAGCACCTGACAATTCATCAAGCAGCTCATCAACTATTGGCATAGGAAATTTGCTTTTAATGGTCATGGCATTCAATTTTCTATAATCCACACAGAATCGCCAAGACCCATCTTTCTTTTTGACCAATAGAACAGGGGAAGCAAATGGACTCAGGCTAGGAGTAATAAGACCAGCTGAGATCATTTCCTGAACCTGTTTCTCAATTTCATCTTTCTGCAGTGGAGAATAACGATAGGGTTTGGAATTTGCAGGCACAGCACCAGGCACCAAATGAATGGCATGATCATAAGCCCTGGAAGGTGGTAAACTGTTTGGGGAAGCAAACACATCTTGAAAAGATTCCAACAGTGCAGTAACCTCCTCTGGTGTACTGGCCACTGTGTCCACTCTTGTATGTTCCAGTAAAGCAGTTGCCCATATTTCATTTTCCTGATGCCATGTGAGAACCTGTTCTAGAGACAGTTCCTGCAACTGAGTGACAGCAGCAGGTACAATGCCTTGCAGTCTGATGGTTTGTCCCATGTGTTGGAACTGTATCCATTTCTCCTTCCAATGGCATTGCATTTCTCCCCACTGTTCTAACCAATCCATGCCCAAGATCACATCATATCCTCCCAACTCCAACACTCTCATGTTATAACTGAAAGCTGTATTTTGCACCCACCAATGGAAATCTTTAACTTCAGCCACACACTGCATATAAGCCCCATTTGCTACTTTAACTGCTTGAGGTACTGCTAATGGTGTTGTCCTTGCTTCCACTCGAGATAGCACTTGCTTATCCACAAAGCTATGAGAGCTGCCCGAGTCTATCAATATAAGAACTGTCTGGTTGCCAATGCACGCTCTCAACTGAATAGTGGAAGGACCATCTGCTCCAGAGACTGCACACACAGACAATTGCAAGGCTGCCAGTGCTGCTTCCTGTTCTTCTACTTCATCTAAAACCGCATCAGACAGCACCTCTTCACCTGTCAATGCCGTTTCCATACAATTCACTGCTGCAGGTGCCTTTGAACACACATGACCTGGCACAAACTTTTCTCCACAGCTAAAACACAAGCCATTGGTCCGGCGATATTCTTTCAACTGCCTTGCCTTCCACAGATCACCAGTTGCTGTGGAATTCAGTCTCGACTCTGCTCGTTGAAAAGGAACTCGGGCTGTCAGAGGCTTGCTAGTCTTCTGCCGACTCAGTATATCCTCCTGCACCTTAGCATACATAGCGGCCTGTCGAACTGTAGTAGGCAACTGAATTTCCACGGCCGGTTTGAGTTCCTCCTTCAACCCAAGGACAAACGCTGTGACTAACAAAGTTTCACTGACAGTGCCCTCATATAGCTGCAAGTGATATACCAGTTGGTTAAACTCTCTTTTATAATCCTCGACCGTGCCTCTTTGTTTCAACAACATCAACGCTTTCATCTTCTCTTGATGAACATTCACATCAAATTCCAGCAGCACTGCTTGTTTAAACTGCTCCCAATTGGGCCACTCATTCTGCAATTTGAAAGCATGGAACCAGTGTGCTGCGTCGCTAACCATATGCAGAGTTGCTGAAGTAACCTTGAACCCCATAGGAATGTCATATAGTGCAAAATATGCCTCACATCCATCCACCCAAATTCTAGCGTCAGTACCGTCAAATTTGGGGAACTCCATTTTCGGTAGCCACAGACGACGGTTCCCAGATTCCTCTCCACTACGCCCCAATTCCTCCCTACTGCGACCTGGATCGAACTGATGTTGAGGAGAATAGCGAGGTGATACCAGTGGAGATGTATACGGCTGCGATGTCGGCGGCGGAAGGATCCCGTCGCCCCCTTCCGGTGCCGTCACTGGTGACTACTTCAGCGTGCGCGCCACCGCCACCTGTTCCTGACGTACCTCTCCCAATGAGGCCATGGTGAGGTTGACCTTGGACTGAACCGCGTCGATCCGCGCTACCTGCTCCCCAAATTTCGCATCCAAGTCATCTAATCGTGCCGAGATGGCAGCGATTCCTTCCATCTTCTCATTTACCGTCTTCAACATCTCGAGTTCGCGCATCACCCGCCCTTCAAAATCTCCCATGGCGTCGACGACCTGTCGGGCCTGCAACCCTGGCTTGGACGGCGCCGTCGCGCTTCTTCTCTGAATCGACCGACCCGGATCCGGATTTACGCCAGGTCACACCCGAGGGCGACCAGCAACCTTCCTCAGGATTTACTGGTGCGATCTCGAGGATTCGAAGCGCGCCGGAGCGACCAGGCTCTGATACCAACTTGTGATATCCCAGCCGGAGCTAGGGTTCACAGATCCATGGATACAAGGGGAACAGAGTTTGGGATTGAGAGAAGCAGGGGAGACGAGGGAGGAAGAACAGGGGATAGGATTCAGAATTCTATTACTTCCTCGATAAGCATCCCAGTACACGCACACACGTTTATATCACACGTTACATGGGCCACAGCCCAACACAGCTCGCAGGCCCACTCACACATGAGGCCCAAGGTTTGAATGCTTCCAGCGCGCCTTTCCTATTCCTTGCTTGCCATCGCCAATGCCGGTGTCAGTGTACTCTGCACACTGACACCTTCTTGATTGATACTACGCTTGAAGGGAAAGTAATGCCACTATGTTAAAACCTCGGTGACAAAGGACAAGTAGTACGTGCTTATACTGCTTATACATTCAAATCCGGGACCGTACAAAATGTGCATTGCAGGAGGCACGGGCACGTTGCCAGCAATCACCAACAACAAAAGAATATCATCAACTACATACTCTACATGACTAGCCAATCCACATACTTGCTCACGAGAGTAGTACTCGTACTTGTTATAATTCAACCCGGCCTGGTCATCAAACCCTCTCTACGCGAACCAGGCAGCGGCAAGAACCGGGGCTACGACGGCGGCTCCCACATTCCAAACGCGGCCGCCACGGTCACCGGCAGAGTAGTCGCCGATGTTGACGCCGAAGCTCGTCTTGCTGCCGTAGTAACTGAATCCGCTCCCATGGTAGCCGGTGGTGTCGCCACGAGCAGCACGGTCAAGAACCATGGCAGCGTCGCCGGCCATGGCGCGGCGCCCTGGTAATTGGCCGTCGTCCTGGAGGACGGCGCCGTGGCCGTGGCAGAAGGTCGCCGCGACGGCGAGGAGGACCAGCAGGAGCACGCAGAGGCGCCGCGTCGAAATTAGCGCCATATCGCCGATCGATCGAGAGTTTGTCCGTGTGTGTATCTACTATCTAAGTTAACTAGCTTCTGTAGTTCTGTGCGACTCAGGAACGTGGAGATATCGAACGGTTTGCTGCGACGGCCAGGGTGCGGTGCGGCCCTGGTATTTGTAGTGCAGGTGCGTGCGCACGCGCGGCTCAACGGAAGGTGGTCCGTGGTCGGACTCGGTGGACGGTTTGCAAGTCGGGTCTCGGAATTCGTGAACTCCGTATTCAGCATGAGTGGATCACGGAAGTTTATTTTTTAACAGGGATCACGGAACTTCCGACACCGAGAAGAACAAGTAGCAACGATTTCCGTCACCGGGTCAGCCCAATAATGAAGCGGAGACACGAACGTGCGCGCGCGGATTGTCAAATTCTGAGTGCACAATGCACCATTGTGAACTTGTGTATTAATAGTATATCTACTAGCACATATGCCCGTGCGTTGCTACGGATTAACAAAAACTGTACGATGCATCATTCATGTTGTCATTGACAGATTCGTGGGTGTTGCTATCCTTTTTTCACTACTCCAGAGACCCTTCTCTCCCACTCCGACGTCGTGGATTCAACGATCATATAAGCCCTCGCCGCCCCGTGTAGTGATCGTTCCCGCGCCGTCCCAGCCAATTCGTTAATTTTATGACCATCCCTACAGGATCTCCACTTCGAAAAAGAAGAAAAAATCACTGCATTTGTACATATGATAATTTGAGACACAAATAGGCATTGCATAAAGATTTCTATAAATCCAGGAACAACGAATAGTGCTGGCCATGGGAAGCCCGGCCCGACCCGACCCGAAAAAGCCTGACCCGGCCCGCCCCGGCTGTGCCATCGGGCTGGGCTCGGGCCTGTATTTCGGGCCCGACGGTCGGGCCGGGCCAGGCTCTGGCTTAAGGAAAACAGGATTTCAGCTTCTGTCGGGTCGGGCCGGTCGGGCTTTGGTCGGGCCGGGCCGGGCTCGGGCCCGATTTCTACGGCCCGACAGTCGGGCCGGGCCGGGCTCGGGCCTAGATTTTCTACACCGGGCTTTTTCTAAGCCTGGCCCGAGCCCGGCCCGACCCGAGAAATGGTCAGGTCTAACAACGAACATTGAAGGTCGGTCTAGAAATTCCAACATGAAGATTTTTTTAATCTGGAAACAACGAACATAGAAGGTTAGTCTAGAAATTCCCCTATCACTCTATTCGAACCATACACACAATCATGTAAATCTTCTAGTATCACATAGTTTCCTGAAACCGCTCCCCACACATTTTCAAATGTTTTGAATACATGATGGTGATTAAGCTAAACAAGTAAGTATGGAACTCAAGTCGAACTTGATAAAGTACACCAAGTTTTGTCTGAAGAGATGAACGGTTAAATAATGAGGAGTATGCAAAACCGGTCATGTCAAAGTAACAACAGAGAGTTCTTGAAACTGATAAACAATGGAGAGCAATTAATCAAGAAATTTTGTCTTATTTTTTACGAAATAAATTTCCTATTACGTCACAAACTCAGTCGCCAAAAAATGTGAAGCCGGAGTGACATGTTCATGATTCTAGAGAGAACGAATAAGGTAAAATGAGTTGTTTCTAAGAAAACTGCCAGAAGTTCATGATATACCTGGAAGGGTCGACCCACACACTTAAGAACCGGTGATGTCAACGGAAATTCTTTTCGGAACTTGGGAGCATATGCTCCCACCATTTGAAAAAACATTTTGGAAAGTCAAAAAATTCTGAACAAAAATATGGCGCGTACATCTCGACGTTCTATGTGCACACAACAAGTTTCGCGAAAAAATAATATTTTTTGTTACCTGTGTAAAAAAGACAAAAAAATATCTTGTGAAAAGCCTTTTGTTAGCATCAAAATTTATCTTTTTTACACACGACAAAAGAAATGTCGGTTTTCTGTGAAACGACTTCGTGAGCATATAGAATGTCGAGACGCACGCACGGAACTTTTTGAAAAAAAAAATTCTCAAAGCTAGTCGGCATTCTTGACTACTCTGATTGATCATGCCATTGTCAGATTGGAAGGATATGTATGTGTAAGCCACAGCATATTAATCCTCAGTACTTTATAGCTCAGGCATTGAAAGATTAATAAGTAACTATCTCCTATGTATGTACATTCAAGAAATAGAAGTGTAAGGCAACAAAGCTTTTTTTTGCGAAAACACCCCGGATCTATTAGCCTTTCACAGAAGTACACAGGACCTTACAAAGTAAAGAAATTACAAAGAGGTCCTCCAGGGGTTCATCTTCAACCACCGACGCGGACCGGGGACGCGCCGCCGCGCTGTCGCCGCCACTCCCACGCAGAGCCGACGAGAAACCTTGTTTCACCAGCAGAGTCGATGCAGACGGGAAGTCGCCGATCTCGGTCTCAAAGTACCCGCACGACGACGGAGAAGAAGAGCCGAGCACCGCCGCGAAAGGGGAGACACCTCCCTCGCCGAGAAGCCAGGGAGAGGAAGAACCGGGCATCCTCCAACATACCTTACCAGGCCCCCATCGCCGCCGGAGGAAACGACGATGAAACGACGACAGGCCCCAAGGACAGGATCTCCACCACACGCAGTCGTCCGCGTCGTCGAGACGGCCACGAGGGAGAACTCCCACACGTCCGCCGCCGATGTACGAGACACCGGCGAGAAGGAGCACAGACGGGGAAGACCACCAGGCAACAAAGCAGCTATACAGATCAGTAAAGAGAAATTAGAGTGAAAGTATGATGGAACCAAATCCATGAAATCCTGGGACTTAGTGACACTATGATAAATTTTCCTTTGTGTGGTCCACCTCCATGAGACCCTGAAATGCACACAAACAGACTGAATAAAAAACATCGTTTAGTTCAGCTAAAAAAAACACCATTTAATTCAACACTCAGGATTTGTTTAGCTCAGCCAATTAGATTAAGTAAGAAACTTATTCAAAGAACATCTCATCTCCTAAGTATGTTTTGATGCTTGATGACAACACAATAATATTTAACCCCCTTTGTTCAAGATGTGTAGTTAGGTTAAAACGATGAAACATCGACAAAAGGAGTTTATCAGGATTTTGAGCAAGAGTTAAATGGGAGGAGAAGAAGCTAGGCCGGCCACTTCCCCGGCATGGCCGGTCCATGGCCGGGCCGGCTCGGTTACTCGGCCGGCCATGATGGCCGGACCATGGCCGGGCTGCAGGGCTCTGTCACGATGAGCTTGGCCGGTCACTCCCCGGCATGGCCGGTCCATGGCCGGGCCGGCTCGGTTACTCGGCCGGCCATGATGGCCGGGCCATGGCCGGGCTGGTGTCTGCGGCCACGCTGGGATGGCCGGCCTCCCCCCGGCCACTGCTCCGGCATGGCCGGCCCCCACGGCTGGTCTCATGCCTCTACTCCAACGGCTGCATTTTGAGACCACCTATTTAAGGGCTTCTTCTTCTACCTTGGTCACTTGTCTATCAAAAAGAAAGAAGCTTGAAGCTCCACCATTTTAGACCACCTCAATCCACATAGATCTCTCTCACTAGCCAATACATCTCGTTGATATTTGGCGAGTTGGGAGAGAACCTCTTGATCTACAATCCCATCCAAACCGATATAATTTCCCCCTTGATTTGTGAGAGGGGGCTTGCTACTCTTGAGTTCATTGGAACCCTAAGAGCTTGTTGTTCTTCGGAGCTTTGGGTGCTATGAAGATTTTGCCGGGAGCCACCAATTGAGTTGTGGTGTGTGCCCCGGCTTTGGGCATCGAGTCTTGGCGGCTCGGTGCATTTGGTGAAGACCCTCCAATTTGTGGAGTGAGCTTCATCCTTGTAAAGGTTCTAGTTTTCAATCTCAACGGCAACATAGTGACAAGTGCCTCGCCACATCGGTGGTAAGTCACAACGGAGATACGGTGTGCCATATCAAGACTACCCGGTGTTTCACTTTGGTGAACACCGCGCCGCTCCAACGGAGATTAGCTTCCATTGGGAAGTGAACTTCGGGATAAATCTTCGTGTCATCTTGTTGCTTATCTTTTCACTTACCTTTACTTGTTATCACTAGCTTACTATATCTATATCTTGTGCTAGTGAACTTTTGCTCATCATATAAGTTTGTTCACCTAGTTGCATATTCTAGAGAACTTATATTTGAGCAATATCCTTTTAAAACGAAAAAGAAGTAAAATTTGTAGTTAAGCTATTCACCCCCCCCCCCTTTAGTTAACCTCATCGATCCTTTCAATTGGTATCAGAGCCTCGTCTCTTTATTAAAGGCTTCACCGCCTAAAGAGGAGGATGGGGGATCCCACTCCCATGGAATTGCTTCAAAAGCAAGTCGAGTCCATGGGGAAAGATCCGATAAGAGGTTGGATAGGTTAGAGGAACTAATAATGAAACTTGCCTCTACATCTAGCAATGCAAATGAAAGTCCCTCTCTAGATGAAAATGGTAATCCCATATCCCATTCAAAAGAAAGTGACGAACACTCATCTAAAAATGAAAACCCGAATCAATTTGGACATATTTATAACAATGCTCTTAATGTTCAACATCCACATGTGAACAATCTTGGTAATCCACCTTTAGTAGATAGGGCCCGTTTTACTAATTGGAAAGCTTCTATGAAATCTTATGTGTGTAGCTCTTCAATGCAAATATGGAGAATCATTGAGAGGGGATACTACCCTAAGGATATCAATAATTTGACCTCAAGTGAGATCATTGATGAACAACTCAATGCACATGCTATGCACATGCTCGAGAAGGCAATGGTCAATGAAGGTGTTGAGCACATCCGGTCTCTCCGAAACGCCAAGGAAGCTTGGGAGTATCTACTCGCCATGTATGATGGCAATGTGAGCATGCAACGCTCAAAGAAAACACTTCTTCAACGGCAAGTTGATCACTTCATCATGAAGGATGGAGAAGTTCTGGAGGATGTATATCGAAGACTCAAGGCTCTTGTTGTGGACATGAAGGATGTTGGATTCAAGGATTGCGATGATGATTGGTTCAAGGGAAAATTTCTTCAAACCTTGATTCCATACAATGAGAACATGGTAATGAATGTTCAATCAAGAGTGGACTACATGGAACTAACTCCCAATGATGTTTTGGGTACCTTTGTCACCGTGAATATGATGAAGAAATCCTCGGAAGATGTTCTAACTCATGTGAATGGAATGAAGAAAGTATCTCTTGCCTTGAAGGCAACATCCTATGATGAGGAAGAATCAAATGATGAAGGTGAATCCATCTATGTGCCATCCGAGAAGGAAAAGAGGGTGTCACACAATGAGTGTTTGGCGCTTGCCAACCATAATTGGTGGAAGAAAGGGGATTTTAGATCAAGTGCAACGAAGAACAATGGGAGAGAAGGCCCAAGTATGAAGAAAGAAATAACTTGCTTTAATTGTGGAGATAGTGAACACTTCGTTGCGGATTGCCCGTACAAAAATAGAGTTGAGAATAGAGGACAGCTCATCAAGAAGACCAACTTTGTTCCCAAGAACAAGAACTTCATGAAGAAGGTATCTAAAAGGGCAATGGTGACAAATGAGCAAGAATACATATCTGGAGGTGAAGAAAGCGAAGATGAAGAAGAACAAGTCGGCATGGCGGCAATGGCAATTGGGGTTATTCCTTCTTCTTTGGATTCTCTCTTTTCAACTCCGAATGACAAAAAGGGTCCAACCAAACACAAGTGCCTTATGGCTAAGGGTACATCTCCAAAGGTAACCCACTCACTAAAACCCTCAATTTCCTCTACTCCATCATTGTCAAATTGTGTTGAGGAACTTGATGATGAGAATGCTAATAATCTTTCAAAAGTCATGAGAACACTTGAAAGTGAAAATAAAATTTCTTTTGATGCCTTCATGACTCAACTTGGTAATGCATATGGTCTCATAGAAGAACATGAAGAAAGAATATGTGAACTTGAGGGTTTCGCTCGTGATGATGCTAATAGGATAGCGGAGCTTGAGGAAGCCCTAGATAATGCACTATGCCTTAAAGATTCTATTGAGGAAATCTCCACTTTAGATCTATCTAAAATGATGGGTGACCGTGATCATGCACTATGTAAGCTTAAGGAATTTATGGATGAAAATGATAACATTATGAATGGTCACAATGAACTACTTAAGGATTTTGAGCATCTTGAGAAAGCTCACTTGGCACTCTCAAGAGAGCTCAAGGTTCTTAAGGAGTCACATGACAACTCTCAAAATAAGGATGTAAATGAAAATGCTTGTGCCACTAACCCCTTGTGTGTCAAAGCATCTCTCATATTGGAGAACAATAGGTTGAAGGCTCAAATTGAGAAAGGACTAGTGTCTTGCATCCAAGGAGAAAAGAACCTCAATAATCTTTTGAGAAATCAAAGGAGAGTTGTGGGTAAGGAAGGGCTTGGATTTGGAGTCACATCCAAGAAGACCAATGAGAAGAAGAAACCAACTCCCTCCACTAATGCTATTGTTTTTGTGAAGGAGGGGGTGTTGGCTAATGATGAAGATGAATTTTATATCCTTGCCAAGAGCATTGCTCCTAAGAACACATCTTCTCACAACAATTTTGCGGGAAAATATAACCCATCATATGTGCTTTTGAAATCTAATGATGGACATGTTTATGCAAAATATGTTGGAACTTCATATGGTAGTGATTATCATGCTTCTATTTGGGTTCCCAAGACCCTTGTGACTAACAATAAAGGACCAATCAAAACATGGGTACCTAAATCGAGGACTTAACTCTTTGTAGGTATGTGCTTCCAGATGATCATCATGGCTTATTGATAGCGGTTGTTCCGCACATATGACCGGAAGCAAAGAATTGTTGAATGATTTAAAGCATCAACTTCTCAAGATATCTCATGTCACTATTGGTGATGGTTCTGAACTCAAGGTATTAGGACACGGCAAGGTGGTCATTTCTCCGGATACATCCATTGAGAAAGTCCTCCTTGTTGAGTCCCTTGGTTATAATTTACTTTCCGTTTTGCAACTTTGCGAGTGCAACTTTACCGTTGTCTTTGGACGATATCATGTGCTTATCCTTCATGCAATTTCCCTTAAAGTAGCCTTTGTTGGATTTGTGGAAAACCGTATGTATGTAGTGGATTTTTCGAAAGAAACTACACACATTGCCACAAGTCTAATGGCTAAATCCGACGTGGGTTGGCTTTGGCATCGCCGGTTGGGCCACGTCGGTATGAGAAATTTGCAAACGCTTGTGAAGGGTGAGCATGTGGAAGGACTAACAAAAGTAAACTTTTCTAAAGATCGTCCTTGTAGCTCTTGCGTTGCCGGAAAGATGCATGAGAAGAACCATCCCAAGGTGACGACTATCAATACAACGAGGCCCTTCCAACTCATTCATATGGATTTGTTTGGGCCTCCTACTTATGAGAGTCTTGGTGGCAAGAAATATTGTCTAGTGATTGTGGATGATTATACAAGATACACTTGGACCTTCTATATCAGGAAGAAGAGTGAAACTCAAAAGGAATTCATTGATTGGGCTACTCAAGTACAACGCCAATATGATACAACCATCTTGGCCATAAGAAGTGACAATGGAACCGAGTTCAAGAACTACACCATGGATGAATTCTTGAGTGATGAGGGTATTAAACATCAATATTCCGCTGCGTATACCCCTCAACAAAATGGTGTTGCGGAAAGGAAGAACCGAACACTTATTGATATGGCAAGAACGATGATGGCCGAATTCAAGTCTCCATATAACTTTTGGGCCGAAGCCATCAACACCGCTTGTCATCTATCCAACCGGCTCTTTCTTCGTCCATTCACTAACAAGACTCCTTATGAACTTCTTAGTGGTAAAAAGCCCAACCTCTCATATATTAGAGTTTTTGGTTGCAAATGTCAAGTTTACATTAAAGGTTCTAAATTGCCTAAGTTTGAACCTAGAACTTTTGATGGAATATTTGTTGGGTATGCCAAAGAATCCCACACTTATAGAGTCTTCAACATATCCACCGGGTGTGTTGAAGAATCTATGAATGTGGAGTTCCATGAGGATAATGGCTCCCAAGTGGGGCAAATTGATCTTGATGATGTAGGTGATGAGCCCTCCTCCATAGCCATAGGAAGAATGGGTATAGGTCCGCTTATACCTGTTGAGGAACCCCTTATGGCAACGGAGTTGGACTCATGCTCGACGCAAGTGGAGCCCTCTACATCAACCATCGATCAAACGGCAAACCAAGAACAAGCTCAAGATCTACAAGATGATACCAACCATCAAGATAATGATCAAGATCCACCCAATGATAATGGTGGTCAAGATTTTGGTAACTCTTCACCAAGGACTCCAACCCACTCTCGGATCAATCAAAATCAAGATGAAGGAGATGATGAAGATGCACCTCCTAATGAGAGACCCTCAGATGCTCTTGCTCGTCGAGTGGCTAGCAAGGCCGTGGCATTACATAAAAAATCTCTCTATCAAAAGAACATCATTGGTGGTCTTGGAAGGAGTGTGTCCACTCGGAGGCAACTATTACTCTTTTGTGGCGTTCATGCTCATATATCACATTTTGAACCTACCAAGGTGTATGAAGCTCTTGAAGATGAAGATTGGGTCCATTCTATGCACGAAGAGCTCCATAACTTTGAGAGAAACAAAGTATGGTCCCTTGTGGAAAGACCCAAGAACCATAATGTGATTGGAACCAAATGGGTGTTCACGAACAAGCAAGATAATCATGGACAAGTGATTCGCAACAAAGCTCGTTTGGTTGCTCAAGGCTACTCTCAAGTCGAAGGACTTGACTACGGTGAAACTTTCGCTCCCGTAGCTAGGCTTGAATCCATTCGTATATTACTTGCATTTGCCTCTAGTTATAAATTCACCTTATATCAAATGGATGTTAAAAGTGCATTTCTAAATGGTCCACTTAATGAGATGGTATATGTTAAACAACCTCCGGGGTTCGAAGATCCTAAGTGTCCTAACCATGTCTACTTACTCCACAAGGCTTTGTATGGCCTCAAACAAGCCCCACGTGCTTGGTACGATCACTTAAAGGAGTTCTTAGTAGACCGTGGTTTTACACTTGGGGTAATCGATCCCACACTCTTCACCAAGAGTGTAAATGGAGAATTCTTTGTATGCCAAGTATATGTTGATGATATTATATTTGGTTCTACTAATGTCTCTTTTGTAGAACAATTTGCTAAGCTAATGACAAGTGAATTTGAGATGTCTATGATGGGTGAATTAAAGTTCTTCCTTGGTTTTGAAATTGAGCAATATGACGAAGGAACCTTTATTTGCCAAGCTAAATATACTCAAGACATGCTCAAGAAGTTTGATATGTCAAATGCAAGCCCAGTGAGATTTCCAATGGCAACAAACGTGAATCTAACACTAGATCACGAAGCTATTCCGGTTGACCAAAAGCTTTATCGTTCTATGATTGGTTCTTTGCTTTATGTTTGTGCATCTAGACCGGATATCATGTTTAGTGTGGGTTTGTGTGCAAGATTTCAATCTAACCCTAAAGAAAGCCATATGACCGCTGTTAAAAGAATTCTTAGGTACTTGGTTGATACCCCCAATCATGGTCTTTGGTATCCTTCAAATACAAGCTTTGATCTTGTGGGGTATTCGGATGCAGATTGGGCCGGTGACAAAGTGACTAGGAAATCAACCTCGGGTGCTTGCCAATTTCTTGGTAGGTCACTTGTGTGTTGGTCTTCGAAGAAACAAAATTGCATATCCACCTCCTCCACGGAAGCCGAGTATATTGCCGCCGCAAGTTGTTGTTCACAATTATTATGGATGAGACAATGTCTTGAGGATTTCGGAATTAAGAAAAAGACATTGCCTCTTTTATGTGATAATGAAAGTGCTATAAGAATTGCTCACAATCCCGTGCTCCATGGCAAGACAAAGCATATTGAAATACGGTATCATTTTATCCGTGATCATGTGGCCAATGGAGATATCTCTCTTTCATATATCAACACCAAAGATCAACTCGCCGATATATTCACAAAACCACTTGACGAGAAGAGATTCAAGGAATTGAGGGGAGAAATCAATGTCGTATGTGCAAGCAACTTTGTTTGATTGGAAATCTTGCTTACACACCTCTACTAGACTCTTATTTGGATTCTAGATGTTGGCATGGACATAGGGGGAGTGTAGCACAATTCATGTGTCAACACTACTCCTATTATGCGCAAATAGACAAATCTTGCAATATAGTTACTCATGTGACAAAATATGCTTAAAAGATGAGTTTTGATTGTTGGACCCAAGATATATCTTCGCGGTGCCATGTCAAGCATACTCATACATGGTGGCTTCGGCCACCGACCTCCTTGTATAAGGAGTTGGTTTAATAAATCTTTTCGAAATAGTCGATGCCTTCGGTTTATTGCACAAGTTTCACTTTCATATCACATCCAATGTTGCTACTTGTTGATTTCGATTTTCCCATTGGATGTGTGACGAAATCATCCTAATCATTGTCATATCATACATCGTTATACCTCTCTCTCGTATTTCATCTCAAGCACATAACCATGATTTTCTGGACAAAAGTGAAAAAGATACATTTGAGTCAAATATTCGAATTCAAGTTGTGAAAAAAAGGGAAAAAAAGGGGGTCAGGGCGCCTGGGATTGGCTGCCCGGCCATTCCCCGGTCTGGCCGGCTCCGTGGCCGGCCCCTCTCGGGTCACGCCCCGGCCATCATGGCCGGCTCGATGGCCGGCCCCTCTAGGCTCGATGGCTGGCCCTGCCCGGCCATCCGTCCCGGCCTGGCCGGCTCCGTGGCCGGCCCCTCTCGGGTCGCGTCCCGGCCATCGTGGCCGGCCAGCCCGGCCACTGCCTGGTCCGCGTCCCTCCCTCTGCCCTTTTCTTCCAAACCCAGTTTTTTTTTGGCTTCTCTTTCCTTTCTCCCTTCCTCCCCATCTCATGTCAACCACCATGAGAGACCTCCCAAGCTCTACCTCCACCCATCCCACTCAAGTTTAGCCATCCCCTTCACTATCCGTTAACCAAACTCAAACCCCCTCGGCCCGATCTTCCTCTCCATCCAAGTGATTTCCTCCATTGGTGTGGGGATTTGGAGATCTCCCAAGTTCTTGGTGGTGGTGAGAGGCCTCTATCTCTCCCCTCCATCCAAGAATCACCTTGGGCAAGGATGGCTTCCGACTCGGGTATAGTTGTGTCCTCTCCCTCATCTTGTGTAGATCATATATCTCTTAGCTTTGTGGGTTTGGTTGTCTTAAGTTTTCTCATAAACATACTTATGTGCATATGCTAATTTCATGGCTAATATTCATTGTCTTACCTTAGAGATATTAATATGAATGCTTTGGTGTCGATTCCCTCATAGGAAAATTAGTTATCACCAATTTGTGCTCATGTTGTATCTCTATGCAATGGTATTTTCATTTTCCACATAGTGACCTTAGTGTTCAATATTTTGGTGTCCACTCTCCTAAAGAAATTTAGTTATCACCGATTCCAAAATGTTTATTCTATTGCTTACTGATTCTAGAACGAATGCTTTGGTGTCAATTCTCTCATAGGAAATCTTGTTATCACCAATTTGTATTCATTGTATATCTCTATGCCCAGTCTTGTATGTGGTTATGTGCACTTATCCATCATGCTCGTCCCTATGCTCTAATTTCACAGATTCCGACAATGTTCCTATCAATCAGCGTCTGCGGGCTCGTCTCCCTAAGAAAGTCAGTGGCAACAAAACTGCCGGTCCGTCTCAGCGCACTGTCACCAACAAGGTTGAGCCTGTGCACAGTGATTGGAACACTCTTCCGGAAAAGGACTTCCAACGGGACCGTCTAGGTTTTAATCCCTATATTTATGACCGTACCTCCTCGGATCCCCGGTTCTATTGCAAGATGCATCAAGTTATGTATGAGTTTATCATCAACCGGAAGGAAAATACCTATGTGCCTCAACAGTTCCTTGATGTGGAATGGGTTCGTCAACACTATCCGGAGACAATGGAAATTCTGGAATTCCACAATCTTCATAGGCTCATGGGTCGTAAGAAGGACTACAATCAAGGAGTTCTTTGCCACAGTATGCTTTCACTCCGATCCTGCCAATACTATGACCTGGATGAGTGCCACTGCTGTTTCTCAGGCTACACTAGCTGACTTCGCTCGCTTGTTGGAATTACCTGTCATTGATCCCTCTGATTCTAGATACTTCCGCATTCATGAACCGGGTCAACGTCAGTTGTCAGCCAAGCCTCATCTTTATCACTGTTATGATACGGAGGCCGAAGGTATATGTTATGCTCCCAATGTCACCTTCATGTCACCCAAGTATTATGTCCTCCACAGGATTCTCCGCCATACAATTCATGTCAAGTATGGGGAACGGAATTTGGTTCGTGGCTGGCTGATCAATCTTCTCTTTCACTTGGAAAGCAAGAAAGAACAGGGTGTCAAACTTGACGTGATGCACTACATGCTCAGTGAGATGCGTCTATGTGTTCTCAAAAGAAGGGTTCCCATCTATGCTCTCTATATTCAGCTTCTCATTGAGAACATGTGTGGCGCCACTAGGTCTTCGGTTTATCCTTTGATTGCTCACAAGCCTCTCAATATGAATATTCATGGTGATGATGATCCTCCTCCGGCCAAGCGCTCTAAGCCCTCTCCTCATGATGAAGGTACAAGCTCAGCTCACCCTTCCAGTACACCCAAAACAACATGGAAATCTATCTTCAAAAATATGAATTGCTTTGGGATTGATATGCAAAAACGGACTTATGAGGCTCATCGGAACAACAAGATCATTCGTAATAACCAGAAATTGATGGCAAGGCACATGGACATGGAGTTTGCCAGTGGATCTGAGGGTGAGATCACTCCTGAGGAGACATGGGTTTCTGCACACTCAAATTGGTTTCTGCCACCTGTCCCTGCTAATCCCAATGTTGGCCCCAATGTCAATCCGTCAGATGGACCCAGTTCTAGCACAGCGCCCCCCCATGATCAACACTCAGTATCTCTATGGTGGTGATGATGTCGAGCTTCCTGATCTTGAGAATGAGACCATGGTTGATTGGTTCAACGAGTGGCCGTCTTCGGGTAACGCTTAGATTAGTTTTCTCTCCTTTTTGGTGTCTTGATGCCAAAGGGGAGAAATATTAGATTGTCAACGGGAATTTGCATATGGGGGGGGGGGGGGGTTCTGCATCATCATTGCTTCTTCCATTTGCTTCTATCTCGTGTGTTTCAAGTGAACTTTAATTTGGATTTCATCTTGTGAACTTGGCTATCTACTCTATGTGTAAGACTATGTTATCTTCGGCTATCATCTCTATGTCAAGACCTTGTTATTTGTGTAGTCAATTGATGCCATTTATTATCTCTACGTCAAGACTTTGGTGAGCCATTCTTATCACTATCCGTATTACTAATGTGTTAGTTGAGTACATGATGATTATGTTATAGTTATATGTGTATTCAATGATGTTGAGAGCTATTTGTCTTAGTATAAAAGATGTGTGAATTGCAAAAGTTAGGGGGAGCTCATGTCTCTTGTTGTTGTGCACACATTAAGGGGGAGCTCGTCTATATTTTGTAAATCACTAACCATCATTGGTCACTGTTATATATATATATATATCATGCAAATTCTTGTGTTGTCATCAAACATCAAAAAGAGGGAGATTGAAAGAACATCTCATCTCCTAAGTATGTTTTGATGCTTGATGACAACACAATAATATTTAACCCCCTTTGTTCAAGATGTGTAGTTAGGTTAAAACGATGAAACATCGACAAAAGGAGTTTATCAGGATTTTGAGCAAGAGTTAAATGGGAGGAGAAGAAGCTAGGCTGGCCACTTCCCCGGCATGGCCGGTCCATGGCCAGGCCGGCTCGGTTACTCGGCCGGCCATGATGGCCGGACCATGGCCGGGCTGCAGGGCTCTGTCACGATGAGCTTGGCCGGTCACTCCCCGGCATGGCCGGTCCATGGCCGGGCCGGCTCGGTTACTCGGTCGGCCATGATGGCCGGGCCATGGCCGGGCTGGTGTCTGCGGCCATGCTGGGATGGCCGGCCTCCCCCCGGCCACTGCTCCAGCATGGCCGGCCCCCACGGCTGGTCTCATGCCTCTACTCCAACGGCTGCATTTTGAGACCACCTATTTAAGGGCTTCTTCTTCTACCTTGGTCACTTGTCTATCAAAAAGAAAGAAGCTTGAAGCTCCACCATTTTAGACCACCTCAATCCACATAGATCTCTCTCACTAGCCAATACATCTCGTTGATATTTGGCGAGTTGGGAGAGAACCTCTTGATCTACAATCCCATCCAAACCGATTAATTTCCCCCTTGATTTGTGAGAGGGGGCTTGCTACTCTTGAGTTCATTGGAACCCTAAGAGCTTGTTGTTCTTCGGAGCTTTGGGTGCTATGAAGATTTTGCCGGGAGCCACCAATTGAGTTGTGGTGTGTGCCCCGGCTTTGGGCATCGAGTCTTGGCGGCTCGGTGCATTTGGTGAAGACCCTCCAATTTGTGGAGTGAGCTTCATCCTTGTAAAGGTTCTAGTTTTCAATCTCAACGGCAACATAGTGACAAGTGCCTCGCCACATCGGTGGTAAGTCACAACGGAGATACGGTGTGCCATATCAAGACTACCCGGTGTTTCACTTTGGTGAACACCGCGCCGCTCCAACGGAGATTAGCTTCCATTGGGAAGTGAACTTCGGGATAAATCTTCGTGTCATCTTGTTGCTTATCTTTTCACTTACCTTTACTTGTTATCACTAGCTTACTATATCTATATCTTGTGCTAGTGAACTTTTGCTCATCATATAAGTTTGTTCACCTAGTTGCATATTCTAGAGAACTTATATTTGAGCAATATCCTTTTAAAACGAAAAAGAAGTAAAATTTGTAGTTAACCTATTCACCCCCCCCTCTAGTTAACCTCATCGATCCTTTCACTTATGAAGCAGCAATTCAAATCCTGAATCAAGAAAACCAAGCAAACTGTGCATATACAATTGAAACGTGTATTGCTACATCTATCAGGGTCAACTTCTCCTACTCGGTCGGCGGGCGCTCTACACGAACGTGGAGCACTCCTGCTTGGAGCGGGTGTAAACTTCGGGGAGCAAGTACTTCCGACCATTGGAGCTCAAGGCGTTGTACCTGCATCTAGCTAAGGATAGCCGGAACCTTCCCAGGATAAGCGGGGTATGTGCCGCTCCCTTGCACGCCATGGACGACTGGACGCCTCAAGTGCGGCACACTTTTCCCCCTGGTAGAGCCTGTCGACTCCAAACGGAGTGGTCACGGCTTCGACCAGCACACCGGTGAGAATCTCCACCATGACGTCCGTGCCAACGTCGCCGGCCTCGCTAATGGCTACAAGCACTACTCGAACTCGGCACGCACTTGCAGAGGTCCTCCACGACAACGGCGCCCTTACTCGGCTCATTGGCCGTGCGCTGGTCTCCAACAACGTTTGAGATGGGATCGGAAGGCGCAGTACAAGAGATGGGACTCCGAGGAGCCGGTGCAGCTGGCGAGGTCGAGCAGGGCCGCCGCAGTGATCGATGGCGACGGTCTGAAATCCCCCGTGAAATAATCTTCTGACGGCCCGACAGGTCCCTGACCCTTGATTTCAGTTGCCGCCGCCGCCCAGATCCGGGTCGCCAAGCCCTCTTTCTGCTGCCGCCGCCGCCAGGTCGATCACGCGAGTGAGCTCGCGTACCATGAAACAAAATCCAGCGATGTACGCAGTTTTGCTGGGCTAGCCCATATCCCATAGGATTGCTCGTGAGGAAGGAGCGCAGGGGACGATCCAATCGGGCGACGTACGAAAGTAATCGTTAGTGGACCTCGCCGAGCTCCCCGGTGCCCGCCATGTATCCCTTCGTCCCTGAATCGCGGCTCAGACGGCTTGGATTGCCACTGCTGTCAGTAGCCGGAGCGGCGATTCCGAAGTCAGACAACGACCTGGCGCTGGTGCAGTGCCTCCCTGCACCAGGACTCCAGGAGCAATTGGAAGGAGCTTCTCCCTCATCGTCAACACCGCCGATTCAGGTGCCGCCGCCTGCCACCCCTCCAGATCGATGGAATTTCTTTCTTTTTTCGGCTCAATGGCGGTGAGGCTAGCAGCGCCCAATCCCTGGTCGGCGTCGAGATCGGCTGATTCCGCAACTTATCTTTGAACTGTGCAAGCTGGACAAGGCTAGGGGACCTGGTGATTTATTTGCGTGCAGGACACGGGAGTCCCTCCGGGATGGGGGACGGAGTTCGACTCTAACACCACATCATCGCTCGGAGACGCGTACAACTCAAGCCGCTCGGAGGCGGCGTAGGAACCCAAGAGACGACGGGAAGAATTTTTCGAGCGACGGGTGGGACACGGGCTAAGAAACGACGTGTCCAAGGGAGAAAGAAAAAATGTTTAGATCAAATCGTTTTTTAGGACTTATAAGTGGCATAGGTGGGTAATTATTTACAACTTTTAGCGCAATTTCAATGACGTACCAAACCAAACCGCGGAAGCCTTATTGCTTTTATTATTAGGTAGGTATAGATTATATACTATATAAAAGCAAAATAAGAGGATTTTTACAGAAGCACCACAATTGATCTACATATGCTAAACTATTTCCTCCAGTGGTTAAGCAGTAGGTCCAAATTATAATGGCTGAGGTTGAAGAAGTTTAGAAGTTAACAGAAAAGATGGATTAAGAGTTTGTTAGTTGGGGCACATTTCTGTGTAAGGATCAATGATGAAAATAGCTCTTATTTTAGAGCTAGTAAAGTCCTCAAACAAGGGGATCCTAGTTCACCCATTCTGTTCAATTTGGTGGCGAATGTGTTTTCTAAAATGCTTATGAAAGCTGCTTCTGCTGGCTTGATTAAGGGCTTGCTGCCTCAAGTTGTTCCTGGTGGTGTGATTAGCCTGCAATATGCTGATGATACCATCCTTTTCCTAGAACCTAAAATTGAGTTTGCTAGAAATCTTAAGTGGTTCCTATCCTGCTTTGAAAATATGTCTGGCATGCGCATTAATTTTCACAAATCTGATTTGATGACTGTGAATCTTGATCCTGTGTGTGCTAACTCTTTTGCCCAGATCTTTTGTTGTAAGCTCACTGGTTTCCCTTGCAAGTATCTTGGTGTACCTCTGCATTATAATAAGCTTACTAGAGAGGACCTTCAACCTGTTGTGGACAAAACTTTTAAAAGATTTGCTGGTTGGAGGGGCAAGCTCCTTAATTACAAGAGTAGAATTGTTCTGCTCAAATCTTGCATTGCCAGTATACCTATGTACTTACTCTCTGTGATTAAATTCTCCAAATGGGCTATTAAAGCCATAAACTCTCAAATATCTCACTTCTTGTGGAGTGACAGTGAGGGGAATAAAAAATATCATCTAGCTAATTGGGACCTAGTGTGCCTAAAGCAAGAATATGGGGGGTTAGGTGTTCAAAATTTAAGAGATTTTAACCTCTGTTTACTGGCGTCCTGGATCAAGAGATATCACCTTGACTCTGACAAAATTTGGAGGAAAATTGTTGAGTTCAAATACAATTTAGATCCCAACATCTTTTGGGCTAAGCCAAACTCATGTTCCCCTTTTTGGAAAGGGATCATGTGGGCGGCAAAGTCTGCTAAGATAGGGTATAGATGGAAAGTTGGTAATGGACAAAATGTTAAATTCTGGAGTGACACTTGGATTGGTTCCTGCAGCCTTGCTATTGTCTACTATGATCTTTTCATTATTGCTAATGAACAAGACATAACTGTTGCACAGGCCTTGGTGGATGGGGAGCTTTGTATTACTTTTAGAAGGAGTGTTTCTCCTGTACTGTATAATAGATGGATTGAATTGGTTCATCTAACTAGTACAATGTCTCTTAGTGAAGAAGCAGATGTTCCCATCTGGATGTACCACTCCTCTGGTACATATAGTGTGAGCTCTTTTTATGCAGCAGTGAATGATAGAGGGGTGGTCCCTGTTCATACTCCAGCTGTCTGGAAGTTGCATGTTCCCCCACGGTTGCATATTTTCTTGTGGCTTTTAGCCAATAATAAACTGTTAACACGAGATAACTTAGCTAAACGTCGTCATGTTGAGGATAGATCCTGTTTATTCTGTTCTGAAACTGAAACTTGTCAACACCTCTTTTTTGACTGCTTTGTAGCAAAATTAGTTTGGCCAGTTATCTCTGATCTTATCTCAACATCAGTTGGGACTGACTTTGAATCAGTTGCCCGCTGGTGGTTAAGTGAGAAGAGGAATTCCATCATTAATATAACCTGTACTGCCACTTTATGGGCCATCTGGAAGTTACGTAATGATATGTGCTTTCAGGGAAAACCGTGGCCAGGGGTCCGAGATATCTGGAGGCGCATTGCGGCGGACATGGACCAGTGGAAAATCCTCTCCAACAATGCTGTTTCAGATTTGCTCTCCAGGAATGTACAACTACTGAACAAGATCAGGGGGGGAGCTCCTCCGCATTGCCTGGACGTGATGGAGCTGCCGGGCCTGAAGAATGAGGGCAGTACTCTACTACCAGAAGATCAAATGGAGACGTGCAAGAGGCTGTTGCTCAAGTTCCATTCCAACTGATAAAAAGCTCTGTCTCCATACTTAGTGGTTGGAGTCTGTCTGTACGTCTTTGGGGTTGAATTTCATAGTAGATCGTTATTTGTTTGGGTTTACTTCTGGCTGACATGCTACTATGTGGCTCGAGGGCGTAAAACTGACAATGTATGGGTTTGTTGATTTCAATGAAATGGGGCGAGACCCCTTTTTATCTAAAAAAAAGAGTCAACAAACCTAACCCCGCAACGTCCTTTTAATTTTTACATGTGAACTTGTAAGAGGAGCCACTCGTCGGTTCGATCACCGTCTAGCCATGGCCGATCTCGATCGGTCGTCGGCTCGCCGCGCTGGGTCGTCTCATCTCGATCGTCATCTTCACACGGCCAGCACGATAACAGTTTGATCAGTACATCGGGTGAGTTCGGCATCCGCCTAATCGTCTGCTTAATCACTAAGAAAATAAAAATTTGTCAATATATCAATATATTT
Source organism: Puccinellia tenuiflora (assembly GCA_012064385.1). Lineage (NCBI taxonomy): Eukaryota > Viridiplantae > Streptophyta > Magnoliopsida > Poales > Poaceae > Puccinellia > Puccinellia tenuiflora. The sequence goes on from QRDG01001973.1 coordinate 1,505,768, forward strand.
TGGATGCGCATCTCTTTAATTTTGTTTTATCGTTTTTTGTATGTAGTGTTGCAAGACCTGAGTTTTACTAGAGAGGTAGGCCCTGTTTTAAATTTTGGCATATGGCCCAGTATGTTGCCGGCCCGGCCCTAATATCATGTCCTGATGTCCACCATATCCGCGCATGTTCTTGCACTAGCCTAGTGCTCCTCGACACTTGACATTACAAGCAGCTCTAGGGAGATCGATGTGGAGCACACCCTTTGTCTGGAGTGCCTGCTCGGCAATATGTGTTTGAATGCAACCATTACCGTCATTGGCGCACCAAGGCTTACTACTTTACTATGATTTAGATTGAACTTTGAGGTCTATGTTGGATAAGCTTGCTATTTGTGACATGACTAGGTTCTTCTATCTTGTATTTAGTTGATTTTCTAGAATGTGGGGAGTCGTCAATTTTAATTTTGGCTGAGTTTTTTTTGGTTAAATTGATGTGTGCGAAGCTGCTGGCAGGAGTTCTTGTGGTATGTTAATTATGAATATTGACTGTAGTTGCATCATTGCTTTACTTGTTGTTTTTTCGATACCTGAAACTTACTTTTTAGCTGAAGTTCTTTTTGTGCTTCTTAAGCAAGGGGGAACTCAAAAGAGTGTCCATGGTTGGGTGGTTTAATAACATGGAACTCAGAAATGCTTTCCTCGTTGTGTTCTCCTAGACATGTACTGCAAATGTGCAAATATTTTAGCCTATTATGTGTCCAAGGAACCTTTGGATAAAGATATTACTGCGTGGATAACGATGATATCAGGCCTTGCATTCGTTGGCCATGGAACCAAAGGTTTGGACCTATTTTGGGATGTGCAAAAGGATGGTGTAGCACAAAATGACACGACACTATCACTGTTTTGACTGCATGTAGTCATGTTGGTCTGCTAAATGAAGGGTGTAAATTCCTGATACTACAAAGCAAAGCTTCAACACAGAACCAAGAATAGAACACTTGGCTGGATGGTTGATCTCCTTGCACGATCAGGCAGGCTAGGCTAGAAGTATGCCAAAGTAACAAAGTCGGTCAGTTTGGGCTTCTATTTCAAGTGTGAGTTTAGCTTGTTAAAATACCAAAGTTGTAGAGATTACTTCAGAAGAACTCATTCGCCTTGAAGCCATAACAGAGGGTGGGTAAATTTTTCTTTCTAACCTATATGTTGGTGCTGGGTAGTGGAATTAGAGTGACCAGATGAGGGAGAATATAAAAAAGTAGGTGTCCATAGAAAAGGGAGGGCGACCTCGGTGAGAAGTAAAGGATGGCCGACCTGAGAGCCGACGAGCAGGAATGAGGGTAGAGCCGTGCACCGGTGAAAAGTGAAGGACGGGGAGGCGTCGTGCGGGTGGAAAGGGCGATGCATTAGGTAAGTTCTCTCGGTGGTTAGTGGGGAAGACCAAGGGAACATGTCAACGTGGTTTTCTTTAAGCGCGTGGCACGGTCATCGGTCGGGCGGCATGCTCGTTGGGTTTTCGGGGTTGATCGATTACCAAATAGCTATATTCGATAAAAAAAAATTGTACCACTAGTTAACTTTCAAAGTAGGTTAAAAGACAGAATATAGGATACAGATCAATTTAGGTTCACGCAGAAAAATAGGAGTATGTTGAGAAGAGAAGAAAAACGCTAAAAAAAAGAGAGAAAAAAAAACGCTTGCTGCTGCTTCTTGTACAAGCCAAGCCAGCCAGCGCCGGGCCCCGTCCAGGCAGAAGAGCCCACACGCAGCCACGCCCACTTGGACTCATCACTCACGCCCTCTCGCGGTCTCGCCGTCTCGCCGCCTCTGCGCTCCGCAGCCGCGCTCACCTCCGAGCTCTCCTCTCCCCGCGTTCGCTTCCCACCCCGCCTCTCTCCGGACCGCATTCCCGGACCTAGGGATAGGGGGAAGCCGAGCAGCCGCCGTGTAGTGGAGCGGGGGAGGCGAGCGAAATGGACGAGGAGGAGGAGCATGGGGAGGAGGAGGAGATGGCCGAGACGGGGATCGACTCCCAGGTGCGTATCGACTCGATCGCTGAATCCCCCGCTTCCGTCGCATTATATCGAGTGTTTTGCTCTCCCTGGAAAATCCCGCAGTTCCCCGCTTCCTGCGCCCTACCGAATCGTGCTGTGGAAACCCCAATTCCGTGCAATGCCGTGTCCTAATCTGGAATGTCGCCGGAGTTGTTGGTGGATTTTTGCTTGCGGCACTCCCAAACTTGTATGCTTGTACCGTCGGTTGCATAACTGCTTTTCATCTGATGCCATATGTCACTGCTCTGATTTGGTTCGACCGATTGGGTTTATACAGTTTTGGTATGAAGAGTCGAAGACACTTGTAATCCATGCAACCAAACGCCATGCAGTCCCGCGTGTTATTATAATAGAACATGCCTTTTAGCTTACGAATAGTTTTCAGGAACCGAGGTATGGTCGTATGGGGCATATTGATAATTTCCTTGCACAGTACTAGATCAATTTGACGAGCCTTTCAGTAGAACAGTAGATTAAGGAATGATGGAATGGAAACCTCGTTGGACGGAATCGTGCTGAAAGTTTTCTATGCCACTATTTCAGTTCAGAACCTGTTATGAATTTGTGTGCATGTTGTGGACGCTCTAAAGCTGTTCCGATGCCAGGTTGCCTGCTGCTTTAGCCCAAATGTGGAGGCAGAGCATGTAAAGGCCGAGGGATAATTTCCTTGTGACAGGATGAAGTGCTTATGCTACTTCATTACTGGGATTTTTGTTCTGCATTTGATGGAGTTAGACGTTGTGGATAACTTTGTGCCCAAAAGCTATAGGGGACCTTAATTTTACTTTAGATTGCAAACTTTGTTGTTACTTCTTATATCACCACACCCACCAATCTGAGCCTGATCTGAGAAATGTACTTAAGTGCCTGACTTGATTGGATCAATCTATCAAGCAGGTGGAGTTGTGCATTCGTGTAATAGAAATATCTTATTTCACGTATTATTTGGCAATGTTTGTTCTGAGTGTTGAAGTGCTTCTACACATCCGAGCAATGAAGAAAAGGCTAAGCACATAGAAAAAGAAAATAACAAATGATTGTCCGGCTAGACTATTTGTATGTACGAATTCGCAGCAAGGTTATATGTTTATTCATGTCCATGAATAATTCTGAATGGGCATCTTGCTTTACTGGAGAGTTAAACAGTTCTACTGGCTGGATCATATTTCTTTAATGTAAAGCAATTCAGAGGAGTGTGGTGTGTCCACGTCTGAAGTTCTTAGCAGTCCCTTCTTTAAGCTTCCTTTCACATTTTCAAGGATAAGGCACCAAGATTTTGTACAAGTGATATTGCTATTTTAAAACACCATTTATCTGAAGAGAATGACATAGTTCCAAACTTGTTAGAGACCTACCTTTTGTTTTGATATTCATGCACTGCGAAGCATACAAGGCTTTGGATGGCTTACTTTGGAGTTTCTGTGATTTTGTTCTTCCTTTAGTAGACTGTTCCATGAATTCATCTGTAGCCCGAAACTTAGTTTCTGTTTCACACTCAATGATCTGGCAGATATGATTCTATTTGCACATGATGCTTCAGTAACTTCTCATTATATCTTAGTTACACATTCATGCTATGCAATGTACTTACTGATGTTCATATGATTGTATTGCAGGTCCATATGGCTTGTGTAATGCAAGGGCGTAGGTAAACTTCGTTGCATATTTTGGTTACTGAGTTATTTTTGTTATTTTACTAGACAAGCTTCTTTACTTCTATCCTGCACAATATACTTTCTGAAGGACATGAATGCTAGTGTTCAATAAAATACAACATCCCCTGCTGATTTATAGTATAGTTTGTGTGGCAAGTAAACTTTTATCTTGTTTACTATTGCACCAAGATTTTAAATGCTGAAATTTTCTTTTGTCCATTACTAGCACATCAATGTATTTGTTGGATCAGTGGAAGATACAGTATGAGTGTTAGATTATAATCCCTGTCACTTGTGATATCAGGGTTGGAGTGGCATACTATGATTCAAGTACGAGGCAGCTTTTTGTATTGGAAATCTGGGAAGACAGCAGTGGGGGGTTTCCTCTAATTGACCTTGGTAGGTTGTTTACATCAATACTACTGTATTGTTTCTATCTTTTGAAATCGAAGTTTCAGGTTATATGCTATGTATTTATTTATAGGGAAAAATTGTTTTGGTAGCAAAGTACTTCGACATTTTTTTTTCAGTGTGAAGTCATTTCAACATGTAGACCAGTAAACAAAATAAAACTGCACATCTGACTTTCTGTATTGCTTAATATTGGATCAGTAAAATGTCAAGCAAAACCAAGCACCATATATGCAAGTACAAAGACGGAAGAAGAACTTTTGTCAGCTTTACAACGAAATGGTTTGGACTGCAGCCACTTCTTCAATTGATATCTTAAGCCCTCTTTTGATGGTTTTGCACGGAATCACACAGATAGTAATGATGAGGCCCCAGTTGTGAAGCTCATGAAAAGCTCAACATTCAGCTATGAGCAAGCCTGGCACAGGTTAGCAGCTCTGTGTACTGTTAAGTGTTTACCTGATCACTATATCAGTCACTTTCTTGAATGCTCTGAGAACTATGCTGTACATGAATATATTCAGGTTTAGTTAGATTTGGGTGTTACCAATCTGCTTAATTATTGGATATGTTGTTTCAGTTGCTGTTTGTTCCTTCTTGAATTTGTAGGTTACCAAGTTTCAGTCCAAACTTGATTACGGGATGAATTGCTGATGAATTATCTGTGTATTGCATGTCTAAATTGCAGATTAATATACTTGAAAGTTGCAGCAATGGATGATGGGTTGAGTATAAAAGAGAGGATTTGCTTTGTAAGTCTTGAAAACCTTACCACTACTGTTTTCTACCTATATGTTTCACTTCTCCATAGGTTTTGAAAACACCAGCTGAAGCCTTGATAAATTCTTATTTATGTGTGGTGTTCAAGAATTTTTTCTATTATTGTTTCATTCATTTTATAATTGTATTTCTTCTACCTGCACTTTCTAAGTTTCCAAGAAAATCAAGATTTTGGCATCCTAAGAAATCGCATGTCTGAACTTTGAGGACATCTGATTAGAGAGTAGTCCCTCTTTTGTTCATGGGTTCATCTTGATCTTGTCCATTTAATACAAATGTACATGGCCACATGTATTATTGTTTCTCTTTCTCTACTTAAGAAAATGGCAGTCTTCTTGCCTGGTTACTTTTCTTTTTAACATATTGGTGAAAGTTATATGCTTAGGGATCTGAAGTGGGAATTGCAAAACAATTCTGCTCTATTTTTAGTATCCTGTTTGGCGATTGTAGAACCAATTTTTTCTACCCAACATTTCTGCCTACTGGCCTAAACAGTTGGACTTCATTTCCTTAGGGAATTCATATCATAGATCGCATCTTCTTTACCTCTGATGCATATAATTGAAATGCAGTTATATTTGTTATTCTTCTCCATTATCTACGCGTGAATAATCTACATCCTAGATCCGGCTCCACCAAAAATTGCTGTAGCTCTTTTATCTCTATTTGTGATTGAATTTTGGGTTTTCTTTCTTCTGAGGGCATTTTGGGATTTTCTTGCCCTCAAAGCGAGGCAGGTACCTTGGATATCACAGATTATTTGTATAGATAGAAGTTAACTTTTCTCTCCTTGTAAATTATGGGATTTACTTGTATAATATTTCTAGTTATTTTATGGAACTTTGTGATCAGGACATGTTTATTTTGTCACTAAAACTGTAATATATAATTAAGATTATGATCTGGATTTTGTATCCAGTTCTTTTGTATCCCCTTGTAAACTGATTCCCTTCAGTATATCCTCAAAGTTAGGATATACGGAGTACTATATTTGTCTTACATGAATAGCTAATAAACTACTACCTCTGTACCGAAATATAAGACGACGGTGATGCATACATGCAGATATCAGGATGTCTTATATTTCGGTATGGAGGGGGTAGTTAGTTGGTTTTTGACCATTTATCTTGCTCCCAAATCTTGTTAACCATGTTTTCATTACACAGTGAAATCATCTTATGTTCTACTTGCAGCTTAATTCCATGATGGATCTTGGAAGTGATGTGCAAGTTCGTGCGGCTGGAGGTCTTCTTGCTATATTAGATAACGAGAGGCTTCTTGATACCCTTGAGCAAATGGAAGGCGGAGCATCCATCGCGGTTGATTCTGTGGCACAGATATCATTTTATCCTTCGATCTGTGACTTTATTAGATGAATGTAACATGCTGTTCCGGTGAAGTTCAAATTACATCTTCCACCATATACCTTGTTTCAGGCCCAACATATTTTTGGTTCATACTTTGGAACCAACTTAAATAACTTGTGTAGCTTCTTTGCCAGGCTGGAAGCAACTTAGCAATTTATGTAGCTGAGCTGTAGAGTAACTCATATGTATTGACAATTCATTATATGGTTAGTTTGGCACTGTATACCTTGACATGCTCACAGAGACAGATTCCTGAAACTTGATGCAGCTGCTCATGAGGCACTACAGATTTTTCAAGTAGATAAGCATCCCAGTTACATGGGAATAGGAAGAGCCAAAGAAGGGTAAGAACTGAGAATCTTGGATCTACGTCTTGTACTCTCACCCTGCTTCCAGCTTGTAATAGAAATAATAAACTGCAGGTTTTCAGTCTTTGGTATGCTCAACAAGGTAAACAATGCTTTTGCTTTCCTTCACCTATTTTCTAAAAGTTAACTGATTTTTCTTAAAATGTAGTGTGTGACACCTATGGGAAGACGTCTCTTGAGGTCAATTTACTACCTTTGCTAGTTGTCGTTGAAATAAGAATAAATTAAATTTTCATAAATCGTAACTATAATTATGCTTCGTTTTAGGGCATGGTTCTTGCGTCCCATAATTGATATTGAGGTCATAAATAATCGGCTCAACACTGTATCCTTATTTTGGACAACACATGATCTTTCATCTCTTTTGACTTTCAATGCTCAGATGCCATTAGTTTTTGGTCCTGTGTTTCCTAACAATTCTAGATTTCATTCTTCCTTTGCTGTGAAGAAGTAATGTCTGCACTGCGTGAGACATTGAAGTCTGTGAGAGATATTCCCCACATGCTCAAGGTTCTATTTAGTTTACTCTGTTCATGTATATTTTTAGAAATTTTATTTCTACTGCAGTCAAAATCCCTTTACGGTGTCGTGACAAGACAGTTATGTCTTAACTGAATTGAAAAGAAAGAGAATACCTGTTCCATAATGTTGAGGTTAGGCCTGCCTGAAGTGGAAGTTAGTTGGGTTAGGTCAAGTTATAACCTTCATCTTTATCGTGGGTATTGTTTGCCCACTCCACTCCATCTTGCTACACACATTGTAAATTCATTAAAACATAGTTTATATTCTATATATATATCGGATCAATAGTTATTTCTTGTGCGTTAATGAATGAAATTGAGAGCTTGAGACATATTATTTTGGCCTGAAGTAGAAAGGGCAACTCAAAAGTAGTGCAAAACAGTTGAATCATATGCTGGTTAACAGTATCATGGTTATTCGTAGTTTCTTCAAGCATGCTATTCAGTCTTACAGTTTTCAGATGTCCACAAGACCACAACTAACATTTGCTTTTTCTCTGAAGAAATTCAATTCTCCAAGTTCCATCTGTACAAGCAGTGATTGGCACACATTTCTGAAGGTACCCCAAAAAACTTTATTTCCAAGTTCATATATATGTTATACTGGAACAATATATCTCCTGTCTGTCTTTCAAGGTTATAAAAAGCGCGCTTAAGCACATGCTTAAGCTCGCTTAGGCACTGAGCGGAGCAAAACGCCTAGCGCTGAACTGCACTTAAACGTGCGCTTAGTGCTTTAATCCTTCAGAAAAGAGAAAAGCGGAGGCAAAACGCTCAATTCGTGCCTAGCGCTTAATTGAACCTTGCTGCCTTTCTAAAATTAGCCCGTTTATGCCTACGGTACTAGTATCATGCTCCCTCCAGGTCTAGCTGGATGCATACACCAATGTCTATGAGAGCCTGCAAGCTATATCTTTCCTATTTTTCTCCTTCTACCCTTTTATGGCATGTGTCTTACGCATATATAGAAGATTCATTTTGTATAAAAGGCCAGAACAAACACCAGCACTTTGTGGTACCGGAACATTCCATTCCAAACACCAAAGGCTCACTGGATTGGAAATAATAAGTATATCTAGTACAGTGCTTGTGGAGATCTGGATTCAAAACATGCCTCTGCAGTGTTTCTTAATTTGACGTAAGTAAATTCTGAGACCAGTTGACTCCTTAGATTTTGGGCAGGAAATAACTGAACAATTATTGAGGCGCATGTTCTTATTATTGTTTCACGCTATTTTGTAATGAAGCACGATTTGGTATCCATTGTTGGACACTAAAGGTTACTGATCATAAATGGTGCACAAATTTCAGTGCGTCCAATACTTATCTTTGCTCTTTGTTCTATAATATGTAGTTTGTTAGGCTCCTGACCTTGATAGGGGATCCTCAAGTAATCCTCAAGTAAAGGTTGTCATATGAATACTAACCGTGAACGGAAAATAAGATACAGAGTATCTCAGAATTTGCACCCTGTAAACCATACTCCACGTTAAATGAATGGCGGGTTCATTGAAAGGGATGAAGGCCACCTTCTGATAAGCCCATTTCAACTGCATATGCTAGCCTGAGCACTTCACATTTTTTGACCTCATTGGGTGGTTCAGAAATGCCAATTGAACCTTTCTATTTTTTCCCATTAAATTGATGTATTCAATCTTAAGGTTGTTTAGAATGTACTAGACATAATGCCTTTTATCTCCTTTCATTTTTGTTGGTAATTTTTTTTCTGGTTCTCTTGTTTCAGTGCCTTTGCTCTTTGCTTCATATAAACAAGATTTTTGAAGTAGGAATATCAGAGCATCTGGCAAATAAGTTGCAACATATGAGCATTGACTTGGTTGAGAAGGTACTATTCTCCGTGCTAAGGCTATCAGTTCCACCAGTAACTAATGGAAGTTTTGAACTAGTTTCATGATGTCGCAGTATTTTCTTTGTTCATGGACGCTTATGTTTTCAGGCAAATTCTTCTATTACAGAAGAGCTGGATTATATATCGAATCTGGTTAGTACCCATACAATGGTCCCTCACTTCAAATGCACAAGGAGATTTGTGCATGCATTTTACCCTTTTCTTTGACTTCTAATGATATTCAGTGATCTTTTTAGGTCATTAGATGCACCAATATGATCATCTTAAACAGTATTACAAATGTTAAACCATATAGCTCTGTACAGGTCTGCCTACTGGTATCTCTAACTAGGCAATTGATAGTGAATTATGTGCATGGGTGTGGTCAGCACTTGGGCTTCTAACATTATGTAGCATAAATTTGCGTGAAATGATTTATGGATACTCTTGTATAAAAAGTTATTTGTGAAATTTGTGCTTCAGACCTGAGCAAACATGTTAGACTTGGACTAACACACATGCAATCATTGCTTCATATCCTTTTCTTTCTCTGAAACAGTTGCCGTTCACATTTCCGCTGAATTTCTGGCTCCGTGCAGTGAATGATTGCTATCTTGTCGTTACAATCTTTTCCAAATAGTCTATTAATATTTGATCCACTGAAGGCATATTTGGTTTTTCTGGAAGGCTCGAGGCGTGCTATTGCTGTCTCATAGATCACAAATTGATGATTTCTATCTATTATTGATAGGTGATTGGTGTCATTGACGTGCAACGGAGTAAGGAGAAAGGATATGAGACAGTGGTGAAAGAAAATTTCTGTGACGAGGTCTGGCCTTGTGGTGCTTTCTGCATCCTGGCTTTGTGCTCTGTTATTATAAATTACAATTTTAAGTGATCCTATACTTTATAATTAAGAAACTTTTAGCCGTAACCCATCACACAGTTATCAAACTCCAGTTTCTGTGTGCGATACTTGGAGCAGGCTTATTGCTTTACCTTGCGAATAACCAGTACTTGTGGTATTCATCCTGCTCAGTTGTTGCAGTTGGTGATTGCCATATAACATTATATAAATTGGATCTGTTTCTCATTTTCTCAAATACAAACGTAGGTATGTTTCCTTTTGCTAAATACTTCAGTGGCTCAGAGGGGTCTGGTAGAATTGGGGTGATAGGAACAGATTTTCATATGTGTGGGTACCATTTGAAGTTTGAACAACCAATTCTCAACATGATAATACTTCATAATAACATGAAAATTTCCTGGCAACTTCTGCAGTTCTTCTAAATATCTTGAATTTTCTTTTTAAACGTGATATCTTGTATTGCCTATTTCTGTTTTCACAAAGATATATGCTGGTTCCTCTAATTGAATCAACCTCGTGTAATACAGCTGGATGAACTGAGGATGGTGTATGAAGGATTACCAGACTTTTTGGAGCAGGTGAGGAATCTTCCAAACTGAATTTACTTTGAAGCATCAACAGTTTATGTCTTTATTCGATAACTTGTAACAGTTTAGCTGCTTCTAGGTTTCAGAAAATGAAAATGCGTCCTTCCCTTTTTCGCTTGAATGCAGAAAAGCTCCGTTAATTGTCTACGTACACCAAATAGGTAGCTTTTTTATTCATCCCCAGATACAACTTTGTTCTTCTTATTATGCTGTGCGATTTGGTACTATCTCTCCCTCTATATTTTTTTGTGAAAATGCAAAAGCTTTGCGTTTCGATGCATTGATAGAAAAGAAGGTTTTTGTACATGTCCAGAAGAAGGACAACACCACACCATACAACTCAACCCGCCTAACACAACCTAGGGGAGTAGCTGGTGAAGACCCCGAGGCCCCGTGTTAGCCCCCGTGTTTTTGTACATGTCCCTATATATGATATACATTGCCTATTGCGTGCTCAACATTGTCATGTTTCTTTTGTTTATGTTATGAAAGGTCTCTTTGTCTACTATATTAACATTAAATGTACACAAGCATTCTCCTCTTTCTTTTGTATATTCTATGAAAAGTCTCTTTATCTACTACATTAACATAATATACATATCAGCATATATTTTGGTCGTCAAGCATTTTTTGTGGTCTAAAGTTTATCTCAAAAGAATATGTTAGTTCTTCTACTTGCTTGTCTGTGGCACCTTCTGAAACTGGACCTCTCCATAGCATTTGATTCCGTCTCGTGGCATTTCATCTTTGAAGTGCTCAATTGCATTGGTTTTGGGGACCGATGGAGGGAATGGCTTGCAACCTTATGGTCATCTGCTAGCACCAGGTTTCCCAGGCCACCAATCTGGCATAGAAAAGGGTTATGGAATGGCGACCCTCTTTCGTCTGTGTTATTCGTCATCGCCGTCGACGCCCTTAGCCGTCTGTTCAATTGTGCTGCTTCTCTTGAGAGTGCTGGAACAGCTCCATTCTCAGCGTGCCATGACAGGCGTCTCTCTTAATGCCGATGACCTGGTCCTGTGCTGCCCCTCCATTCAGGATCTGACCGCCATTCGTGATATTTTAGCGCTCTTCAGAGAGGCCTCTGGTCTGTGCACCAATTACTCCAAGAGCTCAACAACCATGCTCCATTGCTCCGTGGTGAGCCCTGGTGTCCTCCCTTCTTGATTGTCGGCTGCAAGATTTTCAACTGATGTATCTTGGTGTTCCTATCACGGTGCGCCGGCCCTCGCTGCTCAGCTCCAACACATGGTTGATCAGGTCGCCAGTCGCCTGCCATCCTGGAAGTCAGACCTGCTGAACAAGGCTTGAGCACCTTGCTCTGGTGAACTCCACTCTATCAGTCTATATGCTATCCCGGTGCACCAGATTTTGATCATCGAGCCTCAGAAGAAAGTCTTGAAAGCCGTTGAGCCGTGCTTTCCTTTGGTAGAATCCCAATGATGTCATCGGAGGTAATGCCTCGTCAATAGGAGACAGGTATGTCGGCTTCTCAAGTACGGAGGACTTGGTGTCCAGGACCTCGACGACCGTGCTGGTACTGCTCTGCGCCTTTGCTGGCTCTTCGAATGGCCTGGAACTGCGTTTTTTCTATGACATGCTTGGTGATGTTCTTCGCCTCCACCTTTATGATCGTTGGCAATGGTGCTACTTCGCTCTTTTGGGAAGACTGATAACTTGATAGCCATGCTGCCTGTGAGATTGGCCCTGAGGTTTACGCCCTCGTGCCTAAGCACATCCGAAAGCTGAGGACTGTTGCTGCGGGCTCTCACAACCTTGCTTCCTTGCCTGGGTCATTCATATCCGTGGCTTCCTGAATGTCCCAGCTCTCCTACTCTTGCTGCTCTCGCGTGCAGTTTTGCAGGCACATCTCAGTGATCAGCCTGATCGCCTCGTCTGAAAATGGACTGAGCAGTATCTACTCAGCACGCTCTTGTTACCGAGCCTCCTTTGTAGGGCTCCATCCGATGCCGATCCTGGAAGCTCACCTGGCGCTCCTGGCACCTCACAAAGTCAGGTCTTCTTTTGGTTAGCTCATCTGAATCGCAGTTGGATGGCCGACAGGTTGGAACGTCAAGATATCCCCCATAATCCAACCTGCCCTCTCTGCGACCAAGCGGCTGAAACCATGACTCACCTCCTGGCAGCTGCCCTTTCTCGCACCATTTGTGGGTTTGAGGTGCTTTCGTTGATTCAGGAGCGCTGCTTCCATGGTCCTGCTCCCTGGTCGATTGGTGGCTCTGGACTAAAGGCTGTGTTCCTAAAGATCGACGCAGGAGCGCTGCTTCCATGGTCCTGCTCACTGGTTGGATGCTTTGGAAGGACCGTAATGCTTGCACCTTTGAAGGTGCACGCGCATGTGTTGCGGAGTTCCATAGACAGACCAGGGAGGAGGCTAGCCTTTGGGCTCATGCTGCTGTCCTCGGCCTCGGAGCATGGCTGCCTGCATTTGTGTTTTCTCGAACAAAAATGTATGGTTCATAGTTCAGATAGTTGTTTAAACTCTTGTTTGACTACTACCAATTAAAATTCGAGATAATATCTATAAGAAGATTTAAAGTTTGAGTCTGGTCTGCACATGAATTGAAAATAGTGGCAGTATGATAGCGAACTTTTTTTCTGGTTGTGATGTACTAGTTTCTTTGTCTAGTTTACTGTAGTTGGAACTGGCAACCAGGCCAGATCATAAGTGAAATAGTTTGATCGGGTCGACCAGGTCAGGCCCGATCATGAATGAATAGAAAATCGAAAACGTCTTAAAGTCACTAGGTAGTGCTTGTGAAATAATATTCAATCTGTCATACTAGAGACTAAAAGTTTTTAACGATAGCACTCATGAGTTTGCCACTTATGATGCTAAACAGGATACTTGATGTGTTTTTTTGATGAGAAGATAAGTGATGCCTTGTTAGTAGGACTTCAAGATTTTGAATTTGCGGTAAGCTGTTTGTTATTTTATTTTGTTGAATCGATAATGTGTAATAATTATATGTTCATCAGTTTTCAGAGGATGGGGAGGAGAGAAGGTTCTACTATCATACTCAAAAGACAAGAGAGCTGGACAACCTTCTGGGAGATATTTACCATAAAATTCTTGGTACTTCAACAATTTATCTACTTATTTCATTCTTCCCCCAATGCCGTGATTTCTTATCAAATTACATTTACTGTTGGTGCAATAATCATATTTTCCCTGAAGATAAAGATATAGCTATTCTACGATTACAAGTTGGTTTGTTTTTGAACTTGGTGTTCAATGGTACTCTACCTTTAAAGTAACAGTTCCTGAATAAGCAAGCAGTGAGCACTTCACCTTAACAAAATTATCTTTTCATGCTCTCCATATATTACATACATGTGTATTTTGGAATGTAACTTCATGTTAATCTACCAAATTCTTGCTATGCTATCTTTTGTTCCAGTATTTTCTATAGTTAGTTTACATGTGGATTATTTTCGAACATGAAGTTTACATGTATGGATAACCCTTTTAATATTTTCAAAATTACTTTTTGGGGCTTTTTGCGATAATTTGCATATTGAGCATACCTCACATTAGCAAATATGCAAATTGATATTTGACTTTGGCTTGGTCGCGCTGACAGACATGGAAAGAGCAATCATAAGGGATTTAGTATGCCGTGTTCTTCAGTTTCTACCTCAACTGACAAAAGCAGTGAACTTTGCAGCAGAACTTGATTGGTATGCATACATTTGTTTCACGTATTCAATTTACTGACAATATATATGGCAACTGATGAACTCTTCTTGTTACTGCTACATCAGTATTTTATCATTGGCAATTGTTGCTCGCCAAAATAATTATGTGAGACCCATCTTAACTGAAGATTCCATACTTGAGATACAGAATGGAAGGTTAGTGTTTATTCGTTTTCTTTTCTCATGTTACATGTTAGCCGGGTATTACTAACAATCTTATGGTTCGAGGTATTTCATCTAGAAGTTCCTAAATTTACTCCAACAGCAATTTAGACATGCTTTGCAGGAAATGACCGTCGACACATTTGTTCCAAATGATACTAAAATGCGCTGTGCAGGTAATTAGTTCCCAATATATGTGAACCTCGAACTTACATAGCACTTTTATTTTAAACACTAGGATTTATGACTATTTTTTATCCCAGGAAGAATAAACATAATAACTGGACCTAACTACTCAGGGAAAAGCATTTACATTAAGCAGGTAATGTTACCTGAGAAGTGCTTTATATCCGCAAAACTAAATTGCCCAAATCCAGAAGCTGTATCCGTCAGTTCTGGATTAAAGAGTGGCTGCAGCTCAGATATCTGATATATTTTCAATTTTGTGTTTTTTTTTTCTTCTAGGGAGAGCATGGAAGAACTTCTCTTCCTACTTTCATAAACTCAAATCAGCAAAACAATAAAGTTCAAGCTGTTTTGGATATTTTCTTTCAGGTTGCATTGGTGGTTTTTCTTGCTCATATTGGAAGCTTTGTTCCTGCTGATTCTGCTGTTGTTGGATTGACAGACAGGTTTGTGATTGTAGGGCATGTTTCTATGTTGCGAAATTTTGTGTATTAGTGTTCCAGGACAAGGCAAAAGGACAATATGTATACGGTTCATGAAACACAGTTATAGTACTAGTACTATATTAAATGTTGTATACTGATATTTTAATAACATTTTGTAGGATATTCTGTGCAATGGGAAGCAAGTCCATGACAACTGAACAGTCAACGTTTATGATTGATTTACATCAAGTTGGAACAATGCTGAGGTATCATAGTTGTATCCACTTTCAAGTTTGTTATCTCGTGAACTTGAACATACAACTAAAGAAACTTTGCAGGCATGCAACATCGAGATCACTGTGCTTACTGGATGAATTTGGTAAGGGCACTCTAACAGAAGGTGAGACCACAGAAAATCTCTAATCCTCCTTCCATCCTCAACATGACTCAAGATTTGATGGCTAATATTCTTTTGTGATCCCATGCAGATGGTATTGGTCTACTTGGAGGGACTATCAGTCATTTTGCAAATTATGATTATCCTCCAAAGGTTAGGTAGCCAGCTTGGGTAAATGTTACTATTGAATATGAATGTGATAGTATTGCATGTATGACCTTCTTTGCAGCCACACTTGATGTTAAGACCATCATTTCATAATTTGCTAACTCAGATTTTGCGCATTGCTAGCTTTGTTTTTTCTTTTCACTCCTCTTTCAGTTAACTTAGGCATTTTAAGGCCATTGGTTACTGGATAATAGAGTTTTCTCCAGTATTGCTTGATGGTAGTATCAACTTGAAAATAAGATATACACAAATCTCCAGTATCGCTTGATGGTAGAATAGAACACTGAGCACTCTTAAATCATATTGTTTGTTTCGTTTGATGCTTTCAAGCACGAGGAACCGTGGAACACACTAACCTTCTCTTTTCTATCAATGCATTGAAACCCAAAGCTTTTATGTTTAAACAAAAAAATGGCTCTAAACTTTTCCCAAGGAAAGACCTGGTCCTTGATCCTGCATCCTATAACATGTTTCCTAGAGGTTCTTCTGTAATGGTATTTTCTTCTTGAATGGTATGAATATTGTTGGCACATTAGTTTTTCTGATTTGACCTTTTTTATGTTGCAATTAGCTTGATCAAACATGGGCATGCTATAAATTTACTCTATTGACAAATGAAGGAAATACTAGCTACACTGCTCCATAATGTATGATCACCTAAGTACCTAACCACACACGCAAACATGTATCGCTAATTGAACTGAAAAATAAAAGAGGAACTGGTATTCAGTTCCTGGGCACGAGGCGCGGGCGCAGAGGGTTGGCCATGACCGTGGTGAACTCACGCTTCTCGGCGAAGTCCACTTCCTTGCCGGCCACCTCCTTCCACTCAAACTCCTTCACCATGTTGGCCACGAAGTACTCCAGGTGCAGCATGGCGATGCTGAGCCCAGCGCAGATTCTCCGGCCGACGCCGAATGGCATCATCTTGATCCCTTTGGTGCCATTCATGTCCACCGTCGCCAGCTTGTTGCCGTCCTCCAGGAACCGCTCCGGCATGAAGTCCATCGCCTTCTTCCACGTCCCCTCATCCCTGCCCATCTCAGCCACCATGAAGTTCACCGTCGTTCCCTTGGGGATCAGGTAACCACCAACTTCCATGTCCTGCGCCGCCTTGTGCGGCAGCACGAAGTGCCCTGGAGGGTGCTTCCGGAGGCCCTCCAGGATCACCGCCTTGAGATACGGCATATTGACGGCCTCAATCTTGTCCTCAGTGACCTCCTCACCTTCGTCTCCGCATGTGGCTTTGATCTCGTCGTACAACTTCTGCTGGACGGCCGGATTCTTGACCAGCTCGGCCATGATCCACTGCAGCCCGGTGGAGGTGGTGTCGGTGCCGGCATTGAGGAACTCGGAGCAGAGTGCCACAATCTCGTCGTCGGTGAGCCGGCGGTTGCCCTCCTCGGGGATCGTGACGTCAAGCAGCGTGTCCACGTACGAGTGCTGGAACGTGGTCTCCTTGGTGGGCGCGCCCTGGCCTTGCCTCTTGTACTCCCGCCGCGCCTGGATGAGAGGCACGAAGAGATCTCTCTGCCGCATCCGCAGGCCGCGTGCGACGCGGAGGCGGTCCCGGAAGAGGTGCTTGGTGACGGACGGGAGGAAGAAGAAGACGGTGAGCTTCCTGGAGATGTAGAGGAGCCAGGTGCGCTCTGAGTCCTCGATGGCGCGCACGTCAGGCTCGTCCAGGCGCTCGCCAAAGCACATTAGCACGAGGAGGCAGAACATGCTGTACTGGAACGCCTCCATGACGTTGGGCGTGTTCTCGTCCCGCAGCTTCTCCATGAGCACGCGGCGCACCCAGGCACGCGCCGGTGCGAACAGCTTGACACGGGATGGATGGAGCGTCTCGGACACGAGGTTACGGCGTAGGAGGCGCCACATGGGCCCGTGGTTGGCGCGGGTGATGATGTTGTCGGTGACCCTGAGGAGGGAGCTCGTGGCCGCTTGGGGCCTGTCGGCCAGCGCCACGCCGGCGCCGATGAGGGCCTGGTGCGCGAGGTGCCTGTCAGCCACGAAGATGGACAGCCGTGATCCAATCCGGAGCGTCACGATGGGGCCGTACTTCTTGAAGAGACCCAGGAGGAGCGGCTCCACGTCAGCCGCGGAGTTACGCAGCCACAGCAGGTTGCCAAACAGCGGCACGGCCGGCGGGCCTGGCGGGAGGCTACGGCGCTGCGTGGCAGCATTGCGGAGGAGGACGAAGAGAGGTAGGAGGAGGAGGGCGCCGGCGATGAGGAGCGACGTCGTTTCCATAGATGCTAATCTATCTGGTCGAGCTATGGGTTTTCGATCCTCTTGTCGAGATAGGATGGTTAACGCTCATCTTATATAGGCGGAGATGTATGTACCTGGACTCCTGGAGTTGGACGTTCGTACAACTCATCCGTCCATCAATTCAAAAAGAAAACTAAAACTAATCTGTCCGTCGTTATCTTCTGGAAGGGAGTTTTTTTTTTTGTGAAACCTTCTGGAAGGGAGTTTACCAAGTTGGATATCTCGTTGGTTTTGATTTTGAAGGGAACTTGTAATGGTTTGGGTTTCTTCACGATACATAATCTTGTTTTCTTATTTACATCGATCGGGACATATCTTGTTCTTGATGGGCAAGATATAAAGATGTTACAGGATAAAACGCATAATTCACTTTGGCAGCATATGCTCTTGGCACCAGAAAAAGTATTTCAAAATGTCAAAAAAATCAAAATCAATAAAATAAAATTGGCACGTACATATAGACCTTCTATGTGTGCACACCAAGTTTTCAAGGAAATCGACATTTTTTTTTTTTTGCCGCGGTGTTGATCTGAGTGCGTGGGTTGATTTTTTTTTTCGTTTTGACAATGGGGGATGGGAGGTACGATTTTTTTGCGGGTTTTTTTTTCCATGGGATGGGAGGTACGATGTAAAGATTGTTTACCACTGTAACGTGTTGGGATATGATCTAACTGTTGCAACCTTCCAGGTCCTTTTGTCAACACATCTGACAGAGATCTTCACCGAAAACTACTTACCACAGGTTAATATCTAGTTGTTGATGTATAGAAACAATTAGGTCCTTTTACATTTTGCATTTCCTAACCCTGGTTATAATTGTTTTAATAAATCTGAGACATTTTTGCAGTCTGAACATATAAAATGCTATACCATGAGTGTTCTGAATCCTGATGGACAGACGAGCAACGAAGATATCATATTTCTTTACCGGTAATTAGACATGAAAGCTTAGCTGTTATGTGTTTTTCTTGTTTCGATTAATTTCTTATTTGTACTAATTTCTTATATAACTTATCATACCCATGGTGAAGACTTGTACCTGGACAGGCGCTCTTGAGCTTTGGTAAGCTTATGTACTTCATTTATACAATGACCACGGATACTTTTCAGCCAGATACAAGTAACCCATCTTCTCTTGCAGGACTTCATTGTGCACAGCTTGCTGGTATGTACATGGAGTGAACATCTATTCAGCTGGCAAATTACCATAACATGAATCTAATTTCATTTTGAGGGAAAGGCTGAATTACTGTATTTACTTCGCATTGTTAGTTGCCATTGTATGCCAGAAATTTCACATGGTAACGTTCGAGTGCCATTCTTCTTAATTTACTTCATGAATGGACGGTTCCAGGAGATAGTGCGCGAATAAAGAAACCTGACATCATTACTGTCCATATAAAGATGATTCTCATGTTTGGCTGTTCGCAGGTGTCCCCGATGAAGTTGTTCAGAGAGCTGCTACTGTTCTGGAGGACATCCATTCCAAGAGACCTATACGGCGCATGATCTGTGATAAATTGGTGGCAAAGGACCAGCAATACCAGGTTTGGACTTGCATGCGTGTTTCAGGAAAAAGTTTGTTCTGATGGTAGGCTGTTACATGCAAAATGACACGGTTAAGTGAATGTGATGGACTTTTCTTCGAAATTTCAGGACGCAATGGCAAAATTGTTGGCCTTCGATCCACGCAGCGGTGATCTGAACAACTTCTTCCAGGACATATTTCCGCCTGAGCCGTAGATCAGGCTGCTTTGGAGTTACGATGGTCTGAATTTAGGTGGAACTCAAAGATCTTCTCAAGAGGCATCGGCAATTTTGAGAAAGTGAGGTAGACTTGTCAACTTGAGGATGACTATTTGAGCACACATGGGTACGTCGCATAGACTTGTAATCATGTGGGGAGAAACATAGTTCAAACAATAATTCGAATTTCGAAATCTTAAAAGTACATAAATTGTTCACTACACTCTACATGAACAGGAAACTACGAGTTCTGTGATAGGTGCTAAACAGAAACAAACACCACTATTGCTCGTACTACCTCTGTTCCTCAAAACAAGTCATATAATTTTTTTCAAAAGCCAAACTACGTAAAGTTTGGTAATGTTTTTTTTTTAGAAAAACCCATCAACATCTGCCATACCAAATCAATATTGTTAGATGCATCTTGATTCTTGAAATGTATTTTCATATAATTGATCCATTATAAATGTTTAAAGTGTTTTCTAAAAACTAGATCAAATTTTATTGACTTTTTGAAAAAAATTATAGGCCTCTTTTAAGAACGGAGTGAGTAGGAGTACTGTGTATACTGTACACCAGTCCTGCTGTACACGTCTGATCCGTCTGAATTGCACATCAGCCACGTAAGAATGGACGTAGACTAAACAGCCCACGCGATAATACACGCAAGCCCTGGTACACGTCGGTGGTCAGCACTACACGTACGCGAGTCAGCCACAGTGCCGGTGCCCACATCTTGAGCTGTTTGACTCGTACAAGTGCGAGCCACTTCAAGTCTTCTCAGAGGTTGTTCCCACCGCAGTGGGTGCACCTGCTCTGTTTCTGCAACCACCTACTACTCCAGTCCGAGCACGCACGCGACACCACCCCACAACACTCCCGCCTGTGTCGTCGCCGGTCTACAAATACGTGGACCATGCATGTCTCGCCTCGCACACACCCCCACCCTCAGTTGCCATTCTCCTTCCTCTCCTCAGCCTGAAGAAGAGAGCTCAACCCTGTCACTGCGCTGCCGCCATGAAGGTACGTCGCCGGCATCCCTGAGTTCACATCTTGGTCGTTTCTTCTTCTTATGCCTTGCTACTGTGTGTGTGTCTCTGCAGAATGTGAGGGCGAGACCGCGGCGGATCCCGGCGTTCGGGGAGTGGAACTACTACGACCACGGCGGGTACGGGTACGCCGACGGCGACTGGCCGGTCACCCAGTACTTCGAGTCCGCCATGGAGGACGGCGGCTTGGTCTTTGCTCTGCCAGCCTCGCCGCCGCCGAAGCCAGTCAAAAAGGTGAGTCATGCTATCTACCCATGCTATCTAAGTTCCATTTTGTAGTTAAGATCTATGGGTGTTCGGGTGGGCATACTGAGAGCGTAAATTGTTTTGTCAAGGTAGATCAAGAGTTAGTCTCTGGGGCTCTCCCTGATTGTACTCTTTTTCCAGGCACCCCCTGATTATACTTTTGTAGAGTATGTATTTAAGTGGTCCATTTCGAGAGAGAAAATGTACAAAAGTGATAGTACGTACTAATGCTAGTTTCGTCTGTATAGAGCTAGCTTCGCACTTGGTTTGAATGAGTTATTTCATTAGAAAGCTAGGGGGCAACTTAGGAGAAACGTAAGCTCCTGTTTGTTTCGAGGAAAATAACGACAGCAGACTCTGCTCCTTCAATGCACAAGCATGAAAGAAATTAAACCCATGTACGAAATGTAGTCATCACTCGCAGTCGCAGAACAAAGATGTTTTGACTCGTGTGCGGACGAACAGTGCCCGAGCTCACCTGCACCCTTTTTCTCTCGCGAAATTCAAAAAATAGTAAAACTTTTCGAAAAAATCTGAAAAAAATTGGGTGCATATGTATACAAGTTCTTCACATCCGTGAAAATTTTTAGAATAAATTGTCTTTTTTGCACAGTGCGCATAGAATGTCATTTTATTCTAAAAATTTGCACGGATGTGAAGAACTTGTATACATATGCACCCCATTTTTTCAGAATTTTTCGAAAAGTTTTTACTATTTTTTGAATTTTGTGAAATCCGAGGGTGCAGGTGAGCTCGGGCTCACCTGCGAGTTTTCCGTTTTGACTCCTCCAACTTTTGAAAAGTTTCTATAGGCATAGGCATATACACTCCACTCGCAGTAAGAATTTGTGTGCTTGTTATTACTACCAGGCGGTAACGTGGAAGAGCAGCGGTACCCTGGAGATGGACGTGGAGCAGGGGCAGCAGAAGGTGGTGGTGGGGCTGCGCGAGCAACACGGGACGAAGAAGCAGAGCAGGGTGTCTGACGCCGGGTCCCACATGTCGTCCGCAAACTACAAGCAGACGCGCAGGGCGGTCAAAGCCGTGGACGAGGACCTCTACGTGATCCCGCCCGACATGCTCTGCCACAAGCCAAAGGTAACCTAAACCTACTCGCTTCTCTACACTTTCGGTTGTTTTTGCACAAACCACCAACTAGTCTTGTAATAGTTGTACATAGGTTTAAATTGTACATTAGTCTGATTTAACAATCGTTCTAAAGTATAGCCAAATGGATTAGTGATTACTGGGTATTGTACATTGTTTCAGTTAGTAGATATTGTTTTTAAAATGTTTGAGAACTTAACCGAATCTCACAGAAAGTGGCCAGAATTTTAAAATTGTTGGTCTAAAACATATCGAAATGTTGCATAGTAGATGTCATCGATTGTATGCAACGTATTACACGAATAGTGGATGGTCCTACAAAAAAACATGTACTCCAGAATGAGTGCTTTGACCAATGATGACACCATCAGTTGGTGATTAGTCAATTTACTCATACACTTATTCACTGGTCCACGGGACCCGAAAATCTGATGGTGTCCTAGTAGAGTACCCCCATAGTGTGTTAACTGTTTAATGATGGTGGTCTTATCTTACTGACGAGTGTTTTATTATTCGGTGTGTTTGCAGAAGAGGCTGGCGAAAAGCCTGTGGATTGGCGGGTGCCTAGGCCTCAGCTGCGTGGCATAGGGATCCGCGCCGGCAGCACTAGACAGACTTCTCTCCTCCTTGTTGTGCGTGCTGGCTTGCAAAGAGAGCTGGCCATGATGCTGTCACAACACGATCATGTCCATCAACCTCCTTCGTCTACCTCTCGAGAGCAGGTCGTGATGTGCCGCGCGGCAGCGTCATTTCCTCGTGCACAAAGACCCACTCGAGTGCTGCTTTTGCTCCGTTACGTCTTTTCCGATGCGTTTGCGTCTAGTACTCGTAGCTAGATCCGCTGAAATTTCGGAGGACGGCACCGCTGTGAAAGGATCAGGTTGTGTAATAATCATGTGGTTTTCCGTAACTGTCGACCGTGTGTGAAAAGATAGAAAGCTGAGTGTGTGTTTTTTGTATGTAGGAGTTGATCGTGATCGCTTTTGGTAAGTATTACTGTTTTGATGACTTGTTGTAGCTTATGACGGTGTGATTGTGGGCTGATTCTGTTGGGGACTTGCTGATTGATCCACATGCATGATCACCTCTTAATTATGTTGTTGTTTCCCAAAAAAAAAACCTCTTAATTATGATGTAGCTCTCGGGAATGTGTGCAAAGGCGTGTGCACTTAAAATATGGGTCACAACCTCACGTCCTCACCTAGTTGGGAAAGGATAGAAAAACTTCTAGCTCCATGTAAAGTGCTTTATGATTATACTTAGGGCACGTACAACACGGCCGCTTAGAGGGGCGCTTAGGAATAAAATCCCGGCCGTTTTGTGCGCTTCCTGGCAGTTATGCTGGGCGTCGGTGATTAATTAAGCGTTCGACGCTTGATTTTGGCGTGTAAATTAGTACTCCAAGCGACCGACGCTACATGCATGGTGTAACTGTCCAAATTAAGCGCCTCATTAAGAGGCTCCCGCTGTACATGCCCTTAAGAGCATCTTTAGTCCCTCCCCTAAGACTTAACTCACAAAAACATCCTCCTAAAATTAGCACCCAGTTTGGTAGCAAGTTTGGTAGCAGGGGGTTTCTTACCCAGGGTAGCAGACCCCCATCGGGGAGATTACGCGTGCAGGGAAATCCCCGGTTCCCACGGGGGAGATTTCCCCAATCCCTTGGCCCATTTGGCAGCACACAGCACAGCACGGGGAATATTTCCCAGGGATAGCCCAAAATCAAAACTGAATAATGTAATAGTACATGCATATATCAATTCGGCAATAAAAATAGAAAATAAAATACTGGAAAATCAAATAAAATGTGGCTCCACATCAGATCACACATCTAGCAATTATTACATGTTCAAACATACTATTTCTCAAACTTTCATAAATTCGAAACATAAATTCTGAAATTATAAGTAGCGTATCATGACTCCAGTTGCCAACGAAAACATCACAATTACATCCTGATTTCGGTCTTGGAAGCTGCAAATATCATTTCCAATCCAGCAGCATGATAAAAACTTAGGAGGTACCAACGGAGATATCCTTTGATCATACAGAACGAGGGACTAAAGTTCAAAACGGTTTATCCTAGCGATACAGGAGGCATACTGCTCAACCTCACCACCTGCCTTCACGTTGTGCTTCCTGGAGTACCTCAGGTTCCTCAGGAACTTCGGGTCCATCTACAAGGAAAGAAAGCATAGGACATGACACAAACTCATCGAACGAATTCCTTATATGAAATTGCATGTCCAAAATGGAAGACCAAATCCAAGGGTACGACCATGATAATGAAAGAAAGTAAGCAATATGGATACTCCTATGATCACATTCATGTCCTGAAGCTTTATGTCACAAGCGTGGGTGGGCACAACAGTGCTTGTCCACACCACATTTAATCAATAATAACTAAACTACGGCAGAAAAATAGAACAGAGGGCAATTAGCACATACTACAGTACCATGCATACAAAACCTAGAAAACCTGGGACAAACATAGCTACAAACTTGGTATACGTCAGTTTACTCCTAACATACACATGTAATATTTTATCTAACTATCACAACATAACTCTTGGCAAACTAAAAACAATATTGGAACTGGTTCGCACAACAAACATGTCATATAGCTCCAAAGGAAGCATGCAGCTCAAGCAACCAAGCAGCAAACAAACAACATAAGGGAAACATCTGCAGCAAGAACTTACATTAGTTTTTCTCCATGGCAGCAGCGATTTCATCCTTCAGCCAGAAGATCCGAAGGGTCGGATCCTTGGTGTTGAGGAAGATTTCTCGATTCAGCTGGCATTTGAAAAGCAGAGTATAAAGCAGGAACCAATACAAAGAAAAGTTCATCATCTTCTTCTTGTTCTTGCAGCAGAAATTTTCTTATCTTATCCCTTCTAGAACCCATCACTAGTAATTAAGTAAGAAAAAAATTAATAACAGTGCAACCAGGAACAAATGATAAATAACATCAAATAAGCTATGGTTGGGGGCACCAACAGCTAGTAGTCAGGCTGCATGCTTGCAGGTTCAGTAGTATCGATTTGTTTCTTAATAGTTAACCATGTTCATGCATGTTTCTGGTTGTGCTTGGAGAAAGGCCATATTTTGGTTGTGCATTCATGCATTTTAACTGAGGTCTATAAGCATCCAAACAATATGCCAAGGAATACACAAACAAGAACAAATAGTAACCAGGAACAAGAACAAATAGCAATCAGGAACAATATACGTACCAAATTTTGGAGTTTTCACAAGATCCCAAGAGGGTGGGGGCTCGTCAACGAATGAATTCACCGGAGAGAAAGCCAGACCGAATTTACTCCAAAAGATATATATATAAGAGTTACTCCAACAGATCAGCTGAAGAAGAAAAATAACCTCAGCAAACAGAAATAAGCAAGTTCAACAACTTGTTATGTCATTTTCTTACTAAGTGCATGTATGTAACTGAGAAAAGTGCTGAACTAAGTGCATAAAAAGAGATCATTCTTACTAAGTACATTTGAGATGGAATAACCGCAATTGACATTGTAAGTGGCACATATATTTCAAACAGAACCACTGGAGGAGTATATGTTTTGCACGTAGATGAACAGGGGAGCTAGCACAATTAAAATAAACCTCCAAGCTAGGCGTGCGTACGGCGGAAATGCCTGTATGTATACCAAATACACTTCATGCATGTCATAGGCATAATCACAACAAGACCGGGCCGGAGTTAAAAAGATGAAGAAAATTTTCTTTAGTACAGTACTACAGTATAATGCTTGTACATTTCCAGTTCAAGATCAAGCAGGCAGGGTATAAAAAAACAAGACTTTTATCATGCCGGCCTGTATCAATCTAGTTATCGTCGTAGCAGCTACATGGGAGGGCAGTGCGCTGGCGCTGGGCATCGATCGATCACCGGCGATCAGAAGTATGCATGGGATCGAGAAACACCAACTCTAGCTAAGAATGGTGACAAACACTACTTCCCATCTGTTCTTAACAGAGAACAAAATCAAGCGTGATCAAAATCTGAGACTGAACTTCACAAGAAAAATTCTGATTTTAGAAATTAGATAAAAAAAAGGCAAGCCACAAGCTAAGAACTTCACAAACTAATCATGTTGAGACATCAGATTGCCCGTAAACTCAATCAAAATTTCTAGCTAATCTTGGCACTGCAATCAGATAAATCATAAATTCAAAACTAAAAATGGGGTCACAATATGTTAACCTGATGGAAAATATACACACACAATTGAAATAAACTGCAAGACAACGAATTGCTAGATGCAAGTAGTGACACGAGGACTCAGATATTGAAGTGACATGAATTCAAAGTTGAGAAAACATTGACTGCACATGCGATTGAGAAACATAACTAGAACAAACATCAGTTACTTTGGCCAGACAGGAGGTGAAAGAAAAGGCAGAACATCTGCTTTTTCATGGTAATAATGCATTAGGATTGTCTTTCAGTACAATCATTCAATTCTTATCTGATTTTTGTTCATACAAGGAACGGTGCAAATCTTGTTTAACAGAAAGATGCTCAAAAGAAATCCTTTCAGCCACTAGAAACAATAATTATTGCATGAGTATAATAAAATCAAATGATCAATATATAGCGCATCTCAAACTCAAAAAAGTCAGTCTGTCCTTTTCTTCTCCCCAATATCCTTGCACTAAGCAGAGGAGGTTGACTCACTCTAGTCAGTAGGGCTGCAGGATACAGTCTAGCTGAAAAGAAGAGGATGCGCTTCAATTTGCGAGTCCGGTTGACAGTCTGCAAGATCTGGACCAGCAACACATCAGCGGGGACGAGTAAGGCAAGAACTAGAGAAGCAAAGGTGGGGAGAAGGAATAGGGGGCGAGCCTTCGTAGATGGAGAAGGAAGACGAGCGCCACCGCCGGGCCGTCGTCGTCCCCGGAGGGTAGAAGAGGTCGAGGTGAAGTAGATCTTGGGAGGGGTGGGGGCAGGAGCAGGAGACTACTGCTGGAGAGGGGAGCGGTCGGATAGGAGAGAGAGGCGGGAGGAGAACGACCGGCAGAGCAGGGAGAGGCCAGGAGACGGGACGGTCGCCGGAGGAAGACGCTCTGCCAACGAGCGCCGCCGCTAGCGAGCGAGAGCGAGCGAGCTCGGGAATTCGTCCCCGACGTCTCGACTAGGGGAGCCCTAACCCGGGGAAATGTCGCGGAAGGGCCGAATTTCCCTGCCTCGCGGAGCGCCAAATGGGCTCGTGGCGCTACCCGGGCCAGATTCGCCCGGGGGCTTTTCGCCCGGGGAAAAGGTCGGGATCCCGGGCTTTTCCCTTGCTACCAAATGAGCCCTAAAGGGGTCTGGAATTTGCTTGCCGCTTGGACAGGCGCGGGGACCTTGAATATCCAACCTGGACAATTCAATCGACCCAAGGTAGTGGTGGCCTGGTGCCCTGGTGGGATTACATGCTCGCGGCCCTGTCCAAGGACGAACTATCGGTGGCCACATGTGGGGCCTGGCACATCAGGAAGGAGTGCTGCCGCAGGGTTTTTCAGCAAGCCACGCTGGTGGAGTTGATCAAGGATTACCTGTTGATCTTGGGCTCTTACTTGTTAGAGCAGGACTCGATTGTTCTTCCTCCTGAGCCATGCGTTGCACCTGCTAGTAGCAAGTAGTCCCTTTCGTGTTCTAGTTTTCTCTTTCTTTAGCTGTTTTTCTCTGTTGGCCAGCCTATAACTGAATATTTCTTCTCCTCTTAACTGAATCGGCATAGCATCTGCCTAATTGCCTCAAAAAAACATTATCTCGCAAATTGATCTTCTATCCCTAAAAACCGTCAACCCCCCTTAAAACGGTAATACCGTGGCTCCAACAGATTCTATTCGCTGTACCGGTGTCTATTCCTGTTTTTTGGGGGATTTCCAGTTTTCACAACACCTTTCCACTCTAAATAGAGGTCCCAACCCTTGATGCCCTTTTCTTCCTTGTCCACCATGCGAGAGAGCAACAACTCGTTGTACATATTTCCAACTCAGGAGGCGAAAGGGGAGGCGACGATGGGGCTCAAGTATTTGGTGTTGAGGTTTGAACAAAATCTAGTTCTACTTTATTTTAATATTTTTAGTTTAAATAATGTTGTTTAATTTAGTTATGCTTTTGTTCAAATATATTTTAAATAATTCTTGTGTTAGCACTATCTTCTAATTATGTTGTATGTCGTATAAAAACTATGTTGGTTTATGAAGTTTGGTGCTCTAAATCTCAGATCGACCGTTCCCTATGGGTCGGAACTGACGTGGTAGTGTCAGACCATGTATTGGTCCGCGCCGGCAAATTTGCCTATATTTGGACCATGGGTAGGTAGCATTTTTATGTATGATGCCCATATTGGAGCGGATATTGGAATCATGTTAGAGATGCTCTAATGATTCGGGATCATCGGGTTGGGGTCTTGCCCACACAAAACCGCATGCATGAACGAAGCCCCCAACTAGGGTGTCAAGCGGGGCGGGATGAGGGACATTAGCTAGTAAGAACGTAGTGTTAATTTTATAGCTGCCGTGAGTCGATTATGAACTAATTGATGTGTTTTGCAGGACGAGGCGGGACGCCGCTTGCACCCCTACCCGCAACACATGGGTCCAATCACCACCCTTCATAGTCCCATTGACCAGCTTAAATAAATACCTTCCGTAATGACACTTTGCAATAGCGACCAACCCAGTAAATTTTCATGAATGTCTATCTTAAAGTTGGCATTAAATTACCCCCGTCCTGCCACCTCAGCCGTGAATATGCACAAAGCCGAATATGATTTTTCTGGCAGAGCAGTCACCTACCATTCCTTGGTTAACGACACTTAGCGATTAGTGTTATGTCCTTTGCCATACGTAACTTATTTCACATCGATATGTTATATATTTGATATTATATGCAAAAATTAGCGAATCGAGATTAACCATAATTTGGTTGAGAAATAATTGAAACATGTTAATTTGTTGTGTGTTCAAAGAATGATTTGAAATAATATGATTTCATTACAATTTCATTTAAATCAGGTAGATTTCAAAAATATGTCATATTAGTCAAACATGACGGGTGACCCGTTAAAGGATCGAAGAGGTCGACTAGAAGAGGGTGAATAGGTGACAACAAATTTACTTTTTTTTTCTCAATTTAGGGTTTGCTCAAATATAAGTTCTCTAGATTATGCAAACAAGTGAACAACCTATATGATGACCAAGATACAAACTAGCAAATATGATATATAAGCAAGTAATAATAGAAACAAGTAAGTAAAGGTGTTAAGAGATAACCACACATGACGCGGAGATTTATCCCGGAGTTCACTTCCCAATGGAAGCTACTCTCTGTTGGAGCAGTGCGGAGTTACTTGGATCCCCGAATAGCCGTCAATGGCACACCATAATCTCCGTCGTGCTCCACCAATGTGGACTAGCACAGTGGCACGTTCCACTATGTGTTGCCCTTGCGGCGGCAACCAAAACTTTACAAACAAGGTTGATGCACAACTCCACAACTTAAATGGAGGCTACCAACAAAGTCCACGAGTTCCCAAAACTCGAGGACGACCACTTTCGTCTAGGGTTCCAATGAACCCAAGAGTAACAAGTTCCTCAATCAAACGGAGGGGGGAAATCAAATTCATTAGATGAAAGTGTAGATCTAGCTCAACTCTCCCAAATCCTAAAAGGACAAGGTGTTTGTGTTGGTAGGGAGAGAGATCTAGGCAATTTGAGCTTGCAACAATGATAAAGAGATAAATTATGGTCGTGGTGCAGTGCTCTTCTTCGGGAAGAAGAAGTTTTAATATAGGTGGCCTCAAAATCTAGCCGTTGCAGGAAAACTTACCCCGGAGAATCCGGGTCGGAGACTCTGGTCTGGAGACCCGAAGTCTCAGGCCTAGCCGGAATCTCCGGCCCTGTCGGTGACATCCAAAATCTCCGGCCATATTCCGAACTGGGCACCATAGGCGCACACCACTTGCGCAGCTCCAAGCCAGGGTCGGAGTCTCCGGCCTAGGCACTACGGAGTCTCTGAGCTATTTTTCAACAACCACTCGATTCTGAAGTTTTCTCTCCACTACAAACCTGGGTTTGTGTGATTTCCAAAACCTTCCATTGAGCAACCCCTCTTGATAGTACGGTTGCCCTATGACTCAATATCAATATTAAAGTATACGGACACCGTCTTCGATCTTTTATCCTTTTTGAGGGGTCGGTCACCGTCTCGTGCTTTTCATCAAATGAACATGTATCACTTAGCACAAGGTAAGATCTCACTCATGTTGTTAACAAATACCCGAAACGTACTTAGAAGGAAAATGCCCTTTCAACCCGCACGAATCATGAACCAATAAACCATGAACGCATGATCGGTAGACACCGCCTCCCCACATGTCATCATGGGACGATTCCATCCCGCCCGGCTTGGGGTCGAGCTCCCATCCAACACCATCTACATCTCTGAAAGGTGAAGCTTGACAACGGAGCTGCCCTATGCACTAGTTGTCCCGTATTATTTCTGTCCACATAGAACTATCCAACGTGAACC
Source organism: Puccinellia tenuiflora (assembly GCA_012064385.1). NCBI lineage: Eukaryota > Viridiplantae > Streptophyta > Magnoliopsida > Poales > Poaceae > Puccinellia > Puccinellia tenuiflora. The sequence goes on from QRDG01001973.1 coordinate 1,536,232, forward strand.
TTGTCAGTGGCATCTAGTTCTGTTGTTTCATGGGCATTTGTTCTTCGCCAGGATGTAGGCACGTGTCTTTATGTCTTTGATTTCTACCTTTTCTTTTCATGGAGTTTTTGCTTTCTACCTACATAGTACTAATTGTTTTCTCTTACTCTAGTAATGGGTGATCATTGTTGGCGGATCCATGATTAATTTTCCGTTTGTGTGTTTGACTACCTACAATCACTGGTGGGTTGGCCGCTGATACGTCCATTTTGCATCACTATTTTACATCAGAATTTATCTTTATTCAATGATATATTTCATATTATAATACAATAATTATGTTATTTTATCCTATTTTGCATGTTTTTCAATTATTGTGGATTCATACGCCGGAGCCCAGAATTAGCTGGAAAAGTACCTTTCAAGACACCTGACTTTGGAAGCCCCAAAAATTCCAGAAAAATTCAGAGATAATTATTTTGGGAAATAAGTCACGAAGCCAAAAGGGCGCACGGAGGCGAGCGCCAGGGAGCAGGGGAGGCCAGCAGGCGCGGGCCCACCCCTAGCCACTGGTGGGACCCGCCCCAGGCCCCTGTGGCTCCTTCGGCTCCCCTTCGACGTACTTCTTCCCTCTGAACTAAAAACATCAGGGGCATTGAGGATTAATTTTTCCGCCGCCTCCACGAGGCGGAAAACAGACAGAGAGAAGAAGAGCTCCGGCAGGGAGAAATCTGTCAGGGAATTTTCCTCCTGGAGGGGGGAATCGCCGCCATCGTCATCGCCATCATGCCGGGCATCATCGGGATCATCATCAACATCATCTCCATCACCAGGACCATCATCACCATCACCATCCCATCTCATCTCGTTGTAGCATTCATCGTTGTATCTTGATTAGTTCATTGGAATCATTTCCCGGGTGTTGATTACCTCTTGTAGTTGATGCTTGTGAGTTTTATCGGTGAATTATTGTTATAATCAGATTGTTGCCCATATTCATATCACCCCTGATCATGATCTATATGATGTCTTGTGAGTAGTTCATCTGGTTCTTGAGGACATGGGGAAAGCCTAGTTGCTAGTAATTGCATAATGTTAAGTAATATTTAATGGTTTGATAAATGTTGTGGTGTTATTCCTCTAGTGGTATCGTGTGAAGGTCGACTACATGATACTTCACCTTTAAAGGTCCTAGGGGAATGCATGGTGTATTTAGTTTTCTTATGGTAGGGTTGTCGGAGTGATAGAAACCTAAACCCCAATTCGCAAAGTAGTGCACTAGGGAGTGTAGGATCTCGGAGTTTAAGGATGTGGTTAGGTTTTATCTTAATTACTTTCTTGTAGTTGCATATGATTGCAAGGGGTTTAATCACAAGTATGTACTTGTCCAAATAAGGGCGGTGCATTAGCATAGGTTCACCCACACAACACCTTATCAAAACGTTGAAGATTAACCAACGGCGTGCAATGGAAATGGCTAGGCAGAAATTCCCATGTGTCCTCGAGAACATTTTAATCATCATAAGTAACACAACCGGCCTGTCCTTTGAGCTTAAAAGGTTTGAGCTATTTGCTGTAATTATCGTAGCACTCTTTTATTTACTTGTTATTTATTTGCTCTTTATATCAAAACTCCAAAAACATTTCTCTTTTAGTGCTTGCAGTAAATCCTCGCTGGAATGCATTTGTCAACACCTTCTGCTCCTCACTGGGATTGACACTCCTACTTATCGAAAAGACTACGATCGATCCCTACACTTGTGGGTCATCAACCGCGCACCCGCTACCACTTACATATGTAATATTTTCTTTTATGAAGTACATTTTATAGCGATCTTATATATTACATTAAAAAGTGTCGCTCATTTTGTACTAAGTTAGTACAAACTTTGTACTAAGTGGGCGACACTTTTTATGGATCGGAGGGAGTAATATTTCCGTTGTTGTGTTTTAGTCTACTACAAGATTTAAAAAAATTCAAACTATTACGCGCAAAAGGAAACCAGTCAACCGCATCTTCAGTTCAACTAGGAGGGTGTTTCCTTATTTAAAGACCAAACAAACACATCAACCAACATGGCTGTAAGTGCCACGACCAACATCATCTTGAGAAAAAACCAACGGGTCAAGGTTGGTACACCATGAATGTCTATGGGAAAAAAAAATCCGGTGTGCATAGTGGTAGTTAAACACTCTATGTTTGACCGACACATATCTTCAATGGTAAAAAGAGATTACTCAAGCCGATTGGGGGGATGTCACTGAGTTGATAGGAATTTTTAAGAAGTGACTTCAACTTTTTGTCACTTTTCCCCCATTGATACGTGTCAAACATATTTATAATTTTTTTATTGTTCAATCCTTGTTTTATATCATTGCTACATGTTTTTACTATGATTTCATAGCATTTTATGGACTAATCTATTAACCCAATACCCAGTGCCAGTTTGTGTTTATTTTGTCTATGCATTGCAGAAAAAGACCAAAAATGATTATGCTCGGAAAAATCTGAAAACAAATACAGAAATTCTATTTCACCCAAAAACTCAGGAGCCATAAGGGAAGGTCTAGGGGAGGCCCACAGACCATGGACGCGTGTCAGGCGCGTCCCAGGGGTGGCCGCAACCATAGGCCGCCGCTGGCCCTTGGCATTGCATGCCCTTCGAACTATATATTTCCCGCGTTGAAAAAACCATAACCCCCAAAGTTTTTTTTCCTAATACGATACAGAGCTTCACCGCCATCAAAACCTAGTTTTTAGGGTCAAAAGGTCCTATTTTGGCACCCTGCCAGGATGAAGATTGACCCTCGGAGCCATCTTCGTCGACGTTGCTACCTCCCAGGATGGTTTGTGAGTAGTTACCCATGGACTACGGGTTCGTAGCAGTTTCTAATTGGTACTCTCTCCTACTTGTTCTACCATGTTTAGATCTTGTGAGCTGCCTAACATTATCAAGATCACTATTATGTAATCGTTGTTGTGTTTGTTGGGGTCCGATGAATTATTACATTGTGATCAGTCACTTATGTTTATGAATTATTGTTGCAGCAATCTTGTTGTTTTCATTGCTTATCACTAGTGCACAAGTGGCAAATTTTAGATTTAAGTTCTTTATGTTTGCATAAATATAATTGTTCTTTAGATCGTATCTACAAGTTGTATGCACCAGTTACTTGTCTGGATCGACGACCGCAAAGATGACAACTTGGGATATCAATGGGGATGTTTGTAACTTCAGTGTTACATTTGTTCACTGAGTGTTAATGTTTTGTTCCGGTGCTTCGTAAAAGGAGTACATTAATTACCATAAGTTCCATGATTGGCCCCGCTGAAACGGGATGGTTGAACAAAAAATGGTGTGCAAGTTCTTATTGCATGCACGTACAACTATATATGGAACACATACCTACGTATGATTTATATATTAGGTTGCTTTGTCATGAGTTAGTTCAGTTCTGTCAATTGCCCAATTGTAATTTGTTTACCCAACACATGTTCTTTTGCTTGGAGGGTTACCTCTAGTGAAAGTATGAACCTCGGTCCATCTTTAATCATCATTGCTTTCGTTGTTACTGTTACTACTTCTCTCAAATCACTTCTGCTTTCAGCTGTTCTGTTACCAGTGCTTCTCAAGGTGTGGTTGAATTGACAACTCAGCTGCTAAGTCTTATACGTATTCTTCGGCATCCCTTGTGTCGACTCAATAAATTGGTTACACTTCACTCGAAGACTTTTGCGATCCGCTACACTTGTGGGTTATCACCCATCAGTTATGATTATGTTTAAAGTCAACAGAAAAGTTAAGCCCAAAAAATGGTGAACAAACAATTATTTTTTCAAAATACCAGTTTTGTACACCAAAAATCCGTGTTCTACTAGGTAAACAAGTTAAAATTGGTATATACAGCTTACATCACCGTATAACACATAGGTTTGTAGCTATCACCATTTGTAACGAATTGTCTCTCAATGTCTAATACGGACAAGAGGACTAGCTAGAGAAGCAGTATATGGCCCCCCAAAAAAATCTACAAATCTCGGAGGAAATGTAGACAATCCCAATCCAGTAACCAGGTTTTGTATATATGGACACGTGACCTATGGGAAGAATACCTGATACCTTCAGAAGCAATGGCTATCTCGTCGAGAAAAGAAAGCAACAACTCTTTGTCTCGACTGACGTGAGTGTCATATAATCTCACCATTCATTCCTTTTGTGTCACCTGGTAAGATAGAAAATAACTTATGTGTATCAGTGACTGTGAGGGAGGAGACTGGTGGAGAACATGGGTAGGTATCGAGGCGGTGCACTCACGGATTATTGCGCTGGGATTGTGGTGTCGTCATGGGAAAGGCCCGAGTGGCGTGGGGACGATCCTCATGATAATGGTGGCGTCGGTTGTAGGAAGGAGACGAATCTGACATAGGGGTGGGGAGACATGGGGCGACGTGTCTTGGAACGTCAGATTGGGATCAAACAATCCACAACAGAACATATCCCTTCGGGGTGCTTTAAGTTAAGGAGAGACGGCATGACAGTCAGATCTTGATCTAACGGTTCAAAATGAGGCTAACGAGTGGGGAATTCAAGAAGAACGTTTCGTAAAACTTGTCCCATGTAGGCATTTAATATTGCAAAAATAATTCCAACCAATTCATGAAAATGCCAATTAATAAATAAAATTATACTACCTCCAATCAGTTAATACGGCGAACAAATTTAGACTAAAGTGAGGACGGCCTATCTAGGTGGTCCTTATATCTATATCTAAAACATTAGTTACTACATATCTTTCTTATGATAAATGCCTCTATCAGTATTGTAACCAATTTGTTTATCTAGCATATCTAATAAATTAATTACTCCAATCTTTCTAGATATGCATTAAATTATTTCTAGAAAAGTGTTCTTTGTATTTGGATATATAAGAGTGTTCCTTATATGAACTTGAACATGTAAAACAATTAGAATCTGTTGCAAGTCTCGTCGAAAAGAAATAAACATATCAGCTATGCACCTTCCAGAGCTTTTACTTATATTGTTCATCGTATTTTCAGACCAAGTTGGTGCGGTATCATGGTTAGATAATCGTTATCCTCGGGGTATAACTGCATTCGGAAAACAATCATCCACAAATAGTAGCTCATTACTGGCAAAGAGTGGTTTGAAGAGTATGGTTCACCATGTAAGTTAATAATTTGATGATTTCATTATAGTAATTGAGTAATCATATATTTCTCATGTTCTGTTATTTACCTATGGACTTGTATTTACGTCAGTACGCAAACTATGACTCGAACACATTCCCCGAATCTGTGCTTACCGGTGGCATGGCAACATTGATGTCTATAAGTTTACAAATCTAAAGGACAGCCAAATAGTTGCATCAGCAATATGGGTACAAAATGAGAAAGAGCATGACTTTAGTAGCACCAATGCTGTAGTTGCTGGATGGGAAGTAAGTTAGTTTCTCTTCATTATTGTCTTATTTGGAATGCGTAAATTTCTTGTATCCTAGAGATGCCATGATTTTATTTCTAGGATTTTTCTTCTCAGCTCTTTTAAATTCAATACAGGTGAACCCATCTAAGTATGGTGATAGCAGAACACATTTCTTTACGGAATGGACGGTAATTAGCTTACCTCATGTATGTCTCAGTCAAAATCACATTGTCAATACTTTATGACATTTTCTTGTATATAAATAGATTGACGGGTATAAATCTACTGGATGCGAGAACTTTGAATGTGATGGTTTTGTGCCTGTAAATTATGCTCCTATTACTCCAGGAGACACTATAGACGTAACTGGTGGACAAACAAAGGTCACGATCAAAATATTTAAGGTAAATATTAAAGTATTTCATTAAATACCGAAAATAATTTTCTTGATATGTACATTTTCCAGACAACTTATTTCTAGGGTCTACATTTTTCCATAGAGTATTTCAGTTTTGATTTTTTTTGTATAAGTTCATACTATTTTGGTACTCGTATTTTGATTTTCTGAATATAGAAGACAACTTTTTTAGTACCTAAATTAATTTTAACTATAATTTATGTAGAGTAAGATGATGGTGACTGGTGGCTGCACTTTGGCTATGATAATCAAAACATTACCCGTGTGGGATATTGGCCCAAAAGTATTTTTACTAATCTGGCGGACCATGCCAACTACATAAGTTGGGGTGGTTACACTAGATCCCTTGTTGGGGATGCTAGTCCTGCAATGGGAAATGGACAATGGCCCGGAGAAACATCAGCGTTTGTTCGGAACATCAATATGTGAACACTGATGGCCAAGGCGACTCTGAACCTGCTCCAGGTCACTTTGGCCTTCGTGCTTTCATATCTCACGATAAATGCTATGGATTAAGCCCATTTATCAATGATATGTTCTCTTATGGAGGACCCGGAGGTTGTACTCAGTAACTTTATATTGTTTATGTGCTATGAACAATTGAATAAAGAGTATTTCTTAATTTTGACCGGACCAAATATGCAAAGAAAATTCAAATAGCATGCATACATCAAAGCAAATGGGTCATATGCCTCTATTAGAAATTTCATAAGGCACTTTGTATGATTGTATCTTTATTTTGCCGAATTAGGTAGAGTACTACAAACTAGTCTCACGGGGCATGCCAAGGCGCATATGTCTATCAGTGCTATTCATGACGAGGGCGTTGCTGCATAAAGGTAAACGTATATTATAAGTAACTAACCAGATAGTAACCTCGGTACATAACTATACACAACTAGCTAGAAAAATGTCCATGCATTGCATCGGGGTGAAAACTAAAGTACTTAATACTTATTTTAACAAGGCAAGACAATCCATTTTCATTAATGGAGAATGAGAGTTTTAGAGGTTTGAAGATTAATTCATACGACATCCTATGGCTTTCACGAAATCCTACTCTCCCGACATTACATTACTCAATGCTAATTATCATCCACTTCATTACAGAATGGACATTAATTAGTGGCTCAGTGAAAACTTACACTGTCATGATTTTATGACGTTTTCTTGTATATAAATAGGTTTTTGGATATAAATCTATGGATGCGACAACCTTTTGTATATAAATTGGTTGATGGGTATAAATCTGTGGATGCAAGAATTTGGAATGTGATGGTTTTGTGATTGTAAATTATGCTCCCATTACTCCAGGAGACTGATACGTCTCCAACGTATCTATAATTTTTGATGTTCTATTTTATATTAAATACCACATGTGTTTATTATGTTTTCATATTTTTTGGCATATTTTATTGGACTAACCTATTGACAAGATGCCCAATGCTAGTTTTTATTTATTATGTCTGTGCATTGTAGAAAAAGTCCCAAATCCAAAGTGCTCGAAAAATTCCCCAAAAATTACAGAAAATTCTATTTCGCCAGAAGACCCCGGGAGCCAGAAGGACAAGTCCAGGGAGGCCCATAGCCTCCAGGTGACCCCAAGCACAGCCTAGGCTTGGCCGCATGTGGGCCCCACCTCGTCGCCTCGTCCACCGCCTCGCGCCGCCTCTTCGCCTATATATTTACTCCTGACCTAAAAACACGAGAACCCCGATCATATTTTCCAGAAAAGTTCCCGAGCTCTGCCGCCACCAAAAACTCTAATTCGGGGGACAGAAGTTCCTGTTCCGGCACCCCGCCGGGATTGGGAATTGCCCCGGAGCCATCTTCATCACCGTTGCTGCCTCCCATCATGCGCCGGGAGTAGTCCTTCGTCGGGGCTGGGGGCTCTACTAGTACCTATGTGGTTATCTCTCTCTCCCATGGTGTGATCTTTATGTGATCATGAGCATTGTAATATAGTTGAACTCATGGATGTTTTTTTCCCCTTCATTATGTATGGATATGTTGCTCAATTTATCTAGTATAATTTCCTGAGTCAATGTTGACAACACAAAGCCAAGGNTACCCATCATGTATATCTTTTGGAGAGACACCTCTAGTGAACTGTGGACCCATGTCCTATTTTCCTACATTGCTTACAACTGTCTTCAAGCTTTTCATCATCATTTTCTCGCTTGTCATATTTCATCATCATCATATTTTACATCCACACATTTAATTCTTTGTGTTTGGCAAGCCAGAGAGATTGACAACCTCTCTGTTTGTTGGGGCAAATTAGTTTGTTTGTGATTGTGTGCAGGTCCGCGTTAATCTACAAGCGCCAGAGTGGATTGACACCTTGCTAAGCCTCCTCCAAGTCCTACTAGATTCGATAACCTTGGTTTTGTAATCAAGGGAAAACTTCTTCTGTGCTGCATCATACCTTCCTCTTGGGGTCTCGCAACAACACGCCATCATACCCTGCCGGAAAATTCCCGGACTTTTCCGATACCTTCGGAAACCACTTTCCTTATATGAATCTTATTCTTCGGACTCTTCCGGAACTCCTCGTGATGTCTAGGATCCCATCCAAGACTCCGAATCAATATTCGTTCACACCATCATTTATCTCGAGCCCTAACTACATCGAACGTTAAGTGTGTGACCCTGCGGGTTCGAGAATATGTCATATTAATAGCGGGACCGGGATGTCCATATTAATTTCTACATATTCAACGAAGTACTTTACCGGTTGAACCACTATGTCCGGGATTCAATTAATCTATATACGATTCCTTTTGCCTCACGATATTTTACTTGTCCGAGACTTAGTCACTCATATCTCCATATCCGATTAATCTCGTTCCTGACAAGTTCTCTTTAGTCGTTCCATAGGATAGGATCCCTTATGACTAGCTACTTAGTCATATGCTTGCAAGATTTGGATGCTATGCTATCGAGAGGGCCCAGAGATATCTATCCAACGGTTGGACGGACAAATCCCAGTCTTGATTCATGTGACCCAACAACCTACCATCGGAGAAACCTGAAAGCCACCTTTATAATCACGCAGTTACAAAGTGATGTTTGATGTCCACAAAGTATTTCTCTGGTAGGTGGGAGTAACATAATCTCATGGTCTAGGAAAGCTATATTTGACATCTATTAAAATGGGTCTGTCCATTATATCATCTCCTATGATATAACTCTGTTTATTAAGTGATTCATCAATCCATGGTTAGGAAACGTCTAACAATCACTTGATCAAACGTACTAGTTATTAGAGGCTTACTAGGGACACTTTGCTGTTTATATTCCACACATGTATTTGTTTCCAATTAATACAATTCTACCATGGATAATAAACATTTATCATGAACAAGAAATATGATGAATAATAATCTTTTATTATTGCCTCTTGGGCATATCTCCAACAGCCCCCGCTCCTCGGCTTCTTCTCCTTCTGTGACAAGTATCGCTTCACTCCCACGCTGGATCCGCCTGACCGCATCCCGGGGACGCACTTCTCCCTGCCGGACGAGGCTGATACGTCCATTTTGCATCACTATTTTACATCATAATTTATCTTTATTCATTGATATATTTCATATTATAATGCAATACTTATGTTATTTTATCCTGTTTTGCATGTTTTTTAATTATTAGGGATTCATCTGTCGGAGCCCGGAATTAGCTGGAAAAGTACCTGTCAAGACGCCTGACTTCGGATACCCCAAAAATTCCAGAAAAATTCAGAGATAATTTTTTTTGGGAAATAAGTCAGGGAGCCAAAAAGGGTGCACGGAGGCGAGCACCAGGGAGCAGGGGCGGCCAGCAGCCGCGGGCCCACCCCTAGCCTCTGTGGCCCCTCTCCGGCTCCCCTTCGATCTACTTCTTCCCTCTAACCTAAAAACATCGGGGGGCATCGAGGGTTATTTTTTTGCCGCCTCCACAAGGTGGAAAACAGACAGAGAGAAGAAGAGCTCTGGCAGGGAGAAATCTACCGGGGAATTTCCCTCCCGGAGGGGGGAATCGCCGCCATCATCATCGCCATCATGCCGGGCATCATCGGGATCAACATCAACATCATCTCCATCACCAGGACCATCATCACCATTACCATCCCATCTCATCTCGCTGTAGCATTCATCGTTATATCTTGATTAGTTCATTGGAATCATTTCCCAAGTGTTGATTACCTCTTGTAGTTGATGCTTGTGAGTTTTATCGGTGAATTATTGTTACAATCAGATTGTTTCCTATAATCATATCACCTCTGATCATGATCTATGTGATGTCTTGTGAGTAGTTCGTTTGGTTCTTGAGGACATGGGGAAAGCCTAGTTGCTGGTAATTGCATAATGTTGAGTAATATTTAATAGTTTGATAAATGTTGTGGTGTTATTCCTCTAGTGGTATCATGTGAACGCCGACTACATGATACTTCACCTTTAAAGGGCCTAGGGGAATGCATGGTGTATTTAGTTTGCTTATGGTAGGGTTGCCAGAGTGACAGAAACCTAAACCCCAATTCGCAAACTAGTGCACTAGGGAGTGTAGGATCTCGGAGTTTAAAGCTGTGGTTAGGTTTTTATCTTAATTACTTTCTTGTAGTTACGGATGCTTGCAAGGGTTTTAATCACAAGTATGTACTTGTCCAAGTAAGGGCGGTGCATTAGCATAGGTTCACCCGCACAACACCTTATCAAAACGTTGAAGATTAACCAACGACATGCAATGAAATGGTTAGGCAGAAATTCCCATATGTCCTCGAGAACATTTTAATCATCATAAGTAACACAACCGGCCTGTCCTTTGAGCTTAAAAGTATTGGGCTATTTGCTGCAATTATTGTAGCACTCTTTTATTTACTTGCTCTTTATATCAAAATTCCAAAAACATTTATCTTTTAGTGCTTGTAGTAAATCCTTGCTGAAATCCATTTGTCAACACCTTCTGCTCCTCGTTGGGATCGACACTCCTTACTTATCGAAAAGACTACGATAGATCCCCTACAGTTGTGGGTCATCAAGACTCTTTTCTGGCTCCGTTGCCGGGGAGTGAAGCGCTATTGGTAAGTGGAATTGATAAGGAACACGCTTTTATTGTAGGTGTTGTTTTTATTTTTGCTTGTTACTTTGCTTCATTATGGAGCGCTCTTCGCTTAGCTTGCTGTTTGGGAGTGACTCTACCATCATACCTATGGTTGATAAGAGTCCTCCACCCTCTGAAATTACTCCATTTAAAATACCTATGGGTATAATTGATCGTGTTATGAGCAATCATTATGCAGGAGATGGGACTATCCATCCGGGTTATCATTTGCTTTATATTAAAGAATTGTGTGAGCTATTTAAGATTGCTGGTATGTCAAGAGAAGTAATCATGAGGAAATTATTTTCATTATCATTGAAAGATAAAGCTATGGATTGGTATAGGCTTCTGGATAATTCTCATTTGATGGATTGGAAATAGCTTATGTCTCTCTTCTATTCTAAATTTTATCATCTTCATGAAATTCGTCAAGATAGAAATTATATTTATAACTTTTGGCCACGTGATGGAGAGAGCATCGCTCAAGATTGGGGGAGGTTAAAATCTCTAATGCTTAAATACCCCAATCATGAGCTTTCTAATGAGATAAATGTTAACAATTTTTATGCAAGGCTATCACGTCATGATAAGGATATGCTTGATGCTTCTTCTCTTAGTTCTTTTACAAGCAAAAAGGTGAATGCTAAATGGGATCTCATTGGAAGAATTTATCGCAATGCTGAGGATTGGGAGATCGACAAAGGTAAAGAATCAGGTATAAATTATGAGGATTGCATTAAATCTTTTATGGAGACTAAACGTTTTAATGTGCTTAGCACTAAGTTTGGGCTTGATTCTCAAATTGTTGTTGATCTTTACAAATCCTTTGCTGACCATATTAATATTCCTAAAGAAAAGCTGAATAAGTATCACGAACCTTTTAAAGATGCTTGTAAAAAGGATGTGCTTGCTAGAAATGATATACCAGTTCATACAGTTGAATCTGTTTTACCTGCTGTTCACTTTGAAAAACCACCCTTTCCTATAAGAATTAATGAACACTCCATTGTTGCTAGTGTGGTTAATAAATGTGAGAAAAGTTTATGAACCTAATGAACAACTTGAAATTGCCTCTCCAGTAGCTTTGGTTAAAGATCTTGTAGTTGAGAACGTCGATAGAGGTTCTATTTATTTTTGTGAAGCTGCTACTAATATTGTTAGGCAAGATAAGAGTGCAAAAGTTGTTGGTACTCCTGTTGTTTCTGTCAAAATAGGTGATCATTGCTATTACGGATTATGTGACATGGGTGCAAGTGCAAGTGCTATTCCTTATTCGCTCTATCAAGAAGTAATGCGCGAGATTGCGCCATGTGAGCTTGAAGACATTGACTTGGAAATTAAATTGGCTAATAGAGATGTCATTCACCCAGTGGGAATTGTCAGAGACGTTGAAGTTCTATGTGGTAAGGTAAAATATCCCACTGATTTCCTTGTTTTAGGATCAGTTAAAGATAAATTTTGTCCTATCATATTTGGTAGACCTTTCTTAAATACTTGTAGTACTGTCATAGATTTTAAGACAGAGAAAGTTTCTATTCAATTTGCTGGAGAACCTTATGAATTTAATTTTTCCTAGTTTACTCGACATCGTTATGAGAAAGAGTTGCCTAATGAGGATCTTATTATAGAAAGAATTGCTTCTATTGTTGTGGATCCTAACGATCTTTTGCAGCAATTCATGGAGGAGCACGAGAATGATATGTTTATGCAGGAAAGGGAAGAAATCGATGAAGTCTTCTTTAGACAGCCAGCTATTCTAAAGCATGATTTACTTGTGGAGTCGTTGGGGACGTCCACGCCTCCAAAGGGAGATCCTGTTTTTGGAGCGATTATTGGAAGTTCTTAGGAAACATCGAGCAGCAATGGGTTATACTTTGGATGATCTTTAAGGGATTTCTCCATCTATCTATCAACATACGATTAATCTTGAGCTTGATGCGAAGCCCGTTTTTGACCATCAACGAAGATTAAATCCAAAGATCACTACTAGGGAAAGGCCTATTAGTGGCGCACCAATATTGCCTTTCTGTGGCGCATCCTGGAAATGGTGGGATGCGCCACAGACATCTCGCCACTAAAATATATTTCTGTGGCGCACGCCAGTGGTGCGCCACAGAAATGTCCAGATTCTGTGGCGCACCAGCAGGCGTGCGCCACAGAAATATTTCAGTGGCGCATATGTCTTTGCATGCGCCACAGAATTGCATGCGCCACAGAAAAAAATGCGCCACAGAATAATTTACAGGTATTCTCGATTTGCTGCTGCCTGCTGTACAAATACAGGTATATTACAGGAAATACAGGTATATCACATTACAGGAAATATAGGTATATTACAGGAAACAGGAAATACAGGTATATATTACAGGAAATTCAGGTATATCACATTACTTAGAGCCCGAGATACACATCATGATACATATTACAAGTCATGATACTAAGTCATGACACATTACTTAGTGCCGAATTTTTACACAAGTCATGATACAAAAGTTCATCGTTTCACACAGTACAAATGAAGAGGTCACCGCCTACACTAGGATCAAGTAGAGTAGAGCCCGGATGATGGTGAGGAATAGCGGGAAGGACGATCATGGATCCTTCTTCATCGGCGCCGGGAACGGTTTATAGCTCTCTTTCGTCGTCCACGTCCTGGTGTCCTGCTGAGCCTCTAGGATTTCTTCGATCTCCCTCTTAGGCAACCCTGGAGATGGATTGGGATATATATTGGTTAATAATACAAATAGAGTATGATTTATTCATCTAAGTGGACAAGTCTATAATAAAGAAAATAAAGAAGCACTTATTGCTACCTCTGGCGTTGTGTAAGGACCCACTATTATGGTTGACATCTTAGGCAAATGAAGAGGTCACCGCCTACACTAGGATCAAGTAGAGTACAGCCGCGATGATGGTGAGGAAGAGCGGGGAGGACGATCATGGATCCTTCTTCATCGGCGCCGGGAACGGTTTATAGCTCTCTTTCGTCGTCCACGTCCTGGTGTCCTGCTGAGCCTCTAGGATTTCTTCGATCTCCCTCTTAGGCAACCCTGGAGATGGATTGGGATATATATTGGTTAATAATACAAATAGAGTATGATTTATTCATCTAAGTGGACAAGTCTATAATAAAGAAAATAAAGAAGCACTTATTGCTACCTCTGGCGTTGTGTAAGGACCCACTATTATGGTTGACATCTTCGACGATGATTTGCGATAACTGCACCTGGATGCGATGGAAGTCTTCTCTAAGATCGGCATTGGTGATATCCCCCGCACATTTGGTCCATTCTTGGAGACTAGATGGCAACCTCGTTTTCTCAGCATCCCGGACAAACCCTTTAAGGTGATGGAGGACGTAGAAGGCCTCCTTCACGCTGCCAGACTTCTGCTTGATGCAGCAGAACTCGGTCACATGCTTGAACCGGTGTGTGACGTCATTGCTGAAAACTTCTTGCTTCTTTTCGAAGGGGCCTCCCTTTTTGGCATAGCCCTCGAGAGCCTCATCGAGAACACCCTTTATTCTGGTGTAGTCTTTCTTCATAATCAAACTCCCCGAGTCGAAATAAGTGGCAGTGGACCACCTCTGGTTCAGGATGATGAGTGTGCAGTACTTGTTCCTGCTCAACACAATTGAAACGGAATGTTGGAAAGGATCAGCAATGGAACAAATCTACAAGAAAGCATAAGTTACGATGGCGGCGAGCGGATGTGTACTTACTCGGGAAAGAAAGGCACAAGAAGGTTGTTCTTCCTCTTGTTGGTCAGCATGAACCTCTGGAGGTACTCTGTCGCCTTGGTCCATGTCGGTGATCCTTCCACCAGCTGGCAGTCACGCATGTAGTAGGGATCCGCTACCGCGACGTACGGGGTATTATCTCTCTTGATCTTCATCGCCATATTGAGCGCGTATAGGCGGACCAAGTTATAGTCCAGCCGTCTAGAGTGAAACAGATTGAAGACGTCCTCGAACGCTATGAAGAACAGATTCGCGGGGGCTTCATGGACGAAGTCCAAGTCCTTTGGCACCTTGACCTGAACACCGGGTAATTTGGCTCCTTGCCTTTAAGAAGGAGGCTCTCTAGCATCAAGATAGATTCATGCAAAGAGTACATGGGTCCACGTGCGAGGCGGAGCAGCTCCGGAGGCAGTATCGGTTTACCAGCTTCATGAACTCGGGCCAAGCCATCTGCACGGGGTGATACCGTGTCTTCATGACCCCGGATAGTCTTAGGAGCTGGCTGGCTCGCAGAGGCGCCTGGCCCCCTCTTTCTCTTCCTGTGCTTCTTCTTCATCTCCGGGGATGGTGGGGGTGGTCGGGGTGCGGACTCCGGGAAAACCGTCTGACGTAGTGTACCAGGGCCCTGCGATAAGGAGAATATGAGTTTTTCATCTTACGTAGCTGGCGGTATGCTCTTTGCTTGAACCAGTTGCCTTTTCTTGAACCAACGCGTGAAGCTGGAGTTGTGCTCTCTGGTTACGTCTCCCTTCTTCCTCGGCTGGCCCAGGTGAAAGAACAAGCTATGCCCAGATGTCGCCTAGAGGGGGGGGGGGTGAATAGGCGATTAAAACCTTTTCTATTTAGGGGCTTGATAATTGCGAAATAAAACTAGGTGTTTAAATTAACAAGCCAACAACCTAAAATTCTAGGGTTACCTAAGTGCACCAACAACCTATGCTAAACAAGGCAAGTAACAAGGAGATAGCTAGATATAAACTTCAAGCACGAAGGCTATCACAATGTAAAGTGCATAAGTAAAAGCTCGGGTATAGAAATAACCGAGGCACGCGGAGACGATGATTTATTCCTGAGTTCCTCCTTGTTAAGGGAGTACGTCTCATTGGAGGGGTGTGAGCTCGCCACAAAAGGCCTACTCAAGATGCCACAAAGGCCTCACCCTATTCTCCGATGAACCTCACCCAAGGGATTGGTTCACCTTCCACTATCGGAATCCTTCGGGGCGGATTCCGGAGCCCTTACAACTTTTGGGGCACACACCCACAACTCAATTGGGGGCTCCCAAATCTTGCCGAAGCTTCACAAGCCGAAGTCTTCACGGCACCACCACCGTCTAGGGTACACAATGCACCCAAGAGGCACAAGCTCTTGGGAACACAATGCACCCAAGAGTAACAAGATTCTCAACCTTCAACTTCACGTATCACCGTGGAGAGAGCAACCCGATGCAACTAATGCAAACGGCAAGAACACACAAAGTGGTCAAATCCTTCTCTCCAAAATCCAACCAAAGCAACTAATGCTATGGAGGGATTTAGGAGGAAGAACAAAGAGGAGAAACACCAAGAACTCCAAGATTTAGATCCAAAGAGTTCCCCTCACTTAGAGGAGAAATTGATCGGTGGAAATGTGGATCTAAACCTCCTCTCTCTTTTCCCTCAAAAAGTAGCAAGAAGTATTGGAGGGATTGAGAGATCTCAAGCTCAAGAAGATGTCAACAATGGGGGAAAAATGAGCTCAAAGAATGGACAAAAGTTTTTGACAAAATGGGGAAGAAGACCACTTAAAAGGGAGGGCAGAAATCTGCCCGTTGGAGGCAAAAACGTGAAAGGCCGGCCATCGGGCCGGCCTGGCCGGGGAATGGCCGGGAAGGCCACAAAGGGAAATACGGGTGGGCCGGCCATGGCTGGCCTGGCCCGGCCATGATGGCCGGCCAGGAAACTGAGAGGCCCCGGTCATGGGCCGGCCATATGCCCGGCCTGGCCGGCTGCTTCGCCCCTTTTTTTTCTCTTTTGATTTTCTGTTTTGAAAAATCGACCGAACCGAAAACGCAATAACTTTCACATACGAACTCCGTTTTCGATATTCTTGGACTCGTTGGAATCGTCACAACAAGGACTACAAGAATATGCAGAGAAACATCATAGTCCAAGAAAATATTATAAAATTAAATGGGGAAAGGTAAAAGCTCCCATTTGCAAATCGGAAATGCAATAACTTCCACCCACGAACTCCGTTTTCAATAATCTTGGACTCGTTGAAATCGTCACAACGAGCACAACAAGATTATGCAGAAAAACATCATAGTCCAAGAAAATATTATAAAACCAAATGGGGAAAGTTAAAAACTCATTTTCGCAAACCGGAAAATTCGAAACTTTTGCAATTGAAGTCCGAATGAAGTAAAACCAATTTTGTTGGAAAGAGGACAACAAAAGCAACCTTTGAAAATGGCAAACAATCAACGGAGATTTTGCAAAGAAATGGAAGAGGTAAATCTTCCGCACGGAGGAACCGGCAAAATCTCCAATACCGAAACCGCAAAAGAAGACGCATAAGAATCGTTTTCGGTGACCTTGGCCTTGTCATGACAAGCACGACAAGCACCAAGACCACACCACGATAAGAGACAAATAAGAACCAATAAAGATGATAGCATGGATGCAAAGGTTTGTGCTCTCTACGACGATACGATCACGATATTCGGTCGAGAGCCCCTCTTGATAGTACGGTTATCTATCCTATAACCTGGTCTCTCACTGAACATCATGAGACCGGTAAAAAAGAAACCCTACCAAAAACATACCTTTGCCTTGCGCATTAATCCACTTGAGGTCGATGAAGACGATCTTCATCTCCTCAAGATGCGCCACCTTCCTCGATTGCGCTTCGGTGAAGATTCACATGACGCTCGCCCATACACCAAGATGGGAGATGCACTCTTCGGCATATCTTCACTTGGCCTAGATCAACCCGCACAAAGCCTCGATCAACACAAACTTTTCTTCCCTTAGCTTTGACTCCAACAAATGGAGATCAAGCAACTCAAATGGTCACACCTATGAATATAGCTCAATGCAAACATTAGTCCATAGAGATTGTCATTAATTACCAAAACCATGCATGGGAGCAACCATGCACTTTCAAACTCCCCCATTTTGGTAATTGATGACAATCCCTTTTTAAGAGGGTTTATATAACGAATAAAGCAACCTTGCATGACAAACAAGCAAGGATGCAAAGCGCATTAAAGGCAAATGCAACAAAAGCATAAAACCCAAATTCTCTTAAACCCTCTAAACTTCTCCCCCATTGGCATCGATTGCCGAAATGGGAAGAAAAATTTAGAGAGCCAATATAATGTGAGTTCCTCTAACAAGGTGATGACAATCCCTTTTAACGAAAAATTAGAGGAAATCACACTATATTGAGGATCAAAAGATTGCAAAGAAATGAGTTCATTTTAAACATCTCCACAAAGGAGAAAAGAAATCTAGAAGATCCAAAGTGAGAGTTCTAAATAAAAACGGAGAAGCTCCCCAATTTTCATGCACAATTGAGGAGTGCACAAAAAATGGCATCCTCTCTCCCCCAAAATCATCTAGAACCCGCAACAAGTGCAAGAGTGCATAATGCAAAAGAAAATCATAGCACTTGCACCAAAGATGTGGTTGAGCCATAAGAAGTTACCAGTTTTCAAAAATTCTTCATAAGATAGGCCCAACCGAGAAAAAGAGAAGATCTTTTAAAGAAATATGTTCACAAGCTTAGGGATGCCAATTGGAAACTACAACCAATTGAAAATGCCAAAAGCTAGTGAGAGCATTTAGTCAAATGAAAATCAACATGCTCACCATGGTAGGCATGAGGTCAAAGATCTTCAAGAAATACATGAGTGTGTAAAGATACCAATAAACAATAAGACAAGCACTCATGAGGCAAATTTGGAGCCACCAAAGATTTATAGATAAAAGCAAGGTAGCTCAAAAGAATTAGGATACCGACTAAAAGGTGACCTCTCTCATATGTATAGGTTTCTAATTAGACAAACCATGAAGATATACATCCGCAAAGAAACATATACATACGAAATGGTTCGGGAAGAAGAGAACAAGGTATCCAAGGAGAAGTCATAAATATACAAACGAGATTGTTGCTTAAAAGCATAGCACATAGCTCAAATTTATCTCATTGTATATAAATGAACTCCAAATATATCAAATGCATCACACATATCACTAAGGGAACAAGAGATAGTGGAGATGCTTTGAAATAGGCAACAAGTATCACAAACAAATAATATCAATTGAAGAAAAGGTTTTTGCAAATTCATCACACATATCACAAAGATATATTAAGTGAAGGAAAAGGCCAAAACCACAACAATTGCATATACGAGATTTCATGCCAAGAGGCAACCTACACAAGGTTGGAAACTAGAAAGGTATGCATGAGATGTATACTTGTTACCGATATGACATTGGTGATGAAGAAGATGATTCTTTGTTAGTCATCAAAGCTTGACTCTGAAGATCACATGGTGAGAACACCTTCCTTATGAATGAGGCAAGCATCCAATGCATATCCATTGTACCTAAACCACAATTAGAGTACAAAATGGTTCCCAAACTCATTGGGTCCCATAGTAGTTAGAAACACTACAATATATAGGACATACTCCACATAAATATGTGCATATAGATATGAAATTGAATTTCATGCAAATCTTAGCCGATTTAGGATTCGGTGGAGTATTCCCTATATATTGGCTCAAGAAGGACTAGCATGACATGGAATATATATACTAGAAAATATGCATGCATAGACTTACAAGAACCAAAAGAGATACAAATTGGACAAAAACACCAAGTAAACCAAAAAAGGCACACCAAGGTGTGACAAGAAATGGTTGTCCAAATTATATCAAAATCCAAATCAACAAATGATTGAGGAAAAATCAAATCAACAAAAGATTGACTCCAAAAACACATCAACACATGAAGTGTGATATCAAATCAACACAACAAATGATCGATAAGACACCAATTGAAAGTAAGATACCAATTAAAACAAAAATATCAACTAGGAGAAAAGATACCAAGAAGAGGGTGATACTTGACCGAAATCAAGTAAAGTAAGATAAAGTAAAAATGTATCAAGACTCCCACAATAAATATTAATTGGAACAAACATCTAAGGAGAAGATATTAAATTCCAATTAATATCAATTGAAGGTACCAACACAAGATCAAAAATCAAATGCCAATTGAAAGGATGAAATATTGATAGATGGGATAGTGTTCTAAATAAAAAGGAATGCTCCCCCAAGATTCATGCATTATCTTATATATTTGCATTTGAATACAAAATGCATGCACAAGGGATCATCACTCTCCATATTTTATTGACAACACTAAACACTACCAAATGAAAATTAGGATCCTTGTAAAAGGCAAAGAAGGCAATAAATAAGACAAATTTAACGCAAGAGTGAATGCGAAGATGGTCTACACAATCCACCACAATTATTAGTATCACTTGTCAAGACAAGGAGTATATAGAGATATCTCTTGGTGGTATATAGGAATGATGATCAAGACCAACTTCACAACAAAAAGCATATGGCAAGAGGTAAGAATTTAAACGCCATATTTTGAAAAAGGTTTGTTGGTAGTTTCAACTATTCGAACCAACCGGCAAAGCCATGGTTAAAATGAGATGAAACAAATGGTTTCTCACAAAATATATGGAATACATATTAGAGAAAAACCACACCAAGCAAACTCACCCAAACAAGAGCCAAAAGACAACCACAAAGGAAAATTGGAACTTGTTTGAGCAAACATGCCACATAGGAAATAGATAATGTACAATATCAAATCTAAGTGGCAAACCTCAAATGTTCACATTTTTATGGGATTGTAATATGCACATAGCTTATTACTCCCCCATAATGTGATGATTCATTTTATTTTTAAACAAGAGGCAAATAACACCAACTAGAGAAATTAATGGACATGTAGAATTTGAATTTCTCATGAATATGACACACCACATAGTGACTAGATAAGATGAAATATCAAAACTAGGTGGTGTGCTTCATGTACATACATTTTTAGGTTTGTGAGGTGCACTAAGCACATCACTCCCCCAAAATGGGATAGTCCATTAATATCTCAAAGAGCCAAATAAAATCCACACAAGATTCAATAAAGCTCAACACAAAGTTACAAATTCATGATATACAACTATCTAACATAACCTTGAATAACAAGACAAGAAAGATAGAAGCATATCATATACAAGCACATGCTAGGAACTAGACTAACACATGCAAGGGAGCAAGCAACTTTCAATGTATATATGAATTAAATACATGTTACCGCAAGGAGGAAGCATTGGATATGAGATATGGCAATAATATAATTGACTTGGCTTAATGAAATGATAACCATGAAGATCCCTCAAGTCTTCAAAAGAAACCAAGTCTCCAATGTCCTCCATCAACACCTATTGATCAAGTTGAAGCTTGTTGGTCCCCAACCAAGTTGGGTCCTAAGAGGTTAGTCACAATAGGCTTGGGAACCCAAATGGTGCTTTTCTTGACACCACTTTGAGCTCCCACATACTTGGCAAACACATTGCCACTCCTATCCTTCCCAAGAGAATAAACATCATCAATTATGATAGGGTTGGATGGGTTACCGACGGTGCATGAAGAAGCAAAGTGACCCTTGCCACGGCAAAGGTAGCAACACCGACTCTTCTCTTTCTTCTTAATAGGCTCCTCAACTTGAGGAGCGTTGACTTGAGTCTTCTTAGGAGGCGGTCTTTGTTCAACCCGTGGTTGAGCACGAGATTGAACAAGAGGACGCTTCCCTAGTTGCTTCTCACTAAGAAGCTTCTTCTTCATTGGGCAATCCCGAACATGGTGCCCTTCAATCTTGCACTTGAAGTAAGTGATCTTGGCCGGATGCTTGACTTGAACTTGGCCCTTCTTGTTGGACTTGGACTTGTTGATGGAGTTGAATCCAAGCCCACTCTTGTCATTTGGGGATTGTTGCACACTCAACATGTTTTCAAGTGCACTCTTCCCCTCATGACGCTTTTCCAAGCCTTTCTTCAAAGAAGTGGCTTGGGCCTTGAGCTCGCCTCTCTTCTCTACACGGTTAGTGACAACACAAGTACTAGAGGAGGTAGATGCATCATTGTTAGAGCAACAAGGCAAAGCAAGTAATTCATCACATGATGTACCAACATTCTTAGTGGATGAACTACTAGGACTAGCATATGGCAATATAGCATTATTAATTAAAGTTGTGCTAATATCCACATGAGGCTCACTTGATGTTACCTTTGTAGTGATGGCCTCATGAGCTAACTTAAGACAAGCATAGGATGCTAGAAGTTCATCATTAGAGCTAGATAGCTTTTCATGATTTTCTTCCAACTTCCCATAGGATGCTAGAAGACTATCATTAGAGCTAGATAGCTTTTCATGACTTGCTTCCAACTTCTCATACTTGCTAGTTAGCAACTCAAGTTGAGCCCTTAGCTCAACATTCTCCTTCGACATAGATGCTTCACAAGAAATTGAGTTAGTAGCACAAGCATCATTGACATTAGGGATGGAAGAAGAAATCTTAGCAAGCTCTTCATTTAATTTAGCATTTTCATTTTTCGTGACCTTATATTTAGCAATGGCATGGTCACGTTCTTTAATGATTTTAGCAATTATTTCATTATGAGACTCCTCGATAGAATCTAGTTTCTCCTCAAGAGAAGCACGAGTCTCTTGGTCTTCCTCAAGAGCATCTTCTAACGATGCTTTCTCCATAGCATCATCTCTTTCGATCTTACCCTTTTCTTCAAGGCTTGCTTCCAAGGCTTCAATAGTTTCCCCACGCTCAATAAGAGTGCTCATGATTTCAAAGAGGTTAGCTTGGGCACTTTTATTACTAGGAAGGGCTTTAAGAATCATTAGACCTTTATTTTGAAGAAGGGAATTAACTTTTTCCATATCATCATCTTCATCATTGTTACCATGATCATTATTATCATCATTGTCATTACTAGAAGAAGATTTAGCCATGAGACAATGAGAGGTGGATGAAGAAGAATAATTAATTTTTGAACTACTCAAGTTCAAATCTTGTTCCACAATTAATTGAGTTTCCTCTACATTAATATTCATGCAAGAGTTAGAGGGAACACAAGCATTTTTGTCATGGGAACAAGATGAAGCAAGCATATCATAAAGAGATTTATCCAAGCAATTTTTAGAAGATATGCGAGGACTATCAACACTAGCACGTAAATCATTCATAGTGCTATGAGTGTTTTGGTCCAAAGATGAAGCATTGCAACAAGATAGCGATAAATGATCATCAACAATGAGCTCACTATCCAAATTGCAAAACCCATCACTACTCACCATCACATTAGTTTGTGGCTTACCATATTTTGGTGAAGTAGATGAAGACGAGAACTCGTCACGGCCGGAGGTGGAGGGAGAACAATCATCCTCAATAGAGTTGGACACTCCATATTTATCTTGAAGCTTGGTCCATAGCTCATGAGCATCCCGGAGAGGCATGATTGACTCAAACACAACTACACTCACAAACTTGCAAAACTCGTTAGATGCTAGAGCATCTAGATATAAGTTTTTCTCATCCTCTAAAGTCTTACTTTCGCAATCCTTTGGAGGAGAAAAACCTATATCTAAGATACGCTCAATATTGTGGTCCAAGACCCGTAAGTGTCTAAGCATATGAGTTTTCCAAACATTAAAATTTGTGCCATTAAATCTAAACAAGGAATTGTGCACTAAATCCCTAGACGACATCTTTACTCTCTAGGCGGTAAAGCCAAACAAGAGAGACGAGGCTCTGATACCAATTGAAAGAACAAGCTATGCCCGGATGTCGCCTAGAGGGGGGGGGGGGGGGGGGGTGAATAGGCGATTAAAACTTTTTCTATTTAGGGGCTTGATAATTGCGGAATAAAACTAGGTGTTTAAATTAACAAGCCAACAACCTAAAATTCTAGGTTTACCTAAGTGCACCAAC
The DNA here is from genome assembly GCA_012064385.1 of Puccinellia tenuiflora. NCBI lineage: Eukaryota > Viridiplantae > Streptophyta > Magnoliopsida > Poales > Poaceae > Puccinellia > Puccinellia tenuiflora. Next base: position 1,559,962 of record QRDG01001973.1, read on the forward strand.
AACCTATGCTAAACAAGGCAAGAACAAGGTGATAGCTAGATATAAACTTCAAGCACAAAGGCTATCACAATGTAAAGTGCATAAGTAAAAGCTCGGGTATAGAAATAACCGAGGCACGCGGAGACGATGATTTATTCCCGAGTTCCTCCTTGTTAAGGGAGTACGTCTCATTGGAGGGGTGTGAGCTCGCCACAAAAGGACTACTCAAGATGCCACAAAGGCCTCACCCTATTCTCCGATGAACCTCACCCAAGGGATTGGTTCACCTTCCACTATCGGAATCCTTCGGGGCGGATTCCGGAGCCCTTACAACTTTTGGGGCACACACCCACAACTCAATTGGGGGCTCCCAAGTCTTGCCGAAGCTTCACAAGCCGAAGTCTTCACGGCACCACCACCGTCTAGGGTACACAATGCACCCAAGAGTAACAAGCTTCTCAACCTTCAACTTCACGTATCACCGTGGAGAGAGCAACCCGATGCAACTAATGCAAACGGCAAGAACACACAAAGTGGTCAAATCCTTCTCTCCAAAATCCAACCAAAGCAACTAATGCTATGGAGGGATTTAGGAGGAAGAACAAAGAGGAGAAACACCAAGAACTCCAAGATTTAGATCAAAAGAGTTCCCCTCACTTAGAGGAGAAATTGATCGGTGGAAATGTGGATCTAAACCTCCTCTCTCTTTTCCCTCAAGAAGTAGCAAGAAGTATTGGAGGGATTGAGAGATCTCAAGCTCAAGAAGATGTCAACAATGGGAGAAAAATGAGCTCAAAGAATGGACAAAAGTTCTTGAAAAAATAGGGAAGAAGACCACTTAAAGGGAGGGCAGAAATCTGCCCGTTGGAGGCAAAAACGTGAAAGACCGGCCATCGGGCCGGCCTGGCCGGGGAATGGCCGGGAAGGCCACAAAGGGAAATACGGGTGGTCCGGCCATGGCTGGCCTGGCCCGGCCATGATGGCCGGCCAGGAAACTAAGAGGCCCCGGTCATGGGCCGGCCATATGCCCGGCCTGGCCGGCTGCTTCGCCCCTTTTTTTCTCTTTTGATTTTCTGTTTTGAAAAATCGACCGAACCAAAAACGCAATAACTTTGACATACGAACTCCGTTTTCGATATTCTTGGACTCGTTGGAATCTTCACAACAAGGACTACAAGAATATGTAGAGAAACATCATAGTCCAAGAAAATATTATAAAATTAAATGGGGAAAGGTAAAAGCTCCCATTTGCAAATCGGAAATGCAATAACTTCCACCCACGAACTCCGTTTTCAATAATCTTGGACTCGTTGAAATCGTCACAACGAGCACAACAAGATTATGCAGAGAAACATCATAGTCCAAGAAAATATTATAAAACCAAATGGGGAAAGTTAAAAACTCATTTTCGCAAACCGGAAAATCCGAAACTTTTGCAATTGAAGTCCGAATGAAGTAAAACCAATTTTGTTGGAAAGAGGACAACAAAAGCAACCTTTGAAAATGGAAAACAATCAATGTAGATTTTGCAAAGAAATGGAAGAGGTAAATCTTCCGCACGGATGAACCAGCAAAATCTCCAATACCGAAACCGCAAAAGAAGACGCATAAGAATACCGTTTTCGGTGACCTTGGTCTTGTGATGACAAGCACGACAAGCACCAAGACCACACCACGATAGGAGACAAATAAGAACCAATAAAGATGATAACATGGATGCAAAGGTTTGTGCTCTCTACGATGATACGATCACGATATTCGGTCAAGAGCCCCTCTTGATAGTACGGTTATCTATCCTATAACCTGGTCTCTCACTAAACATCATGAGACCGGTAAAAAAGAAACCCTACCAAGAACATACCTTTGCCTTGCGCATTAATCCACTTGAGGTCGATGAAGACGATCTTCATCTCCTCAAGATGCACCACCTTCCTCGATTGCGCGTCGGTGAAGATTCACATGACACTCGCCCATACACCAGGATGGGAGACGCACTCTTCGGCATATCTTCACTTGGCCTTGATCAACCCGCACAAAGCCTCGATCAACACAAACTTTTCTTCCCTTAGCTTTGACTCCAACAAATGGAGATCAAGCAACTCAAATGGACACACCTATGAATATAGCTCAATGCAAACATTAGTCCATAGAGATTGTCATTAATTACCAAAACCATGCATGGGAGCAACCATGCACTTTCACCAGGTCGATGTAATTCTGCTCGATTAAGCTTTTGTGCTCTTCCACCCAAGGTTCGATCAATTGTAAGTGTTGTAGCGTGACCCGGTGAGCCCTGTCGAAGTCGTCTTGTCGACCATGAATGCCAACATGGACTGAGCGGTAGCCCTCGCGGTGACCAAATCCCTCGAGCCTGCCGAGGTGCGTCCTGGTGGGCAGACCAACATCCTGGTTCTCGGGGCTTAGATAATTCTGGCAGAAGGAGATGCACTCGTAGGTTAGAAAGCCCTTGGCCATACTTGCGTCTGGATGGGACCTGTTGCGAACGTATCGTTTCATGACACCGTTCTGCCTTTCGAACGGCATCATGTAGTGCAGGAACGTCGGCCCGAGCTGCCTGATGTCATCAACGATATGGAGAAGGAGATGCACGCAGATATCGAAGAATGCGGGCGGGAAGTAAATCTCGAGCTCGCATGGTATCATCACGATCTCTTCCTGTAGCCTGTGGAGCTGCCTCACGCCGATCGACTTCTTGTTGATGACGTCGAAAAAGTTGCAAAGGCCAAGCAGCGTATCACGGACGTGCGCCCTTTTTTAGTCTTTCTTTTAAGATATGTGTGATGATTTTCTTCCAGTGGTAAAACAGTTGTTATGGTTTTTCATCTGAACAAATGATTATTCACCTCACTACATATATGGTTGGTAATATTTGTATGTTGCCATAATAGTAGGAAGTGGTAGTTTATTTTTATACAAAAAAATTACACTAAATGGAAGTGGGATTTTCCGATATTTTTGCAAGTAAAACATCTAATCTTTTTTCTTGTTTTATTTTTTATTTGCTCAATTTTCTTGTACAGGTAGAAAGTACTAGATATTATTTTTTTAATAAAAATATACTAGTTGGAAGTGGGATTATACTAGATGGAAATAGGATTTTTCTATATCCCACCCATTTATTTTTACCTAAAAATCACTAGCCCAAAAAGAGAATTGTTTTAATTGGTTTTTATTACAAGTAAGAAAATCCTGTCTTTTTCGCGCTAAAAGGGAATTATTTCTTTGCGCGGAAATAACGGGGTACGAAAAGGAAATAGTTATCGACGCGAAAACAGCCCGGTCAGAAAAGCGAAATCACTTCCTTACGAGCGCGCTAGCTAGATACGCGCTATCGAAAAGGGAACATGCCTAGCAAGATGCAAACTATGAAAAAGGGAATAGAATCCGACCCAGGTCGGTCCGTTGAGACGGGCACGGGAAAAGGAAATAGAACCGGACGGCTCATAAAGGAAAGTTTGCGAGAATAGTACTCAACTCGTATTTAGCAAGAACGCGCCGGTCGGAAACCGATCGACGGTTTCCCTCCAATCGAGCGCGTACGCTAGCGTAATGGTAGTTCTTCTTTGTTCAAAATTTTCACACTAGTTGGAAGTGGGATTTTCCATTCACCCACCCATTTTATTTTATCCTAAAAAATCACTAGCCCAAAAAGAGAATTGGTTTTTATATTGGAATTTATTTTAGTAAGAAAAAAACATTTTTCCCTTTGGAGCCAAAAGGGAATTGTTTCCTAGATCCTTTAGGCGAGTGGAACATTGGCGTGAAACCAAGCCTAATTTTTTTAAATAATACATTTTTTTATTGTTTTCCAGAAATAATACACGTTTTGAAAAAATAACAGAAATATTGCAGCCTCGCCCTCCGTTACGCCGAGCAGGACCTATCGGCTTCGTCCACGCCGACGGGCTCCTGTCGGCCTCGCTCACGCCGACGAGGCTGTCGGCCGGTGCCGGCAGGTCTGCTCGGCACCTGCTCGGCGTTGACAAAGCCGACGAGGCTAATCGGCTTGGCGTAAGCCGATTAGGTCCTCTCGGCTACAACCACACCGACAGCTGCATGGCATGCCCCGCCTGCCTCTGTTCCTAGTTTCCTACCATCTCTTCATTTCATGGCATTATCTTCATTTCAGTTTTACAAATTAAGTAAATAAAAAAATATGAAAAATATGTTTTGTCGCCATACATTCACATCTCCATCGATTCTCCCGCCCTTTCTCGTTCCCGCCATTTTCTCGTGTCCTCGTTCCCGCCATTTTCTCCCGCCATTTTCTCTTCCCGCCAAGTTCTCCCGCCAATTTTCTCATTTCCCGCCTATAAAAGCCGTTGCTCACTCAGATGGATAAGCAGTCTAGCGAAATCACTCATCGATGTCGGGTTTTCGTCCTTACCGTAGCTTTCTTCGACACCAGTCTGAGCTCCTTGTGAAGTGTGCCGCCGAGTTTAGGGTAGACAATAAATTAGTTCCGTGGAGGAACTCATTAGTAGTGATAGTTTGCTCACTGAGATAGACGCGACATTGGTTAGCAGATCTTCTAGGCTCACTCCATATTGGGCTCATAGGACTCCACGGGAAATACGACAGGAACTAGGGACGAAGGTGGAAGAAGGTGGAGCAAAGAACTAGGGACGAGAAGTTCCTCGATTGGTTAGGAGATCATCCGTGGTCATGGGCGGAGGAGAGCGAGGACGATGATGACACCTTCATGCCTACCATCACGGCCAAGAGAGCAGCAGCGTCGAAGGGCAAGAGAGCGGCATCGTTGAAGGGCAAGGGAGCGGCATCGTCGAAGGGCAAGAGTGGCCCATCGACGGAGGCAGGAGGATGCGTGGACGGGAGATGACATTTATGTTAAGTGTCGCATGTATCTTAATTTCAGTTCTAGCTATTAATTTAAGTGTGTTTTAATGAAAAAGTTGTAATGTCGCCGTTTCTTAATAAATGTCGGAAGCATTGTCTGATCAAATATAGATAGGAATATGTCTCATACAAATATAGTGTCTCGTACATAGATATGATTTTGTCTCATACATAGATAGGAATAGGTCTCACACAAATATGATGTCTCATACATAGCTAGATAGTAATATCTGTAGTGATAGACATAGGTGTCGCTACCTCTGTCTGCCACGACGCGTCGGTTGACGAAGAGGGGTACCGTCCTCGTTAAACTGTTGTTCCTGCGTGGGTTGCGTCGACTGCGGTGGGGGTGTGACCTGTGTTTGGTCAAACATGTTTATCCAACTGTGAATCTCGTCCATCTGGTTTCCGCCTTCCTGATCACTCCCCCACGCGGATCTGGACATAGACGACGGTTGCCTGTACGCACCTGCAGCGCACTAATTTAAGTATTCACTTCGTTTTTATGGGCAAATAGTATACATGTATATACATACCATGTGGCTGTGGTTGTGGCCGAAATTGGAAGCTCGACGTAGGGTTGTGTTGCGTATGCTGCCACGCCGAACCTCCAGGCTGGCCAGGAGGAGGAGGAGCGGGCGTCCGCTGCGGTGATAGGCGAGGTCGCGTGTGCTGTCGCTGCTCGGGCTGCTGCTGCGTCGACGGACGTGGGGGGCGAGGTGCACCCTGCTGGTGAGCAACGTCAGAAGTGCGAGTGCACGTGATAGTCTCGTAGATATGACGTAACTTTCTCTCCATACGCCTCAGCCAGGACACATGGCGGTCGCTGTAGAAGAGGCCCCGTAGAAAGAGAACGCCCGTACTGAACGAACTCGTTGTGAAGCTCCACCGTCAAATCTGCCTGAAATTATCACGTACAGTATTAAGGACATGTGCCTGGAATTAAATAAGAAATTTTTGATAATTGACGTATATTTACCGCATGCTGTCTGGAGCCAGAAACAGACTGGCTAGGGTACATATGCGAAGTACATGGTGCTGGGATCGTCCGGATGAGGATGATTGATGAGGCGTAGTCGTGTCTCGGACATGTACCGCCGTAAATACTCGTTGAAAAGCGAGAGATCAAACACGCGATCCTCTTCCCAGACCCGCGTATCCGCAGTCTCCCACTCTGTAACGAACGGCTGAAGCCTCGTGAGCCATTGTTGAGCCGTCCTGTTAGTACCCTTCCTAGACAATCTAAAAAATAAGGTGTGTGTTAGACAATTAATTATTCAAACATTTCGAACTAATAATCATATATGCGTTATGGTAGTTTAAAATACCTATGGACGATGGTTGGCACATGATGTTCCGTAGGCGGGGGAAAGACCTCCTGACGAAGACCAAATTGTTTCATTACCCTCTGTTGGGCCATTTCCTCAACTGAGACATCGAAGATGATCTTCGATTTTGTCATCCAGTATGCGCGATCTCTAGTGCAAAGACGAGATATACCGCCTGGGTACTTACTGTCTATAGCATACTGCGTGTATGGCTGCCAGATGACCTGATCGGTGTGCAACACGTCGAACTGCTCGTTGAATGACTTATAGGCATTCCTGACCTGATCTTGCGCATACCGTCTCTCTGGAAAAAAATAACGAGTTGGTTTACGTACATATTATTCGAATGCGTAGAGTTAGTGTATGTAACATATCGAACATACCCTGCGACATGTCCAAAGGGTGCCAAAAGTAGGCATGTCTATGTGATCCGCATCAAACATCTCGTCCAACGGGTAAGGCTGCTCAGCCAGTACGTCTGGTCGGCCAATCGGGAACCTCTCCCACGACCACAATTGCAACAATAAAGGGCATCCAAGCAGGGATGACCTAGACGTTACGAGTTGACAACCATTGCACATACCTCAATATGTAGCTGCTAACACCGCAGAACCCCAACTCCTCTGTCTGATCTGGGCCGGGTGTGTGGCGTTGGCGATCTCTACTGCAATATGGATGTATCGCGCACTAATAGTGGTCACATGGTTCTCCGTGAACATCACCTTTCTGAGAAGCCAAATGATGTACGCCTCTAGACTCCTTGTGATCTGAGGCCCTGAAAGCGGGACGTTCGGAAAACCTGGAAAATTCTAGATCTACATTCATAAATTAAGAAGTGTTAGTAAAATGATGCCTGAAATTTACTAACCTGAAAATACGAGATATGACTATGTACCTGAAAATTGAGCCGCCAATCAAGCTTAGGTCCGTGATCCTCTGAATCGAAAGGCGCAGCAGTCGGATTAATACCCTGAAAACGAAGCATCATATCGGCCTCCCAATTTGGTGGTGCCTGCAATGGTCCTATGGGACGACCCGTTAACGGGAGACCGAGCAAGTACGACACGTCCTGCAGAGTAGGTGCCATTTCTCCCCATCGAAAGTGAAACGTGTGTGTCTCTGGCCTCCATCTGTCCACTAAGCAGGTGAGCAAAGAGTGGTCCATAGTCAACCCAATAAGGGTGTATCATCCAGTTTTTCTTTGGAGTACGAGTAACCAGGGTCTCCAAATCCTTCTCCTGCATTATTACAGATCGGTGCTTACTGTCAATACCCGCGTCGAGTAGCGATTCCATCTCCATTTCTGCCAACATTAAGACATGTAATACAAATTAAAATATTAGCACACTTGATAGAAATAAAACATAGTTCCTCACTTATTACATATTAAAATAGTAGCACACTTGATAGAAATAAAACATAGTTCCTCACTTATTACAAATTAAAATAGTAGCACACTTGCTAGAAATTAAACATAGTTCCTCACTTATTACAAATTAAAATAGTAGCACACTTGATAGAAATAAAACATAGTTCCTCACTTCATAATCTTGTCACAGTAAGGTGTGTTTGGGTTGTTTACCATATGAGTGTGAGCTTTCTGCCGTCTATCTCTAAAATAATTCAAGGTGCCACGGAAAATACCCTCGACAATGGCAGTCAGTGGTAAAGCCCTACTTCCTCTCAGCACAAAGTTATATGTTTCAGCCAGGTTTGTAGTCATGATGCCGTACCTAGCTCCATGTGTGTCATGAAGCAAAGAGCACCTCTCCAAAGGCTCGTGCTCTATCCACTGATCAAAGTTTTTAATCCGTCTCCCTACCTTCCTCCTTGTACCGGGTGCGTCAAATCCTGGCAAGTCACAAAGCCCAACAGGATCAGGTATTAGTGGTATTGCTTCTGTTGATTGTTGTGAAGCCACTGCAGCTACATGTGCTGCTACAGCTACCTCTTGTGCTTGTCTCCTCAATCTTGCATGTTCCTTAGTAAAGTCATTTAAATACCCACGGATAACATTGTACTTCCATTCTTGGTTCTGCTTGCACAATTTTTTGAATAAATTCATAAGGTTCTTATGTCTGAACTGTGAAAAAAAAAATCCCCCAAATGACGCATGCACCAACGGCTCTGCAAGTCCAGCCATGGAGTTTCTTCCTCGGGACTAATCGCACTCAGTATACCTGCATGCCGGTCATGAAGGATGCAGACATTCGGCTTGTCATGCACAACAGCTTTTTTCAACTGTCTAAAGAACCATAACCAACTTGCAGTGTTCTCACTCTCCACGAAGGCAAATGCGAGTGGGACGACCTGATTGCTTCCGTCTTGACCTATGGCAGTCAAAATCTGACCTTTGTACTTGCCAGTGAGAAATGTCCCATCAACGCATATCACAGGTCGACAATGACTAAAAGCTTCAATGCATACACCAAAAGACCAAAAAACTCGATGCAGCACCTTCACCGTTGGGAACTCAGGCATCAAAAAGTGTTGGATGTCTACATAGGTGCCTGGATTTCGGGCCTACAGTGTGTGCAGAAGACGAACCACAGAGTCGTATGAGTCAAAGAATGACCCAAATCTGCTCTCAAGCGCACTCTGCTTAGCCCTCCAAGCCTTGTCATACTCAATTTGGTAACACCACCTTACCTTCACTTTATGCAAAATAGCCCTAACTTCCATGGTTTTGCTCTCCACAATCTCTGTGTACAGCATCCGAGCAATAAGAGTGGAAGACAAGTTGCGATGATCTTTGGGGATACTTGTAATTCGACATGTGTGCAGTACCAAGTCAGTCACCACCCATGTTGTGTCATACTTAGGGATTAACCCGTGCACCCTTCCGGGACAATTAATGTCTTCACACTCCATTGTCAGATATCGCTTACTTGATACAGTTGTTTTCAAAACCCTGTTAGTTGAAATTTCCCACTGAATTATGGCGTCCTTCAGATGTTGCTTGTCCTGATATCTAGCACCTTTGGCCATGTTGTTCTGGTGATATTGCCAGGCAGAATCATGGCCATCGTTCACATTCATTGAATTAGTGAAGTCCTGATTCCAGGCATGAAGCAAAGGCAACTCCTCTTCTTCACTACCCTCGTCAGATTCATCACCACTATCACTTTCACCATCTGTATCTTCTTCTTCCATCTGGTTCTGCATTTCCCCATCTACCTCGTCCCCATCTGCCTCGCCACTATCTGCATCGACACTGACTTCCTCGCCTACATCACCATGTCCTCCAACTGCTTGACTGCTCTGCCCTGATTCATAACCACCACCCCCATAATTTGACTCAGAAGTATACATATACTCACTATTTTGGCATGGATCGTACGCGCCCTCTCCTTCAGGGGGGTGATCTCCTTCTCGACGGGAAGCAGTAAGGCCGTAGGGTTTATTCCCCTTTTTTCGCAGCCTTGTAACCATCGCACCCACTGAGAGGTGTCCTATACGGGCCTCAAAATAAAGAAGACGTTGGTTCTCGATTTCGTCCATAGTGCATGCACACCGACGGTGTATATTGACAGATTAAGTCCTAAACATCCTGTCAACCAGTCTTCAGCCTGACTAATGGACCATGTTGCAGGGGCATTCATATCCATGTCCACAAACTGAAACTCACTCAGATCAACTCCCTCATCATTTGTTCGGACAGTACCCGAACCATAATAAAATCTCACTAAAGTAGACATATCTTCTCACCTAAAAAATAATAATAAGACTCATCAACTACCATACCGTATTAAAATCTTAATAACACTCGTCAACTACCATACCGTAATACAAAAATACTGCCCAACTATTACTAAATATTACTACCGAATCTTATAATTTATATGACCACACCATTTATACGACAAACTCTACAAATAGATCTATACTATGGACGAGGTCCGGCACTAACTAAATATTTACAGTACTAACGACTAATATTTTGCAAAATAACATGCAGTAACCTCCATACTACACGACCGTTCGACCTACCGGCACTAACAAAATATTTACACTACTAACAAATAGCTCGATTTGTTAACTGATATGAAATAACCAATGTATAAAAAATAATACCCTTGAAGTGTGCCCTTAATCACCACAGCAGCAACACCACCGCGAACCTTCAGCTCTTACCCCAACACATACCTCCACCCGATCTCCACCGTTGCCCCCTTATACCACCCCCAAATTGCCTCCATCATCTACCCCATTGACAGATCGAAGCTTTCTCTTACTGCTTACTGCTTTGGGGATGATTTTGTGGGTGGAAAATCAACTAAAATGTAGTGTACATGTCACAATTGAGGAGAAATGGAGGCAGCAGTCAGGAAAGAGAGGCGTCGGGAGGAAGAAGAAAGACTGGAGGAGGAGGAGGAGAGGCAGGAGGAGCGGGGCAGCGGGCCGGCGATATTTCCGAGGCTGCCTTTCGGCGTGGTGCAAGCCGATAGGCACCTCTCGGCGTCGACGAAGCCGACAGCAGGGCGTCACCTTTCGGCGTCCGGACCCAGCACCTGCTCGGCCTGGAGGAAGCCGACAGGGCTTGTCGGCCTGGGCGACGGCCAACCCGGTGACCTGCTCGGCTTGGAGCAAGCCGACAGGCCTGCTCGGCGTACACCACGCCGACGGGGTCTCGTCGGCTTTAGGGAAGCCGAGGCTGTAATATTTTTGAAAATAAAAAAATAAGCGCATTATTTCCCTAAAACAATAAAAAATGTATTATTTAAAAATTTCGGGCTGAAACCAAGGCTCGCGAACCAATTTTTATCCTTTTGACGACAAAAGGGAATAGTATTTCAAATCCTTTTGGCGTTTGGCACCTGTGTCGTCCCTCCAAACGTTCAGTCTGCTAATGGCTGCCCTAACACCTCCCCACCACCATACACATGTCCCGTCTGCTTCCGTCCTTCATCTCCAAAACGTCATTGCGCTTAATCATTATTTGTCCCCACCTCCCACCCTTCTCTGCTCTCTAACAACATCATCTATCTCCGTGGTGAGGTTGCAGCCTGGAAGACCTCTCGAGTGGATAGAAGATACAAGGCTCACAATAACTAGCTGTCCCCGCCGGAGAACCGACTATCCCTACGGAGCGTTGACCACATGGAAGTCACACATGTAGGTTTAGGAAGCAAGGCACTCCCGACGATCTGGACATAGCAAATTTAGGTATTTCCGTATTCATTTGTTTTTTTTTGTTGTTATTTTGATTCTACAAGAATATATTATTCTTCATTTGTTTTTCTAGGAAACCATCTGTCTATTTGGGCCCTCATGCTTGATGGCATTTATGGGACGAACTCTAAGTTTTCTTAGCAGTGAAGGGATGAACGACGGGAAGATTTCCCTTGACATTTCGACAACAAATGATGAACTAGGTTAGTCACGTATAAAAAGGACGATTCTACTAGGATTTTCTATTTGACATCAAGTTAGAAGTGCCTGCTTCAGACAAACTGCATGGCGTTTCTTGATATCTTCACCAGGTTTCTATCATAGGGGGTAGTATAATTTCACCTGATCACTAAAGCCGAAAAGATATTGTATTAGATGTTTGATTAGTGGCAATTATACCGTATAGGGTCTTCTTACCTCATTTCCCTGCAATGTACATGGACGGCTATATCAAAATTTGGCATAGTCTTCATGATTACAACCTGTTGTTAATTTCAGGCATCTAAGTTTCAACAAGTTTTCTGGTCAGATTTGAATTTGGAGGGATGGTGGCACTACAATTACCGATTGACACGTAATTTATTCTCAAATACAGGTTGGCCTTTTAGCCCATTAATTGGAAGGCACCATCGCCTGAGCCGCATTTGGAGTTGGATGGCGTAGTACCTATGGTGGCCATGCTGATTATTTTGTGCATTGGCGTCCCATCGATCGAGGTGTCCTATCTGGTTATTTCAGCCTCCATGTAGTGGTCATCCAGTTCGCTTTAGTATTGATTTCCATCGCTGCTCAACTAGTCAACTCTGTAGCCAAGTGATATTCAGGTATTTGATTTTCTGTTATCTATCTTCTAGGTAAGGTTCAGGGATTTGGTTTCCAAGTTTCGTATTGGGCTCCAGGTTGTGAATGTCAGGAGAAACATGCAAAGCTAATTTGTGTAGCTTTGATAGGCAGACCATTTTTCACATGTGCGTCCAATTACTAGCAGCAACAGAAGCATGGAATCCATAATGAAGATCGATATTGCGTTGGTTTTATGCCTCAGTTGTTCACATTTTTTTTTCGAAAAGGGATATCCCGGCCACTGCATCAGGGTGATGCACACAGCCAGCCTCAGTTGTTCACATCATATTAACTGAACTTTTTTGTTCTACACCATCGTTTTTGTTCCAATTTTAGTCTTCCAATATTTTGTACGTAGTCAGGCTTAAGTAGTTATTCACAAGCTATGGAGTGTGTCTGCATTGGGGGAAGAGCTGAAGACATTGTCAGAGTGTGCATACTGTCAGCACGGATCCAACTCAATGTATACGGTCATACATTTTTATTTAAACTAGAGCATGCAACGTACGTAATTGTATGAAATTCTCGCAATTCGTGTTAAGTCTCAATTGTTAAAGATCATTACAAACCAATAATCTCTACTTGGTGCAACAGAACTGAAGACCCCACTTGGTCCCAAGCATTTGGAAGTGGAAGTTCGTAATATAATTGTATAATATAGATAGAACAGCAATATAGTTGTAACCGTCAATGAGATTCTCATAATTATTAAGCGTCGTTTTCAACTTTATGTGCTTCGGTATTCTTCATCAAGAAAAAAGTGCTTCGGTATCTCTTTGCACAAAAGAAAATGTTTGATGGCCTAAATTCTTACCATCAATTATTCTCAATATGTCTTTGATTATGGGCATGATATTGCAATATATGTTGAAGGATGAAAAGTGACACAATATTAGAATAGATTGGGTCCTTGGCTCTAAATAGAATTATCCTCCCAAATTTTTTTTACTGATTATTCTTTTTTCCTGAGCAAAGTGCCGACCATCAATTTCCGTAGCAACGCACGGGGTATCATCTAGTTCACCTAATTTCTTTTAATCTACAAAACGTATTTTTGATTCGAGATAAAATGTACATGAAATACATACGTGATGAGTAGTTTCGATTCCTGTGATCGGTTTTAAATTTTATCGACAATAACTTGTTAATTTTGAACCGAAGATTGTATCATTTTTAGAAGATTTTTTTTTTAATTCGTCCAACTCGTAAAACTATTTGAAATTTCTTTGGAGGTGTAGATCAACCTCTGCCGTTTCACACAACTTTCATGGTGTAACTTTTTTATTTTAGCGGAAATATATGCATAGATGTTATAATGTAGGTATATCATATTTACACTTTGCTTTTGTTGTATCATGGTGTGTTAGCTGCCGCCTGCCGCCTGCCGCCGCAAACTTCACCAGTGCCGGTGCAGCTCCTACCGCTACCTCCGTCGTCACGCCACGTCGTTATCCCGCTCGCTGCTCCTCATGTAGTCGGCACAGACGAATTTGTTCAACTGTGGTGGTCTAAGGTAAGTTCACTAGGTAGCCAAAGTGGTGAGAGTACACGATGCAAAGTGTACAACCAAACACACATGTTTGTGTTTCTCCATATGGAGGAAAAAAATCAATACAGAAAAGCAAACATAGTGCACAACATGGTCCAAGCCAAGTTTCTCCTCAGCCAGGCTTTGATGAGCCAAAGAAGGAAAAATGCCGAAAATGCGTGCGAATAACTAAACATGCTAGGACCTCCCTTCACGCCGTCCTAGACGTCCTATCCTCGCTTGTGCTATCCACTGAAAGCTGACTGACGTGGGTGTACCCTTCGGGTGCCCCACGGATTGGATACTTGGTGTTCAAATATTGTCACAGGCCCACGGAACAAGGCCAAAGAGAAGGCCCATACCGAAGGAAACAAGCCCAAGATTAGACAAAGACAAGGTCGGTTACGAATCGTAACCCTTGTCGGCAGAGGGTTCCCGAGACCCAGCCATACTATTTAAGGGCTGGGAGGGCTACCGACTAGGGACACGCTGATACCTTGCCACCAAAACCCTAGCGAGATCGCATCTACCGATCTCGCCATTGTAGCTCCTTTGTAAGCTCCATCAATCAATACCAGACAAGCAGGTCGTAGGGCTTTTACCTTCAGGGGCCTGAACCTGGGTAAATCGTACTTGTCAGCCGACGGATTCACCAACACCACCATCTTCTCCTCTTCTCTAAACCCAAGGATGATCTCCGAGGGATTTGGTGTGGAACCCCACGTCAATTGGCGCCGTCTGTGGGAAAGACTGGTGTTGGATCTACGGGTTCGGCGGCTTCATCATCGACAACCGGCAACTCGCCGGATCTGCAATCGCCGATCTTCTTCGGCTCTCTGGGATTCAGCCCGCACTCACCGGTCACGCTTCCGGCCTTCGTGGATCTGCACGCAGGCGTGGATGTAAGCTTCGGCGAACTGCGCTTCTTCGTCAACAAGTGGGGCACTCTCTGTCTCACGGATGCACCGCACATCGCGGCAACAGCACCCGCTACCTCATCGACCGCTGCGGTGGAATCCACCCCATCGACGGCTGCGTCGGTGTCCGCCATGTCCTCTGACGATGAGTTCTCGGGCGATTCGCTTACAAGATCGCGTCATTTTCGACTGCGACACCGCGATCTTCATCGCCAACCGCCAATCTTGCGCGCACGACTGAGCTGGCAGTCGTTGCCCTACGCTTCGTCGACTCCGCCGTCAAGTTCTGCTCACTTCATTGGCGGAACCCAAGCAACCTTCGAGTCCGTCTTTGGAGGCGACTCGGACCTGGAAGAAGTTCCACGCATCCTCCCCATGCAGGTGTACATGACAGCACCCGCGGGACCAGCTGCGGGAACGGCCGTCATAACGGCAGCATCACCAAGCGCTCCTCCGCCCGAGCAACGCGTATACCCGTTCACAGTTACTCTGCAGAACGGACGAACTCAGCTTTCATATCACCCAAACTATGGGTTGAAAAGGCAATAAAGGCCGTGGCGGATGGTGCTCTGGCGGAGGATGCCACGACTGAAGACCTGCAATGCTACCAGTACCTGTTATGGCAGAAAAGCATCAAGCTGAAGGAGCTGGAGAGAGTCCTTGCGGAAAGAAGAAGGCAAGCCAGCCTATCAAGCGTGCGACTTGCGGATTTATCCGTCCAATCATCAGGGTGATCTCAACCCTCTCGCGACCAGCCTCGCTACCTGCGTATGTCGGAGGGGGCAAGGACCACCGTCACTCGCAGCCTGGAGAACTCCTTCATGTCTCTGGATGACGAGGGAGTACCAATTCACAAAACAGCTACCGGCGCTCTCATGTCGGTGGCTACGTACCTGCAGGCGACACAACCTACGGAGGACGATCCTAGGGCGGCCTTGCACCGCTAGCAAATCAAATTCGTCAGCATGACAGGTGCGGAGCTGATACAAGAAGAACCACCACAACCAACCGCAGCTGCAGCGGCTGCCAACAACGGCCTTCACGGTGCCAACAAAGCCCACAACATGAACCGCGGACCAGCGAACGAGGCGACCGCGCTACTCGCGATCAGAAGGATCGCATCACATGTGTAAACAACGAGCGTGCCGCTCATGATCGAGAAATCCGCGTCACCCGCGATTGAAGGCATCGCGCAACTCGCGGACGAGAAGACCGATATCATCTCACGGAAGGTGAAGATGCGCGCAACGCCATCACGCAGAGCTAGGTTAATAGGAACCACTCAAGACAGGCTGCACGCGACACGAGCAGCGACGATCCAGACTCCGAAGAAGAGTTTGAACCTTGTGGTGCATTATGATTCAGTCGCCGCATCCGAGAGGCAAGAATGCCAAAGGGATTCAGACTAACCTCTGAGACTCCAAAGTACGATGGTCTGCAAGAACCCTCCGCCTGGTTGGAGGACTACCTCACGGCAGTAACTTGCCAGAGAGGTTCAACTTTCACGGCCATGCAGTACATTCAGCTCATGCTCTCAGGGTCCGCCCGAGCCTGGCTTAAAAGCTTGCCGCGGGGAGCATATACCTGCTGGGAAGATTTCGGCGAAGACTTCGTCCGCAACTTCGCTGGCACATGCAAACGGCCCGCCTCATTCGAAGAACTTCGAGCTTGCAAGCAGCGATCGGACGAGACGCTGCGCGAGTACATCCAGCGGTGGACCCTCCTCCGTAACTCGACAGAGAGGATCTCAGACGATAATGAGATATACGCGTTCACTCGAGGCGTCTATCGACTTGAGCTGAAGGAGGCACTCGGAAGAGCATGCAAATTGCTAACGAGTGGGCAGACGGAGAAGATTCTATACGCAACGAGCGCGGCGGCACACCCGTGGAGAACGGCGACCAAGGCCACTGGAGTCACCGCAACAGCGATCGCCGCCGCAAGCGGAAGTCGTGAGCATATGATGACAACGAAGGCGCAGAACTCGTGGCGGCGGGTTTTTCCCGACAGCCGCGAGCAAAGAAAACCGTGACAGCAGTCGCTATAAAAGAGGCAGCTGAACAACCGGTTACAAGGACAACAAGAACATCAAGCAGGAGTGGCGACCACGCCAGTCGCGCAACGGGCGAGTGCCACGCCCTCCCCCTACTCTACAAGGAGCCTACATATTCCACATGTTCAGGGACGAGCATGGCAACCTCACGTCCTCTCACCTCATGAAGGATTGTGAGGGTTTTCAAGATCTGCATGCGCAGTATACACGCCTCCTCCAGCAGCAGGCGCAAGTCGTACCAGGCACGCCAGCCATTGGAGCACCATCATGCACCAGCTCTGCCCCCACCAGGACATATGGCGGGAGCTATCCAGCTCCAACCACGCGTCGAGGAACCTCAAGCAGGTGAAGACTCCTACCCGAAACCCGTCGGGCGCATGTTCATGATACAGAAGGGACGCCCTTCCAACCGGGACCAGAAGCTAATAACTAGGCAGGTGCACCTTGCCATCAAGTCACCACCGGCGCTGCCGGAATATCTTAGGTGGTCTCACGCGAGCATCGTCTACTCTCGCGACGACCATCCACCGCAAGTGCCACGGCCAGGTCATGCAGCCCTCGTCCTCGACGCCCAGATCGGCGGCTTCGCGATGAGCCGCGTCTTCATGGATGGCGGCAGCAGCATCAACATCATGTTCGTCAATACATTGCGCGGGATGAACATATTAACAACCAACCTCGCGCCGTTGGTCAACACTTTCCACGGAATCTACCGGGGCGGCCGATATACCCCCTGGGCACGATAACGCTCAACGTCATCTTTGCGAGCCAAAGAACTTCAAGAAGGAGAAAATAGAGTTCGAGGTGGTGGACTGGAAGTCGCAATACCATGTCATCCTCGGGCGACCAGCTTATGCCAAATTGATGACAGTACCACATTACGCCTACCTCAAGCTCAAGATGCCAGGACCTTATGGGACCATCACCATCAACGGCGACTTCGAGCGGTCCGACGAGTGCGATCGCAAGTTCAACAAGATCTCTGAGTCGTTTGGAGCCCAGGAGCAGCTCCAGGAGCTGGCGCTCACCACCGATCGCACCCTCTTCCCCGAGGGCAAAAAATCACCGCCCGAGTTGTCCTTCAATGCGACCAACGACACAAGGGCGCACCAGATACATCCAACTGACCCCAAAAAGACGGCCCTTAGTCTCGACGAGCTTGCCTCCTGCATAGGAAAGCGCGCTCGTCGAGTTCCTACGTGAGAAACTGGGATATAGTTCGCCTGGTGTCCAGCCGACATGCCGGGTATACCCAGGGAATTCGCCGAGCACGAACTACAGATCTTGCCTAACGCAAGACCCGTCAAACAAACTATGCGCCGCTTCGCCGAGCCGAAGCGTCTTGCCATCGGGCAGGAAATCGACAGGCTCCTGGCAGCCAAGTTCATCCGAGAGATCAAGAAGTCAGACTGGGTGGCTAAACCTGTCCTGGTGCCAAAAAAAACATAGACATACTCCGCATGTGTGTCGACTTCACTTCAGTTAAACAAGTGTTGTCCAAAGGATCACTTCCTCCTGCCGCGTATCGACCAAATTGTTGACTCGATGGCAGGCTGCGAGCAGACTCTGCTTCCTGGATGCCTACTCAGGCTACAACCAGATCCGGATGAAGGAGGAAGACGAAGACAAAACAGCATTCATCACGCCTTTCGGCGTCTACTGCTACACAACAATGCCCTTCGGGCTGAAGAACGCGGGTGCCACCTACCAGCGCATGATGCAGAACTGCCTCAAGAAGCAAATCGGACGAAACGTCCAAGTCTATGTTGACGACATAGTCATCAAGACCAAGAAATAAGCAACGCTCCTTGACGACCTGCGCGAGACATTTGCCGCGC
Source organism: Puccinellia tenuiflora (assembly GCA_012064385.1). NCBI lineage: Eukaryota > Viridiplantae > Streptophyta > Magnoliopsida > Poales > Poaceae > Puccinellia > Puccinellia tenuiflora. The sequence goes on from QRDG01001973.1 coordinate 1,578,498, forward strand.
TCAAGAAGTATCATATCAAGCTCAACCCAACGAAGTGCATGTTCGGCGTTCCAGCCGGGCAGCTGCTCGGGTACCTCGTATCGCACGTGGTATTGAAGAAAATCCGGAGAAGATACAAGCACTCCTGAAGATGTCGGAGCCTTCAAAGCTTCGGGAGGTCCAGCAGCTCTCTGGGCGAATAGCTGCACTCAGCAGATTCATCAGCACGTTGGGCAAAAAAGCGCTCCCGTTTTATCAGCTGATGAAGAAGACAGATCGGTTCGAGTGGACGCCAGAAGCTCCAGAAGCATTCATCAACCTCAAGCGCATGTTGTCGACTCCACCAATCCTGGTAGCTCCTCAGGAGAAGGAGCCATTGTACCTCTACATAGCTGCCACGAACCGAGTGGTCAGTACAGTGCTGGTGGCTGAACGCGCAGAAGAAGGAAGAACCCATGGAGTGCAGAGGCCCATATATTACCACAGCGAGGTCTTGTCCCTCTCCAAGCAAAGATACCCCCACTATCGGAATCTTGCTTATGGTGTATTCATGACTTCGCGCAAGGTGGCACATTATTTCCAAGAGCACCCGATCACGGTAGTGAGCGCGGCACCACTTGCGGACATCCTGAACAACTCCAAGGCAACCGGCAGGGTAGCCAAATGGAGCATCGAATTAGGTCCTCTGGACCTAACATACAAACACCCAACATCGGTCAAGGCACAGGTCTTACCTGACTTTACCACCGAATGGATGGAATGTAGTTGCCCTCAGTACCTGATACATCGAACTCTTGGACCATGTACTTCGACGGCTCGAAGAGGAACGAAGGAGCAGGCGCAGGCGTTATCCTCATATCACCGAAAGGTGACAAGCTGTGCTACGTCCTGCAGATGGACTTTGAGAAACCATCCAACAACGAAGCCAAATATGAAGCTCTCATACATGGATGAAGATGGCCAAGGAGTGCGGTGCTGACCGCCTAATGATCTACGGCGACTCCAACTTGGTTGTACAGTAGACCATGAAGGAGTGCGACGCCGTAAAAGACAACATGATCGCCTACAGGAACCTCTATAACATCATGGAGGGCAACTTTGACGGTTGCGAGCTCCGTCATGTCGGGCGCAACAGCAACAAAGAGGCGGACAACTTAGCAAACATCAGGTCCATGAAAACTAAGGTTCCCCCTGGAGTCTTCTTGGAAAGATAAACAAAAGGTCGATCAAGGTTGCGCGACCTGCAGCTCCCTCTACACCAGCAATTGGGACACCCGAGGTTGACGCCTCGAGCTCCGAGGCACCCGACTCGGCAAATCGGCCAGTCGAAGTGTTCCTCGTCGAGCCCATATGGACGAAACCATTCCTGGCGTACATGCTACGTCAAGAGCTTCCAGAAGACACAGTCGAAGCACGACGCATCACTCGCCGTGCCAAAGCATTCACAATAATAACGGAGAGCTTTACAAGCGAAGCATATCAGGCATCCTCCAGAGGTGCATCGCATCCGAGGATGGCAAGGCTATCCTCCTTGAGATCCACACTGGCACATGTTGGCACCACGCCAGCAGTAGGGCCTTAGTCGCAAAGGCCCTGCGAGCTGGGTTCTACTACTGGCCCACAGCGCTCCATGATGCTGAGGACATCGTCAGGCGATGCATCGGCTTGTCAGAAGTTCGCCACCAAGCCTCACGCACCTGCTTCAGAGCTGAAAAAATCCCTTTGGTGTGGCCGTTCGCCCAGTGGGGACTCGATATGGTCGGACCACTAACAAAATCTTGCTCTTGGTGGACACACACATCTCCTGGTGGCAGTCGACAAGTTCACAAGTGGATAGAAGCTGTGCCAATCACAAACGCAGCGGCAACAACTACCGTCAACTTCATCAGGTCCATCATTTTCCGTTTTGGTGTGCCACATAGCATCATCACTGATAATGGAACAAATTTCACCGCTGAAGAGTTCCAAGACTTCTGCCAAGAACAAGGCATCAAGCTCAATTACGCCTCCGTCGCACATCCACAGTCCAATGGACAGGTGGAAAAAGCGAACGGCCTCGTCTGCAGCGGTGTCAAAAACGCCTGTTCGTGCCACTCAAGCGTGCGGCGGGTGCATGGGTGGAGGAGTTGTCCGCTGTCCTGTGGAGTTTGCGCACCACGCCCAACAGATCAACCCAGTACACCCCATTCTTCATGGTGTACGGAAGCAGAAGCAGTCCTACCTCACGACCTGCGCTTCGACGCACCTGTGTTGTGGCATACGATGAAGATGACGCCAATGAAGCGCTCGAAGACGACGTCGACTTGCTGGATGAGGCGCGAGACATCGCACTCGCCCGCACCGCAACATACCAGCCAACCTTGCACAACTACCATAGCCGTCGACTGCAAACCAGGTCATTTTGTGGAAGGTGACCTGGTGCTCTGGCTCAAACAAAAGAAGGTGCATAAGCTCGCCTCCCCATAGGAGGACCCTTCATCATCGCTAAGGTCATCGGTGGAGGAGTGTACCGCTTGAAGAATCCAAGAAACGGAGAGCTCTCGCACAACCCGTGGAACGCTGCACATCTGCGACGCTTCTATGCATAGCACAACTGATAATAAGTCTCTTCAGCCGTCGATGTAATCTTTGAGACTATGTCTCCTATAATAAAAGTGCAATGTTCCTCTATCTTCAGAGTTGATATACTGCACACCAAAATACCCGCCTCCATCGCACCCGATACTCGGGGGCTGCGTTGTATGGCTAACTAAAAATAAACTCCGGAACAGCACCCGATGCTCGGGGGTTGCGCTATTGAGTTGAACAAAAAACAAAGAAAATCGCCTTCGTGGCACCCAATACTCGGGGGGCTGTGTTGTATGGTCAACTAAAAATAAACTCCGGAACAGCACCGATGCTCGGGGCTGCGCTGTTGAGTTGGACAAAAACAAAAGAAAATCGCCTCCGTGGCACCCAATACTTGGGGGCTGCGTTGTATGGCCAACGAAAATAAACTCCGGAATGGCACCCGATGCTCGGGGGGCTGCGCCGTTGAGTTAGACCAAACAAAAGAAAATCACCTCCATGGCACCCGATACTCGGGGGCTGCGTTGTATAGGCCAACGAAAACAAAATTCAGATCGGCACCCGATACTCGGAGGTTGTGCCGTAAAGGCCAAAGCAAAATAAAACGCGGATGAGAACCTGGTAAACAGGGGCCGTACCGCCAAATAGCAACAGAACAACTCAAAGAGCAAAAGGCTCGACATACATTGTATTTACAAGCAAACTATTCATATTCTACAAGGTACTTGCTCAAGGGCGTAGCTAGTCCTTCGGCTCCGCTTTCGGAACCTGCAAGGTCACATGCTCAAGCTGCAACTCGGTGTCATGCTCCAGTTTGTCGGCCAAACCAATAGCCACACCCTCCACAGCTCGGTAATGATGCTCCATTGACGTAGGTGCGCCGTCAGGTTGTGGAGGAACTTCATCTATCCCCGTCAGGCACATGTACAGGTGTCGTCTGTGCACAACGCCAAGGCATAGATGGCGCCGACCAGTTGGGCGCGAACAAACCCTTGCACAGCCTCGCCATTGTGGAACCTCGCTAGAAGAGCACCAAGTCCTCACGGCTGCGCGTCCAGAGGAAACAGAGCTTTGTGCACCAGCGACAAGGCAGACTTGCAGGACCCAATAAACGCAACCACCTGCTGCACACACTGCAGCAGAACCAGAACGCGGCCCCGAGCGCTGTCAGACCAGAAGGAGGTTGTGTCTCGCCCTACGATCTCAGCAACACGCCGGAGTCAGCTGTTTACTCGG
>QRDG01001974.1:0-134243 GCA_012064385.1 Puccinellia tenuiflora
CGGGACCGGGATGCCCATATTAATTCCTATACACTCAACGAAACTCCTTTCTCGATTGAACCACGATGCCGGAGATTCAATTAATCTCATATACGATTCCCTTTGTCTCACGATATTTTACTTGCCCGAGATACAATCGTTGACATCCCCATGTCTAGTTTAATCTCGTTACCGGCAAGTTCTCTTTACTCATCCATAATATAGGATCTCGGTGATTACAACCTAATCACATGTCTGCATACTTTTGATGCTATATTACCGAGAAGGCCTGGAGATATCTTCTCCGTCACATGGAGGGACAAATTCCACTCTCGATTCATATCACCCAACAACCCACCATCGGAGATACCTGAAAACCACCTTTATAATCACCCAGTTACGAAGTGACGTTTGATGTCCACAAAGCATTCCTCCGGTGAACGGGAGTGATATAATCTCATGGTCTAAGGAAACTATATTTGGCATATTAAAAGTGTTGACAACAAAACTTTTGTGACACGATTAATTGCAACTCTTTATTTGGGTCATGTCCATCACACCATTACTCCTAATGATATGACTCCGTTATCAAGTGACTATAACAAGTCCATAGTTAGGAAACTCTAACTATCTCTTGATCAACGAACTAGTCCAGTAGAGGCTCACTAGGGACTCTGGGTGTTTATATTCCACACATGTATTATGTTTCCAGTTAATACAATTATAGCATGGATAATAAACTATTATCATAATCATGAATATGCTAATAAACCATTTTATTATTGCCTCTAGGGCATATTCCCAACAGTCTCCCACTTGCACTAGAGTCAATAATCCAGTTTACATTCTTCTCGATCCAACACTCATGGAGTCTCACTCATGAAGTCTCAGTGCTGATCATGTTTGCTTGTGGAAGAGGTTCTGTCCATGCTCTGTACTATACAGTTCTTATGTCCTTTGCAAAATTGTAACTGTCAACTAATTTGACATTACTTTATCATCACATGATAATTCTCATCATCACATGATGAATATAATACTATTTGGTTATAGAATGAGATATCCATTTATGCCTATATGGCATATGATCAGTCAAAAGGACTTTCTCACAGCATATGCATCCGGAACTCACTCAATCTTGAAAACACCTTTTCTCAAACCAAATTATTATATCTGTTTTAATCCTTGAATTAATCATATACTCCTATATGTTGTAGACTCAACAAATCGATAGTGTACTCTTGCACTCCGATATTTCCGATCATGCTTTTGCTGCGCTTCTGCTATGAGATCTCCAATTTAGCTTAGTTTTATGACTTCAACCAAGTCTACCATTTACTAAATTTATCTCAACTTCATGAAAAATGACTCCTCATTTAACATGTTCTTCTAACCAAGAACTTGGGGTCACATATTGTCAAATACAAATACATGGTTCTTATATGCTTAAACTATGAACAATTCATATCAACATATCTTCCAACCATTATTGTAAACTCCTGACAAAATTCTTATCAAACATATCTATCCACCATAGATACATCCATCTCCATGGATATTTGACTTTCAAACTAACTTCACAAGTTATTCATTGGTCCATGATAATATTTACAACATTTATGAAATCTCCATTTCACTCATCTAAGATGTTGTAAACTCCCACTCAAATATACACCACATATTAATTCGTGAAACCACATTGGCTCCCACTCAGAAATATGTTATCTTTATATTTGACCATGATTTAACTAGCTCCCACTCAAACATATGTCTCCACATATTTTGATCTTGGAAAATAGTTTCCGCTCTAACTTAATATATGTCACCACATATGTTAATTAGATCTCACTCAGTTCCTTATGCACTTTCTCGATACTTTGGATACCTCCAAAATTCTTATTTAACCATTAAAATCGAGAACTCATATACGAAACACTAGCACCTTGCTAGCTCTAAGTTTTATTTATTTCACGCAAACACTTCGCAAAATAAATATGTGAAACATTCTTTTCACAAAATCAAGTAACGATTACTTTATGATTTAAACTTAAAGTAGAATGACTCTTAGTCACTTTCGTATTTAAAGTTTCTATTTCTTCTTTTGTAGTTTTGTAGGTATGTCTTGTTTCCCAAACATGACAAGTAAATCATGAATATTATTTTGCAACTTTTGACAAAATTCATATTCTTGAACCCTACTTCTCTTTAGACAAGCTAAACCAAAATTCAATGATCACCATCATTAAAAACTTTTATGTGTCAAGTTTTAACCAACATAGCACTTTACATATGTGCCACTTGATACATAAACATGCAAGGATTAAGCTTTCTAAATTTATTCCAACAATTCTTTTATCCATGAAACCATTTCACGATAAAACCACTAAAATACATAACACAACCAAACACATTGGTTTGTCCCTTTTAGTCTCACATTGTGGAATCTCTATTCATAATCTCATATGAACATTCTACAAAACTTCATTTGCTTTGGTTTTTAATTATCTCATAATTATTGAAACCACTATTTCACATAACTCATATGCGAGGTGCAAATCATTAAATAGATCCTTTATTTAAACAGAGTGTTATCAAAATAAATGTAAATGATACAAATGAAACCTTAAAACCAAGAACCCTTTGTTTATGACCACATAATATCAAATATAATGTGACTACAATACTTTAGGTTTATCAAAACGCTTTCGGATAAACTCTAAATATTGTAATTTGTGATAACACTTGTCACAGGTCTCCATACTAAACAATAACTCAAATATTTTGTCTCTTTTGATCAAATCGAAAAGACTCAATTATCTTGTTAACTTAATATCCTCTACTTCCGAAGTTTCATCATGACATGAATAAATACTCCTATTCACTCATTCACGATAAAATAATGATGTCTTTCATTCACTGAAAAATATAACCAACACTTGTGTTTATTTTCAGCAACTCATGGCATTTTCAGAAAATGGCATTTTTAATCACACTACTTAGTGATGCGCATCAAGATGCTCTTCAGCACTAATAGTACAATTAAAACAATTCTCATCATTAAGCATTGGATATTTTAGCATGTCTTTATTTTTACAAGTGTTTAACTAATTATCGTTTAAATCTAGGAAAGGACAATAATCTCATAATCGAAACGTGATCTCCAAAAAGGATTACTCATGAAAACAGAACAACCACTTGTCTTTAACATGAATGACCGTCTCACAAACCGAGACACACTAATTTAAGATCACACTTAATTCAATTACAAAAACCATTCAAATCCTCTAATTTAAAACGATAAATGTAGAAGTAGAACATCGCCAGCATCAACTCCTTGATTGCCTTCTCTCCGCGAAATCCACTAAGTCCCTCCATGCACTTCTCAAACGGCGGGCCCTGTTTTCATAAAACAGTCACAAGTATCAAATACTTAGCTCACCACAAGTGTAAATGGACATTAAACATTTATAACTAGTATATCAAAATATACCTTCTGCATTGACTACTTCTCCTGCTATGGGCTCTACTTGAACATGACTCAGCTGAGACACAAACTCACAAAAGGTGATCGAATCTCCTCTCATGACAAAGTCTCTGACATAATTCTTGTAGCTGGGAGGAAGCGAGCGCAACACCCCATCTATCGCCAATTTGTCAGTCATCTCGTAGTTCCAAACATCCACCAGAGTGAAGTACAACCTGTGCATCTTCCTCAGGTGTTGTTCCAAGCAAGTGTTTTCTTCCATCTTGGTTGAAAGAAAATCATCCAGAACTTCGAACCTTGCAACTCTAACTTGAGCTATGAACCTACTCTTAAGCTCATCAACAATCTCTATTGCACTCAAGGTCTCAAACTGGTTGCCAAGGTCAATGTTCATGAAGGTGCGCACCAACCACTGGACTTTCAAGTAGATGGTCTGACGCTCGTACCATTCCATGTACCCTTCCAAGTCTGCAGTCACATCTGGGCGCTCTTCTAAGGGTTCATCTATCACATAGAGCTCATCATTCTCATAAAGGGTTTCTCTCAGACGCATGTACCAAGAAGCAAAATTCACCCCATCCACATGCAGATCCTCAGACAGGAACATCTTTCCGTAGTCACCCATGATCTACAAGGATTTTGCAAAGACATTTTAGGACTCTTGATTATGATAATTTTGTGTTCATATTTAATCAAATTACTACATGAACTCCCACTAAAACCAACATCTCTCTGGTTGTTTAGTGACACACGATCCAAATTCACTACACCACCTCCGATCATCACGTGAGATGATATAGTTTCAATGGTGAACAACTCAGTGTTGATCATATCATTCATATGACTCGTGTTTAACCTTTCGGTTCCGTGTTCCCGAGGCCATGTCTGTACATGCTAGGCTCGTCAAGACAACCGTAGTATTTCCGCATGTGCAAACTGGCTTGCACCCGTTGTATGTGAACGTTGAATCTATCACACCCGATCATCACGTGGTGCTTCAAAACGACGAACTTTCGCAACGGCGCATACTAGGGGAGAACACTTAATTATCTTGATATTAACATGAGAGATCACCTTATCATGCTACCGTCGCGATCATATCTAAGCATAACAATAAGGTGCATAAAAAGGGATTAACATCACATGCAATTCATAATTGTGATATGATATGGCCTTTCTTCATATGCTTCTTAGATCTCCATCTTCAAAGCACCGGCAAGATCTCCATCTCCGGCATGATCTCCATCATCTTGGCGCCATCACCATGGTTGTCCACCAACTATTGCAACTACAACTAATGCTACTCTTAGCAATAAAGTAAAGCAATTACATGGTGATTCATTGACACGCAGGTCACATAAAATAAGAGACAACCATATGGCTCCTGCCGGTTGCCGTACTCGTCGACATGCAAGTCGCGAAATATTACAAACATGATCATTGCATACATTATCACAAATCACATTTGCCATATCACATGACCTGACCCCCTCTGCAAAAACAAGTTAGACGTCCTCTACTTTGTTTATGCAAATTTTACGTGGCTTGGGTCAACGAGTTAGAACCGTTCTAATCTACGCAAAACCACAACGGTGATATGATAGTTGCTTATTTACTCATCCTTTTGAAAGGCCTCCCATTGAAAATTGCACCTTCACTAAAGCAAGAGAAACAGACACCCGCCAACCACTTATGCAAAACAAGTTGCATGTCAATCGTGGAACCGGTCTCTCGTGCGTGGACGAGTAAGGTTGGTCCGGGCCGCTTCAATCTCACAATACCGCAAAGATGCAAAGTGCACGCTAGAAGGTAGCAACATAAAATATCAACGCCCACAACTCCTTGTGTTCTAATCGCATCAACACCTACGAATAGATCTAGGCTCTGATACCACTGAAGGGGTCGCAGCATGGAAAACAAAAAAATTTCCTACGCGGCAAGCGGAATAAACCCCAAGGATCTAGATCTACGAGATGAAGATAGCGAAGGTGAGATCCAATCTCTTACCCTTGAAGATCAACAAACGCGTTTTGTCGGTGCAGGGGTTGGCTAGTCGATCCCCGCAACTAGACTCGTCTAGTCGCGAGGAGATGTATTATCCTCGAGATCCAATCCGGTGAAGTGCAGCAACGGGCAGCACCTCCGCGGCGTCCACACGTACAGCTCGATGAAGACGTCGACTCCTTGATCCCGCAAGCGAGAGGACGTGGCCTTGATGATCTCAGCAGCACGACGGTAGTGCCGGTGACGATGACGATCTCCACGTGCAAGGCTTCGCCAAACCAAGCGAGAGGAGAGGGAGAGGAGGAGGTGGCGCAGCACCTAGGGCTAGGTGGTGCGGCAGCTCTTGGTGGAGAGGAGGTGGCGGCAGCCCTCCGGGGTAGGAGGGGTGCGGCTAGGGTTTGGGTGGAGAGGGGGTGCGGCTAGGGTTGCTTGGGGGGCAGCACTATGGTGTGCCGCACCCCTCCCTCCCCCCCTTTATATAGGCGGCAGGGCTAGGGCTAGGGCCGGCCGGCCCCCCCTTTGCTTGCCTCCCAAGTTGGAGTCCATCTAGGACTCCTCCTTGGGCTCCCTTTCCTAAAGGGTGGAGGGCCCAACTCCTAGTCCAACTAGGAGTGGGTTCCCCCCTTTTCTATGCCGCATTGCCCATGTGGGCCTTAGGTGGTGCGCACCACCTAGGTGGTGGCAGCACCCCTTTGGTCCATGTGGGCCCCATACACTATGTGGTCCCACTTCTAGAACCTTCTAGAACTTTCCGGAACCTTTCCGATACCCTGTAAATAATTTCCGGAACTTTTCCGAAACCTCCGGAAACTACTTTCCTTATATGAATCTTATTCTCCGGACTCTTCCGGAACCTCTCGTGATGTCCGTGATCTTATCCGGAACTCCGAATCACCATTCGTTCACTTCATCATTTAATTCATCGCAAAACCTAAATTCATCGGAACGTTAAGTGTGTGACCCTACGGGTTCGGGAATGTATAGACATGATCATATCAATAATTAATAGCGGGACCGGGATGCCCATATTAATTCCTATACACTCAACGAAACTCCTTTCTCGATTGAACCACGATGCCGGAGATTCAATTAATCTCATATACGATTCCCTTTGTCTCACGATATTTTACTTGCCCGAGATACAATCGTTGACATCCCCATGTCTAGTTTAATCTCGTTACCGGCAAGTTCTCTTTACTCGTCCATAATATAGGATCTCGGTGATTACAACCTAATCACATGTCTACATACTTTTGATGCTATATTACCGAGAAGGCCTGGAGATATCTTCTCCGTCACATGGAGGGACAAATTCCACTCTCGATTCATATCACCCAACAACCCACCATCGGAGATACCTGAAAACCACCTTTATAATCACCCAGTTACGAAGTGACGTTTGATGTCCACAAAGCATTCCTCCGGTGAACGGGAGTGATATAATCTCATGGTCTAAGGAAACTATATTTGGCATATTAAAAGTGTTGACAACAAAACTTTTGTGACACGATTAATTGCAACTCTTTATTTGGGTCATGTCCATCACACCATTACTCCTAATGATATGACTCCGTTATCAAGTGACTATAACAAGTCCATAGTTAGGAAACTCTAACTATCTCTTGATCAACGAACTAGTCCAGTAGAGGCTCACTAGGGACTCTGGGTGTTTATATTCCACACATGTATTATGTTTCCAGTTAATACAATTATAGCATGGATAATAAACTATTATCATAATCATGAATATGCTAATAAACCATTTTATTATTGCCTCTAGGGCATATTCCCAACAATACGATCATACTCATAGCCGCCATCTAAAACCCTAGCGAGATTGCCATCTCGCCATTGTAGCCACGCTCAAACATCAATACCAGACAAGCAGGAAGTAGGGTGTTATCCTCCGGGAGCCTGAACCTGGGTAAACGCCTCGCCTGTTAGCCGTCGTGATCACCAGCGCTCATCTCTCTCTCCCTCAATCAACCCGGGGTACTCGACCCTGGGATTTGCCGAGTCTCAACCTCGTCAACTCGTGAACTACGTGCAACGCACATGCCAACTAGTTTTTTAAATATTTAAGCCTGAATATTCTGAAAAAGATCCAAAACAGGAGAGAGTGAGAGAGAGGCCGAACTGGCATTTGGGCCGGTGCCGGGCCGCATCTTGCTCGGGCCGTGGCAGGGACGAAGTGCAGCGAGCGAGTGGTTTGCTCACAGCCTCACACCACACGCACCAGCGCGAGAGGATAAGGCTGCTCGCTCGGCCATATCGCATCTAGATCTCTATCCTCAGTTCATCGCCGGAAAATTCCACTTGCGGTTGTGACCGACGGGGAGGAAATAGGAGTCGAGGTCGTGGCCATGGCTGACGAGGAGAAGATTCTGCCGGACGACGTGCTACGCCATTTACTCCGGTTCGTGGAGGCCAAGGAGGGGGCGTATACCACCATGCTCTCCAAGCGTTGGCGCCCGCTCTGGCCCTCGTCGGGCACCGTCAACCTCGTGGCGCGCATCGTCGAGAGCGAGGAGCAGCGCCTTTTTGAGGAAGCTGCCTTCTTCGCAAACCGTGACAAGCTCATCGCTGGCGCCCACAAGGCGCTGGACGCCTTCGCGATGGTCGCCGCCCAAGACCCGCTCACCAAGCTTACGTTCCGCGTGGAGGGCCGGACCGGTACCATCATCCGCGACTTCCTCAACCGGGAGCTGGACTTTCTCGGACGTCCGGAAGTTCTCGCCAATGTGCTCTCGCACCGTGCGGCGGCCGTCCTCAGGGAGCTCCGTGTCGAGGCTGTTGATACCATCCACAACGAGCCCATGGTGTTTGAGTGTACTGACTTTGAGGTAGACCCAATATCTTTTGGGATTCAGATGTACGTGCTCAGCCTCCGCTCCCTTCCGTCAGATAGTCTGCAAGTTCTTGATCTTACCAACTGTGGTCAGCTCCTGCTGGGTTTTGAGCCCCCGTTCTTCCGCAAACTTAGGAAGCTGCGTCTGAAGCATTGCAATATGCCCCTGGAAGATCTTCAGAGCCTTGTCACTGCCTCCCCAAAGTTGACCTGCCTCTGGCTAGAATATGTACTGCTGGAGGATGATCGCATCCTGTTCCAGCCTGACCAAGCTGATCCACAAGAACTTCGAGTTCTTCGCCTCACGGATGTTAAGACATTCGTCCTATACAAGTGCTGCCTCAGAGAGCAGGGAACTCTTCAGATATATGCCCCGATGCTGTGCACCTTCGAGTACATGGGTATCCTTCGCCACATCTCGCTGAACCCGCTGCCAGAGCAGCTTTCCCGTGTTGACGTGACACTCATCCCTTACCGCCGCAAGGAAAAGAGGGACCTGACTGCCGCTGGCCGCAGTTTCTGGGCACTCGTCACGCGCTTCAGCCGTATCAAGCATTTCAACTTATGTCTCACGCATCTTCAGGGGATGAAAGTAATCACCCAGGCAATCCAGGGCAGTATCCTCCCGGCGCTCGTCAATATGGAGCGACTTCAGATCAGTTTGGTCTACTCACCGTCTAACAACAGTGCTGCAGTGCTTCTGGTCGCAAGCCTTCTCGGCTGCTGCCCAAATCTGCGTGAACTAAGGATCAACCTCACTACCGTCCAAGATAATGTTTCTAGAGGACCCGACTACTGCCACACGTTCCTGGAAAGGCAGCTCCGGGACGAGACCCGCCGCTCGAAAGATAACCTTGAAAATCGGGGCCAGATGTTCACAATAGAGGAAGTACAAGAGCCTGTCCACAGACCCAAGCGCGCCCGAACATTGCATGAGCCTAGCTTCTTAGCAACCTTCCTGGACTGCCTGGGCTAAATGATGGATCATTTGAGTGCTTGCACAACACTCTAAGAAGGGTTGCCCTGCAGTTTCGACATGGGGAGAAGAACGTGCTTGGAGTCGCCCTTCTCAAGTTCTTTGCGGAGAGTGGTAATGTTTTGGAGGAAATTGCTCTTGATGATGGGGTCGCAACTTTTTCTGATCATATTCATGTGGAGATTGAGAAATGGATCACCAGTTGGTCAGATAGGATTAAAATCTCGCCTCTTCGAAGGTGAAACTAGGTACGACCCCCTACTGCTCCTTCATAGCGTAAACCTTTACTGCTCCTTCATCACGTATCTCTTTATCTTTCCCAGACTAAATTAAATCTGTTTGCTTGAGCAAAATTTGGATACTTTTTAATTGGTGGTCAATTTTGTTGCACAGCCTCTCCTTTTACTTTGCTTGAAATAGCCTCTCCTTGACTCTTAGGTGTTGCTTTTAGTAATTGTAAGGAAAGCCCTTCATGGAGTTTACTGGTGTCATGCTAGGGATCTGTGCATTAATGTTCTTGAAACTGATCCATTTCACCCCTTAGTGTTTAGAATACATTCACCTGTAATCCAACTGTAGACTGGTTTTGTTGAATTGTGATGTGAAACGGTACCGTATCTTCATTTTTGATCAACTTGATATTATTTAGTTTAGTCACTTCTTTTATTTTGAGATGACCATAAACAATCTAGACGTAGTTTCGCTTCTTGACAAGCGTGTTCAATTTTCCTATGTTGCAGTTCTTGATATCCAATTTGCTGAAAACTGTTTTTCCCTGAGGCAGTACAGTGTGCAATGTGCGTGTTTCCTAAATGAAATATGTTAACGTTGATGATTGCGGCTGTTTTTTGGAGCATATGGAAAACTAGAAACAATGCATGCTTCCGGGGCATTGGGCCAGAGGAACCATATATTGTCATTCTTAAAATAAGCTATTGGATTCAATGGTGGAATGTTTTGCAGGGGAAACAGGACGTAAAGGATAGACTCACTCTTCTCGCCAAGATCCTGGAGAGAGTGGCGAAGGAAGTTTTTGGTGCAAGGAGAACTTGGGTGCCGTGGATACCAAGGTTGACGACAAGCTAGGAGGAAGACAACTGAAGCTTCTGGAGAGGAAGACAGCTGAAGCTTCTGGAGAGATGGGAGCCTGCTGTTTCTTCTTTTTCTGTTCTTTTATGTTTGGGGTAGCTGCCTCAGTCTTGTCAGTTTGGTGTGTGAGAACTGTCTTTTCCCAGTCTCTCTTATTTCCTTTTCTCGCTCATGGGATGCTTGAGGTGGATGCTGTGTTGTGGGTGAACTTCTGTAGCTGGTTTCGTTAATGTTGCAGTTCAATTTTCCTATGTTGCAGTTCTTCATATCCAATTTGCTGAAAACTGTTTTTCCCTGAGGTAATACAGTGTGCAATGTGCGTGTTTTCTAAATGATCAAAGTGTGAGCTGAAGGCTTAAGTGTTGTGCATGAGCATGATAATAATTTTAGGTTTGAAAGTAAGCAAGTCTGAGTTAAAAATATTGGTTTCACATCAGTTGTTTTGCAGGCATGCATTGTTTTTTTGCTGGTGGTTATGATTAATTTTTTACTGTTTTAATTGCTTTATTTTTCAAATTTGAACGGTGCTCTATAAATCATAAGTGAGGTTATCATGTAGATTAGGATTGCTGCCTAAAATTGATAGTATATTCTCGTTTGGTGAACAAGACTATTTGTTAGTGTTATTTTCAGATTCAGTTTGGGCACATGGATGAATACACACACTTGTACTCTTGATGTACCTAGATCAATAGTGGTAAATGACTTTTATTATTCATATATATACATTAGTGGCATGCTCTGAAACTAAAATCTGTTGTAGCTTGATTTGTATGGGGGGATGCTTGCTTGCAAATCGAAACTAAAGGCCAATCTTGTTGTATAAATAAGTGTTAAACTGAACCTTTTAATTCAAATATGTCCACAAGAAAACATAGGCTAGCATTATTCAGATAAGTAGTTTCACCTCTGTGCAATAAATCAGTCTATATTTGGCAATCAATTTTCAAGGAAAAACATTGTGGTAGCATATGTTCAAGTTCGGGTAGAAGAACTCCCCACCTCAGGGCATCGACCTGTTTGTGTTCCTTTGAGATTGTTTATTATCTTCATGCTTTATTATTCTCCATACAGTATTGTCAAACTCTACTCTTGCTGTATATCGTCACTTCGGGTTCCACTAAGTAGAATTAGTATAGATTGTAAAAACTCTAGGTTATACATCTGTAGCAATTTCTCTTGGACCAGAATTTTGAGGTTCGAGCTGAGCATCCGTCTAATAAGTTTAACAACTCCAGGTTTCCCAATAGGATCATTTTCTAGCTGTGTAATATAGGAAGCCTACCACTCGTACATATTTAAAACTAACCTATACACAAACTCTAGCGACATAGAATCAAATGCTTATGTTGGTGAATCTGACAACTTTTTTTTAATGTTTTCTGAAAAAATTGCAGACTGGGGCTGATGGTGATGGGACCGCTTCCTCTCGGGTGTCTCCTACTCCCTCCGTTTCGAATTACATGTCGTTCTAGGACTGTTATGACCAGGTGAAAAAGGTCAAAAGACAAGTATACCCTCAGTCTTTTATTAAATTTTAGATACTACCCTCCCGCAGTCATGCCAGCGAACCGATCAGTTCGATCTCGGGCCATCGCAGCCCAGGTCCCTCGCGCAGATTGCCGCCGTCGCCGCTGTGGCAGCCCACAGGTCCCTCGCGCGCGAGCACCTCCAGGCGTGCTTCTTCCCCGCGTCACCATCTCCTCCCTGGCCCACTCCTCGCGTCGCCATCGGGATCGAGCAGCTCGCCCCGGTTCCACCAGCAGCAGCACCGTCAGGGCTGAGCACCAGCAGCACGCCCAGCTGCTCGACTGCGGGAGCACCAGCAGCACGCCCGGGATCCACCAGAGGTCGATCTCCTCTGGTTCCTGATCGCCGGAACAGCAACCCGCCGGCTCCCACCCAGCAGGAGCCGAGCACCGGCTAGGAGAGCATAGCACGCCGGCTTCCTCGTCAACTCGCTGTGATTCTCCTCGAAACCTGCAAAATTTGCTTCGCACATCAGTATGGTAGTCCCGGACCTCAACTTTTCGCCACCAGTAGACGAAGATGTAGTGATGCAAGTACAAGGACTCCAAGACGAACAAGCACCCCATGATGAACAAGTAATGCAAGAACAAGGACTACAACCAGTAGATGAAGAAGATGTAGTGATGCAAGAACAAGGAATACCACCAGTAGATGAAGATGATGTAGCTACAGGTATGATGAACTGAGTTTCTTATGGATAGCTTGGACATATCTGTAGATATATGGCTTCATGTTTTTAGGAAAAATGTAAGGCAGCAGATTTGTGTTTATGATGTGTGCTTATGAGTACCAGTTGCTAGCAGCAGTAGCAAGTGTATTGCAACACCTAAATATTCAGAATTACTACTCCAAGTTAGGACAACAAGCTGCACTGCATTTCCATTTCATTTCATTTCAAGCAGATCCAATTTGTACAGTGCAGTTATTCATGCAGTAATACAGTGCAGTTATTCATGCAGTAATCAAAATTCTACTGCACTCCACTACACACAAACTTTATATACACACAAAATTTCTATTCAAGCAAATTTGTACTCAGAGTAGCACAAGCAGAAGTACTCCACTTGCTTGAATAATTGTACTCCAAGCAAGCAAGCAAATTTGTACTCCACGGTGAGCAACAAAATTCAGTTAAAGGCAGCAGCAAGCACATCAATTACTGCTACTCCACGGTGAGCAACAGTTCTACAGATTGATCCTAAGCAACAGTTCACAAACTTTGGCACATTGCTACTCCTGTTTGATTCCTTCATCCTCACCTGTAGTATATTGGGCAACTGATGTAGAAATATGATTCAAACCCATGAACCTGACAGCACACACACACACACTGTGACAGCACACTACGATTCCAGTCTTAAGCAACTCCAGTACGTAGCAATTGTTGGACGGTAGTACAAAAACAGGGAGGTGATGGAACATGTTACCTTTGGTATGCGCGTTGGATTTCTCGAGACATAATCGCAGAGTTTCCCAATCCTTCTATCGTTCGGTTCTCCATCCTAAGGCAAAATTATAATTTGAATTAGTAAAATCACATGCATTTGAACACAACGCACCCATGGGGTCCAGGGGTCCAGGGGCACGGCGTGGCGGACCATGTGGTGGAGGAGCTCCTCCTCGAGGCGCGCCATGGCGAGCTGGACAGCGACGCCAGCGCGGCCGGCGCCAGAGCCGCCACGCGCGAGGTGCTCGACGGCGACATCGACCGCGGCGAGGTACTGCACGGCGGCGTCGTCCGCGAGGTGTTCAACTCTGCTCCAAATCCGTTGTTGCGTCGGCGCACGCAGATCTAGCGCCACGCAGATCCCGTGCCGGCGGACGCAAATCCAGCGAACCCCTCGCCCAGGACATCATCGGTGATGCATAAAAATGCAGTCTTTGAATCCCATGATTCAGAGTTGAAACGGGGTGGTGGCAGTGGCGAAGGTGAGCCAGAGGGAGAGGGAGGTGCGGGGCCGCGACGGCGAGCCAGAGGGAGAGGGCGGTGGGGGGCCGCGACGGCGAGTCAGAGGGAGAGGGCAGTGGGGAGCGGCGACGGAGAGTGGCCGTGGTCGGGAGCGAGCGAGTGGGGAAAGTGGGGCGTCGTCTGCGCGCACATGGACGAGGGCTATTTCCGGAAAGTAGAAAATATTCGTAGCGTAACGAATGTTGTACACGAAACCGTCAACGACTTATAATATGACACGGACGTAGTATGTCTAATAACAATGTTGATGGAGAAAACGTGATCCATGACAGCGATGGCAGCAATGAACACAATGGTGGGAAGAACCAAGAGTCACCCGATGGTGAACTTGAACCATGTGGTTGTTGCTCCTACACAACCTGATATGTAAGGTGGTTGATGTTGCTCCTACACTACTTTGATTCCAGTGAACATTTTCGAGACCATTTAAACCTACCATTGCACTGTGTACCCTTTCGTGATCATGCTTGTAGCTTTGCTTGAACTTTCGGCAATTGCTAGCACTGAACAGACGCAAGAGATACTAAACTAATGTCACGTTTGTATGTTGCTCCCAGGATATTTCTATGGTGGATTTCGCTCAATATTTGCTGTATAATATCAAAATTCGAGCTCAATATTTGCTGTATAATATCAAAATTCGAGTATAAACCTGTATAATATCAGACAACGATTCCGTCATAATATTCAGAATTTGACACACTTCCACCTTATCATCCACCTTGGTATTCGGGCTAAAGAAAATTGAGGATTTCGCTTCACTTACCAATTGGCCCGAAACTGCACAGTGCTCATCAAGAACCCTTTTTAGGGAGGATGCATTCATAGCATCCGCTTGTATCAACATAAGAGAATCATCAGCAAACAACAAATTTGAAACAGTTGGGCCATTGCGGCATACCTGTATCCCCTTTAGGTTACCTTGCTCTTCTTCATACTTAAGCAGAGCCGAAAGTCCTTCAGTGCAAAGAAGAAATAGATAAGGGGACAAGGGGTGCCTCAATCCCCTCGATGGCAAGAAAGTTTCCGATTCACTGGAGTTGATACGTACCTTGTATTCCACCGAGCTTACGCAGGCCATAATAAGATCAACCCAATGAGCATCGACACCTAGTCGTAACAAGATACCTTTCAAGAAAACCCACTCAACGCGGTCGTACGCCTTATGCATATCGAGTTTTATTGCACAAACTCCTTTCTTCCCCACTTTCTTCTTCTTCATTGTATGCAAGTTCATAGGCAACGATAACATTATCAATGATTATTCTGCCAGGAACAAAGGCGCTCTGATTCTCGCTAACAATGTCAGGTAACAATACTTTAAGCCTCGCAGCAAGCATCTTTGATATAACCTTGTAAATGACGTTACACGGGCTAATAGGCCTAAATTGGGTTATACTCTCCGGAGTATCCACCTTTGGAATGAGCACTATAGTTGTAAGATTCCATCCCTCCGGTATTACTCCATTGTTTACTGCAGATAAAACAGTTTTAGTTAGCTCCTCACCCAATAAGTCCCAAAACCTCTTAAAATATTGCATGTAGACCATCTGGACCCGGCGCCTTCAGGTCTCCAATGGCGAACAAGGATTTCTTGACCTCCTCTTCAGTATAAGGTGCGGTGAGGGCTTAATTCATGTATTCAGTTACAACCGGTTTAACTTTCTGAAGAACCTCCGTGTCAGGCACCTGTACATCAGCTGTGAATAACCCTTTAAAATAATCAGTAGCCAAAGAACTTATCTGATCATCTCCTTCCAACCATACCTCATCATTGTTCTTCAGTTTCTTGATGGCATTACGCTTCTTGCGTGCAGTAGCAAAATTGTGGAAAAACCCAATATTTCTGTCTCCGTGTTTCAACCAGTTAGCTCGGCTACGTTGCACCCAATAGATCTCTTCCTTCTTTTTGACGATAACAGCGAGCGCTGTGATCTTTTATATTAAGAGAGAGCAACGAAATAGATGTCTGTTACAGGCTATACAAGCCGAAAGAGAGCAAGAACAAGAAACACTATACTAAACTGTACAGGAGAACGGCTAAAACTATAGCGCGCCAGCCCAGGTCGCTCCTATTAGACCAACCCTCGCCCAGATGGCGAGTTCAGTCCTCCAGTCCTTTCTTCCCCACTTTCTTCTTCTTCTCAAGAGCTTCTTCGATCAAGATCTGTAACTGACGCTGACGATCATAGCTATCATCTGATAATGGACCAGCTCTAAGATCCTCCAGTCCTTTTTTAGTTCATTGATTTTATTGCGAGGCTCCTTCAACACCGTCCTGTCCCACTGGTGTAGTTCTCTGTGAATAGCTGTAGTCCTACACGCAAAGTCAGAGCCCTCCCCTGTACGATACCAGGCTTGCTGTACTATTTCATGCACATTCTCTTCTTTCAACCATCGAGCTTCAAAAGGTCTGACACCCCTTGCTCTCTGGAACACAACGTTGTCCTCGGATTCTGCATCAAGGACTAGTGGTCTGTGATCAGATTTATGATGTTCAACATTGGTAATCTCTGCACCCGGGAATAAACCATGGAAACCTCCATTGCAAACACCTCCATCCAGTCTCTCTCTAATCCTCCTTCTCCATGTGAACTGATCTCCTTCATAGCCATCTCCAGCCCGCAATCAGCCAGAGCATCGCGAAAAGCCTGCATCATCCGAAGGGGTCTAGCAGCCCCACCTTCTTTCTCATGAGAGTAGAGTACTTCATTAAAATCGCCTATGACAACCCAAGGTAAATCTGCATTTTGTTTCAGATTCCGTAAGTAGTCCCAGGAAAGGTGCTTGTCCTCCCACTTCGGTTCTCCGTAGAAGCCATCTAATCTCCAAGGATTTTCATGGGTATGACAAACAGCTATGTCAATGAAATTAGCTTGAATATCCATTGGTTGTATGACAACCGACTTCCAAAGCATAAGTAGCCCCCCACTCGCTCCATCACTTTCAAAGATTACGAATTCATCCATCCCCCGCGCACTTACTTTTGTCCATCTTTTCATGGTTTGAGCTTGATCTATAAATTAACTAACTCGACCTATCCCTTTACTATAAAACATCATATGGTAAGATAAGGACAAGGCTGGCTCACTTGGAAAGGCAGATGAGGCTCTGATACCAACTTTATACTTCTAACAAGCATATGCCTTCCACAGAGAGTGCGGAGAGTTGAGAATAACCGCCTCTGTGGCTTCCCTATAACGAAAGTCTAGTGCCTTCTAAACAGAAGAAGCGGAATATGGTGAAAATCTGTGAATAATTTCTATATTGGGCCATGCCCTTGAGAAACTAACTCTTAGGATTTGGTCTGGTAACCAAATACCTTATTGGGGATATCTGGGCAGTGACAGTACTTAATGATATGGGAGTCTAATCTCATAAATGTAAAAAAACGGTATCTTCATGAGAAAAACGGAATAAACCCCCATGTTTTGTGCTCCTAAAGTACACAATACTTGAGAAACAGGATTGCCATAGCGACCCTTCTTAACTAATACCCTCTCTTCTTGTTTGTTGGTCAGCGCAAAAGCAGTAATTCGAAGTACTTGTAACGATAAGTTGTTGGAAATATGCCCTAGAGGCAACAATAAAGTGTTATTATCATATTTCCATGTTCATGGTAATTTTTATTCTCCATTTTATAATTGTATTAACCGGAAACGTAATACATGTGTGGTTATGTAAACAAACACAAAATCCCTAGTAAGCCTCTACTAGACTAGCTCGTTGATTAATGATGGTTATGGTTTCCTAATCATGCACATTAGTTGTCAATTAATTAACGGGATCATGTCACTGGAGAATGATGTGATCGACAGACCCAATCAAGCATAGCAATGTTGATCGAATCAATAAGTTTATGTTGCCATGTCTTTTATTGTCAAGTGTCATGTTTCTTTGACCATGAGATTATGTCTGTCCCAGGTATTGAAGAATACGTCTTGGGGGCATCAAACGTCACTTCACAACTGGGTGATTATAAAGGTGTCTTGCAGGTGCCTCAAAAAGTGCTTGTTGGCTTTCATGTATTAAGACTGGGATTTGTCCCTCTGTGTGACATAGATATATACTCTGGGCCCACTCGTTAATGCACATTCGGTATCGCTTGCGAATGAGTTAGTCGCAAAGAATGTTGTATTATGGAACGAGTAAAGAGTACTTACCAGTAACGAGATTGAGCTAGGTATGGTGATACCGCCGATCAGATCTCGGGTAAGTAAAATATCGTGAGACAAAGAAAATGTAATACGTTGACATTGTGGTTCACACCGATAAAGATCTTCATTGAATTTGTGAGAATCATTATGGGCATCCAGGTCCCGCTAATGGTTATTGATCGGAGAGGTGTCTCGATCATGTCCGCACGTCCTCGAACCCGTAGGGTCATACACTTATAGTTCGGTAACGCTAGAGTAGCCTTGGGATAATTATAATGGTGAGACCAAAGGTAGTTCAGAGTCTTGGATAGGATCCAGGATATTACAAGGAGCTCCGAAAGAGTCCGGAGATAAAGCTTTATATATAGGAAATTGGTTTTTGGGTTCCCGGAAGCTTTTGGAATCAACCGGTATTGTATCGGGGTTTTCCAGAAATGTTCCGTATGTCCCATGGTGGGGCCCACTACCCAGAACATCCCACTTAGAATGGCAGCCATGTTCCTTCGTGGATAAGTCTTGGAGAAGGGTTCCTTCATGGGGAAGCTTGAGAAACTAGTTCCTTGCCTTGGAGGCTTAACAACAAGGTTTCCCGTGGGCCCGCCGACTCCAAACTTAGGAGGCAAGACCACAGTCCCTCCCCTCGTTCTATATAGAAGAGAAAGGCTTTGGGGCGAAATTAGTCCTCACTCTCAAGCCGGCACCCTCCTCTTGCTCCTTTCTCTCATGGTCTTGGCTTAGAGAAGCCCTGTGATGACCCACAAGTATAGGGGATCACAACAGTCTTCGAGGGAAGTAAAACCCAAATTTATTAATTCGACACAAAGGGAGTCAAAGAATATGTATAAGCCTTGACAGATGAATTGTCAGTTCAGCTGCACCTGGAAGTAGACTTGCTCGATACAGTTTATCAGTAGAAACAGTTTTATGACAGTAGCAATAGTGAAATAATAGCAGCAGCAAAATAAAGGCAGCAGTAATAATTGAAGTAGACAGCAGGATTAAAAATACTGTAGGCATATGGATGGATGAACGGGCGTTGCGTGGATAAGTTAATTCATGAAATAGTCATACGTAGGGCATTGCAAGTAAATAATGATAAAGCATCCAAGTAATAATCAATCATAGACATGTGTTCCGTATTTAGTCGTACGTGCTCGCAATGAGAAACTTGCACAACATCTTTTATCCTACCAGCCCGTTTGCAGCGGGGCCTCAAGGGAAACTACTGGTAATTAAGGTGCTCCTTTTAATAAAGCACCGGAGCAAAGCATTAACACTCTGTGAACACATGTGATCCTCAAGTCGCAACCATCCCCTCCGATTATCCCAATTTCTGTCACTTTGGGCCTCGGGTTCCGGACAGTGACGTGTGTATACAACTTATAGATACGATCCAAAACAATAATTATTCTCATGATTCAATAACATGTTCAGATCTGAAATCATGGCACTCGGGCCCTAGTGTGAAGCATTAAGCATAACAAGTTGCAACAATGACATAAAGTACTAATAATGGATACTAGGCACCATGCCCTAACAATCTCACAACTATTACATGAACGATCTCATCCAATTCCTACCATCCCCTTCAGCCTACAGCGGGGAATTACTCACACATGGATGGGGGAGTCATGGATGGTTGATGGAGAGGCGGCGGTGATGATGATGATGATCTTCTCCAATTCCCCGTCCCGGCAGGGTGCCAGAACGGAGTTTCTGATCCCCGAAATAGGGTTTTCGATGGCGGCGGAGCTCTGGAGGGTTTCTGGAAAAAGCGTCGATCCCCTCGACGTTTTTAGGTCAGAGGCAATAAGTAGTCCAAAGGGGAGCGTCGGGGGCCATGCGAGGTGCCCACACCATGCCTCGGCGTGGCCCCACCTCTACCGCGCCGAGGGTGCGTGTGGGGCCCCTGTGCCCCCTCTTCACTTCATCTTCTGGCTCCGTGGGTCTTTCGGAAAAATAGAATTTCTGTAATTTTTCTAGAATTTTCTAGAAACTTTGACTTTCTGCACAAAAACAAGACACCAGGGCAATTCTGCTGATAACAGCGTTAGTCCGTGTTAGTTGCATTCAAATCACACAAGTTAGAGGAAAAACAACAGCAAAAGTGTTCGGAAAAGTAGATACGTTTTGGACGTATCAACTCCCCCAAGCTTAGCTTATTGCTTGTCCTCAAGCAATTCAGTTAACAACTGAGTGCGATAAAAGAAACTTTTACGAACACATTTGCTTCATGTGATATATTCATACCTACTATATGATCAAAAGCTTAGGCAATTCATATTAGGAACCATGCAAATAATTATGCAAATCATGAAAAGATACCAAAATACTAAGAATAAATAACATAACATACATCTATCCACATGAATTGCAATGTTCGTAATAAGATATGACAAAATGGTATCTCGCCTGCCTTTATTTGAAGGGCAAAACATAAATGCCAAGGCACCTCTAAAGTTCAAGTGAAGACTAGATATAGAGATATCAAAGATAAAAGCATCATAGTTATACCTCAATTAATCATATTCTGGAACAAGCACATTACACTAAGAATGACAGCTATGCTCTCGAAGAAGTGCTCAAAGAAAGGATGGTGACTCAACATAAAAATAAAAGATAAGCCCTTCGCGGAGGGAAGCAAGGATTAAGATGTGCTAGAGCTTTTATTTTAAAACAGAAGTAAAAATATTTTGAGAGGTGTTTGTTAATTGTCAACGAATGGCAGCGGATGAAAACAATATTCCCCCTATCAAACAGACCTTTAAGAGTGGCTCCCATGAAGGACGCTATTTCTACCAGCAAGGCAGATCATCCCTCTTTCTCTTTTGTTTACACATGCAGGTATTTCACTGTTTGTCATTCCTTACTGATAAATCAGGGCAAAAATGTGAAGAGAATTAAGCGGTTAAAGTTGTAATTAATTGGGACTGGGCACCCCGTTGCCAGCTCTTTTTGCAAAATTATTGTATAAGCGAATGTATATGCCACTAGTCTAGGTGGTAAAGTCTGTTTGACAAGTTGAATAAAGAATAACCCACTACTTCCTCATGAGCTGGTAAACATTGACACAAAAAGGGAAATATTTTGAAGGTTTTAATGATAGCACATGAAAATTTACTTGGGACGGTTTGAAATACCATGCATAGGAATTTTTGGTGGACTCTTTGAGATAACTTGGTTTTAAGGATTTTGGATGCACGAGCAGCATTCCCGCTCAGTACAAGTGAAGGCTAGCAATAGACTGGGAAGCAACAACCAAGAGAGCAATAACCGTCGTAATCATACTTGTGACAGAACAAAATTAACGGAGGCATAAAAGTGATACTAAAACTCTGAGGTAAAATACATCATCAAGGCTTAATTAACTTTTATTTTTCAGTCATAAATATGTGTGAGCATATGCCAAGTCGATTCAAGTAAATCATTCAGAGGAGGATACCATTCTGCCATACCGTTTTACGAATAGAACAATGCATGCAAATATCTATATGACATGTTATTCAATATTAGCAAATTGGTACTGATCATAAGAAGACATGAACTAATAAGTAATCATTAAATAACATAACCACCACCATGATAGCTAAGCATGTTCACATGAGTAGGTATATTTATAAAAATGAAAAACAAATAGAGTTCATACCAGCCCTTTTGCCACATCCGGGTTGTCGTAAATCGTCATTATTGCTTTTCATTTGTGTGGCTTGGATGATGTGAAATGATAATCAAGCCCAAAGTGGAACCACGGAAATTTTCGAACTCTGAAACAACTATACAAAATAGCAGAAGAACAACAAATATTTTTGGGTTTTCGATTTAAAGCAAGCATGGAAGGAAACAAGCAAACAAAGCAAAATCTTTTTGGATTTTTGAATAATAAACCGAAATGAAAAATTAAAGTAAACTTAGCACTATAAATTCAAAAGGAAGATAAATAAAGGAAATATTTTTGGTCTTTTGGTGTTTTGCGAAAATAAAATGGATACAAGAAACAAAAGCGAAAAGAAACAAACTAAAACAAGGATATACAAAGTACCGACATGATATGAATATGATAAAATGAGTGAGCTGTCGGTGAGTCGGCATACCTCCCCCCAAGCTTAGGCTTTTGGCCTAAGTGGGAAACCAATCATCCCATGGCCGAGAACTCCATCCTGGTGGATCATACCTAGCATGATCATAATCAGGATCATGTGAAGAAGAAGGGGCTGAAGCTCCATAATCAGGATACTGATATGAAGAGCTCGTAGTATCGAATGGCTGAGTGAAGTCCTCCTCAGGTCCCCTCCCCTCGCTATCCGCATGAAGGCCATGCTCCTCCATGTATGCATCAAGGTCATCCTCTGAGAATGACCATCCTTGCCTGACATCAAGGTTAAACAAAAGAGGTGCAGGCAAACAGACTATACATTCAGAGTTTTTAGTTCTCCACCTAGACTTCTTGACAAAAACCAATTCATAGGATAGATTATCAACGGTGGACCAGCGGGAAACAAATCGGTGACTTATCATAGAGTTAAGATCAAGTTTTTCCACGGGAAGCTGAATATCAAGATGATGTGGCCCTACACCATGCATGGCCAATAAATGAGAAGCGATGAGACCACCACAAACCCCTCCTCTTTCATGGTTAGTGGAAAGACGAAATGCAATCATGACACCCCAAGTTATAAGTTCTATCACATTTTAAGGCAGCAGAAAGAAATACCAAATCATAAACAGATAATTTACTTGGATTCTTCCTAGCTAGAACACATTTACTAATGTAATAGGCAAAACACTAGTAGGAAAACAGTTATCAGTGGCGCACCTTTTTGGAATTCTGTGGCGCACGGTGGATGCGCCACAGAATCGTCGCCACTAATTTTTTTCTGTGGCGCATCTGGTGGCGGTGCGCCACAGAATTCTCAAAAAATTCAAAAATTCAAAAAATGCAAAAAAGCTTCAAAAAAATTCAGAAAAAAATGAAATAATATGGAAATTCCTAATTATTTGATTTGTTTTGGATTTTTTGAATTATTTGAACTGATGCTTAACTTCTAAGTTCTATCCAGTCCAGCTGCCCCTATGCTACTCAAGTCTTATTGATATATATATATATATATATATCATATGAACCCTCTTAAGTCTTGTATGTGTATATGTGTGGTATGTGTTATATATGTGTGTTTTTAAATTTCAAAAATTTCAAAAACTTCTAAAGTTTCAAAGAAGACTCAAAAGTTTCAAAAAAATTAAAAAAACTTAAAAAAATCCAAAAATTTCAAAAAAAATCAAAAAAGTCAAAACACTTAAAAAAATCAAAAAAGCCAAATAATTCAACAATCTTCTTTGTTATACATTTCTGTGTCTTTTTTTGGACTTTTTGAATTTTTTTGAAATTACGATTTTTTTTTTGAATTTTTTGATTTTGTAGAATAAAATCTTCTTTTTGAAGTAACCTTTTACTCTTTTAGAATTTCCCGAATCTGAGAAAAATTCACCGGGTAAACGCATTTTTTTGACATATTAAACGCATTTTTTCGACGTCGTATGCAAAAGTTATGGCTGTTTTAATATTTTTTCCTGTTTGTTGCAAAAAAGGTCAAAATTCATATTTTAAAATTTCTATACCTACTAGACACTCAAACCTAACTACATGTCAAAGGATTTTATTTATTGAATTTTTTATCATTTTCTTTTTCTCTCTGCAAGACTAAAAAGGCGATCCCGGGGGGGGGGAGGTGGGGTGGGATCTGTTTTCAAAATTTCTGTGGCGCACCATCTCACATGCGCCACAGAAAGTCACATTTTTGTGGCGCATGGGGTGGGTGCGCCACAGAATGTCATGTTTCTGTGGCGCATGGGGTGGGTGCGTCACAGAATGTCATGTTTCTGTGGCGCATGTGGGACGCCACAGAAATGTGTATTTTTGTGGCGCGCGCCGTTTTTGTGCGCCACAGAATTGCGAAATTCTGTGGCGCATATTTGGTGCGCCACAAAAAGGCATTCCACCTATAAGCGTTTTCCTACTAGTGAAATATCGAATAGATGGGAGTTGGATGTTTCGAATTTTACCATCTTCGGCTGTAAAACCTTTCCCTTGGCAAATCTCTGAGTAAAGGTCTTGTAAATGCTTTGGTTGACCTCTAATCCTCTCATGAGATCCCCAGTGTGGTACCTTAATAGCTGTACAAAATTCATGAAGGGACAAATCTACAGCTTTATTGTAGATGTTTTTCGAGGAACTGTCCCAGGAACAGGGTGACTCCCACTAGGTATCGAGTAAGGGGCTGAACACGGAATCAAACAACCACTACTAGGGAAAAGGCTACCCGTGGTGCACCAAATAAGGCTACCCGTGGCGCAGGGGCCTGCGCCACGGATTGCCACGCCACGGGTAACTACACTTACCCGTGGCGCAGGCACAGATATGCGCCACGAGTATTTCCCATGGCGCACATGTCTATCTTGCGCCACGGCTAAGGGGAAGTACCCGTGGCGCACCTCTTACTCGTGCGCCACGGCTAGGGTGCGCCACGGCTACCTTCTGTCATGCGCCACGGCTAAGTTTTTCTGTATTTTTTATATACAGAAAATACAGTATTTATACAGTATTTATACAGTTGTTAATACAGATGTTAATACAGATTGCAGAACAATATACAAAATACATAGATCACACATGCATTATAACTGAAAATATATCACGGATCATCATATATATACATCGAGCGGAATCGAGTAGCAAGTTCGAACATCACATTACAAACTAAAGAATGTTTAATTACAACACGTGTTCCATCCATTGTTTGAACATAACCTAACACAAGCATAAGATAGCTAGGCGTCGACGGTCTTCGGGGCCGGGAAGGGGCGGACGCCGTTTTTCGTGAAGGGCCGGATGTCGCCTTGTGCCTTTAAACGTCGTTCCACCTCCGCATTATCGAGTGGAGCACCGTCGTAGTAGAACTTGCCTCCAACGGTGCAGACATCGTGTAGTATGATCCACGCGAACGTCTCCTGGATGCGATAGAATTCTTGTCGGAGATCAAGATCTTGGATCATCGCCAAGTTCTCGGCCCAGCGTTTTAGTTGTTCTGGCAACTTGAGTTGCTCTGCATCCCGTATGAAGGCACGGATCTGGTGGATGGCGTAGTAGGCATCCCTCTCGCTGTTCTTTGGTTGCGTGACGCAAGCAAAGTTGACAATATGGTGGAATGAGACAATACCTCCTTTTCCCTTTCTCTTCCTTTTGAAGACGCCTCCCCTCATACTGAAGCCAACTAGAGCATTATCCAGAGCCTTCTTGAGGTTGGTGTAATCTTTCGGTTTGTGCTCCCTACCCGAGTCCAAATATGTGACTAGGGAATAAGTCGGGCAAAGAACGAGCAGGACGCAATACTTGTCTCTGGGCAAAACAACAATTTAGACAGAGTGTTAGAAAAACAATGATACAAAACTAATTTAGACAGAGTAGAGAATGACTACTTACTCGGGATAGTAGGGCAAGAGAATGTAATCCTTCCACTTATTCTCCACCATGATTTCTTCGAGGTGTTTTGACATAAATTGCCAGCCTTGATGGCTTCTGAAGTTGGTCTCGATCATGTAGTAGGGGTCCACTATTGCGACGCCCCCGATCTTCTCTTTTTGGACTTGGTGGGCCGTACAGAGACAGAATAAGTGGACTAAGTGAGGATGGAGCCGCCTCAAGTTAAACATCTTGAAGATGTCATCAAACCGTAGGAACATCAAATCAGCCGGCTCTTGTATGCAAAAGCCATCAACTCCCTCTGGCACCTTGGCAGTGAAAAGCGGGTGTGGGTGTGTTGGATCTTTCATTTTAAGAAGATCCAGCTCTCGTGTCAGAACACGCTCATGCAGCATCTGCATATCCCCACTCATGAGGCTGAGCACATCATGCGGTACCATCGGTCGACCCGCAATATGTATTTGCTGCATAACATATTTGCTGGGTCCTGGCCCGTCCTTAAACCGGATCGGTTTCGGAGGCATGGGAGGCTGGCTGCTCGAGCCATGGGCACCCTGCTGCGGCTTTGGAGGCATAGCGGGCTGGCTGCTGGATGCATAGTTGCTCTTTCTAGTTCTTTTCCGCGCCTTCTTAGGCTTTGAAGGGATGCCTCCTCCGGCCGCTAGCGCTTCACGACAGGTTCCAAGTAGTGTGTTGGGGCTCAGGATAGCTTGTGATGCTTCTTTCTGCGTGAAGTCGTCGGCTGGACGCGTCTCTTGAGAATCGAACAGACGCTTCGTGCACGCGGCTTTATCTGGTTGACTGGGCTCGTGAGTGTGCGGAGCACTTGACGGTTCATCAAGAGGATCCATGAATCCTCCGTCTTCGTAGCGGTCATCATCGATGTAGCAGTCATCGAAGATGTCATCTTCCCGTGCCGTAGGCTCTTTCAGTTGTGGTGGTGCTGGTGCGCTGGCCTTGACAGGGTTTTGCCCCAACCCGACTTCCGGTGTTGTGTGTGGAGTGTCCGGGCTAATACGGATCTGGGTTTTCGGCCACATCATGGGCCAGGGGATGCATTCACGGAGGAGCAGGTGGTCCTCGGCTCCCACGGGTTGAACAGGAGGATCCACCTCATCGCAGCCCGCGAACACCCTAACCAGTGAGACCTTGAAGAAGCCATCTGGTATCGGCCTGTTGTGGTGCATGCGATTTTTGGGCGCAACGATGGTAGCCCTAGCAACATCCTTCAACTCTCCATTCACATGGTGTAGGAGAGTGCATCTAGTGTCGCCCTGCGAAGAACATGCATGTACGGCGTTAGATATGCAAGGCAAAGGAAAAATGGATGAAGTAATATGCGCTGAGCCTACGATGCTTAGATACCATGAGGGCGTCGAGCTCGGCCATTGTCGAGACACCGCCGACAGCTTGAGACAAGGAGTCGGAGTGGGCGCCGCTTGGCGCGGTGCCGGCCGGCGAATTCTCTGGAGCAGGCGATGGCATGGTGAGGACCGGTGGAGTATCCTGGACAGGTGGAGGTGGCGGCGCGGTGTTGGCGGACGAAGCCGCCGACGCGGTATTGGCCGTATTGCCTCCAAAGTTGGGCACTGGACACGGCCCTTGTCGACCTCCGTCGATCCAATCCGTTACCGAGGTCACGACGGAAGGAAGGAAACCGGCTAGTGCCTTGGCCACTAGTTCGTTGACTATATCCTCCTTCTTGCGCTTCTTCCTCTCCTTTCGTGTGTCCTTGTCCTCGGCATAATAGTCACACCATAGGGCCTTGCCATGGCCGACCACACGGCCACCTGACGGTGGCGCGTCCAGATCCCGGCCCTTGACCTTGTTCAACGCCGCGTTGAATGGAGTGTCCCACACGGGCTTCGTCAAACTCTGGGAGGAGCTTTCTTCCGTGGCTCTAGACTTTTCCACTTCCTCCAGAGCCTTTTGGAACTTCACAACTGCGGGATCCGTCGTAAGTTCCTTGGTAACCGGGTCCTCCGTGAACCGAGCCCTGACAAAGTTTCTAGTCTGCTTGTGTTTAATTTTGGCGAAGGGGTTCTCTATGCCCTTTTCTGCCCACTCAGTGTCCTGCTTCTCCCATTTGGGCTCTGCCGCGAAATAACCACCACTTCCGAGATGGTGGTGACCTACATTCTTCGAGTTCATCCACTTCCCCCATTCACTCATTTTCTTGGATACAGGTAGTCCGAGCCTGCCACGGAAAATCCTAAGGTCTACTTCGTTGACCCGCTCCTTGTTCCAGATCTCCTCGGGACTTTTATCATCTTCGATCAATTTTTTGACCCTACTTCTCCAGCTTGACAAGGCCTTGCTCATCTTCGTGAGGGCAAAGTTGTTGACGTCATTGAGTTTTTTCATATCATGATTACCGTTTTCATCGGCCCTGTAGGCCGGCGGGAACTCATACCGTTCGTGCAGCCTCTTGATGAGGCGGAGGCGCAAACCCGCTTTATTAGCATCCCTTATGTTATCCTCATAGACCGGGATGACCTCTCGAAGGATGCATGCCACTTGGAGGCCATACCCTGCGGCGACCCCTGTAGGCTCTAGAGGCGCCCCACCGGGGGACACTTCGGTGATCGCTTGCCTCAAGGCCCGGACCTTGTTCTTGTTCCTCTCTTTCCTAGCCTTTTTGGCTTGGCTACCATCTGTGCATTCTCCGCCATCCGTGGTCTCGTTGCCATCCCCGACGCCACTAGTGGTGGTCTCGTTGCCATCCCCGGCGCCACTATTATTGGCGCCCTCGACACCATCCTCAGCACCACTATTATCGACGGCCTCCTCATGGTCATCCTCGGCAACATGAGCGTCCTGGGCAACATCCCCTGTCGGCTCATTGTAGAAGCTCCAGAAGTCCGCGTTGTTCTCTCTCGCTAGTTCTTCCACGCTTAACTTCCGAGAAGCTCCGGCCTCATCGTTGTTAGCCATGTGTTCTGCGTTTGACAACAAAATGGAACGTGTTAGTTAAAAGAAACAAAAAATATATGCCGATGTATTATGGAAATGTCGAATCATTTCCGTTCCGGCAAATTTCCGGCGGCACTCCTAGTGCCAAAAATTAGCAAAGGTCATGCCGAATTTTTCTCATGCCGAATTTTTCACAGAAAAATTCGGCATGACCTTTGCTAATTTTTGGCCATAGGAGTGTCGGAAATTTGCCGAAACGGAAATGAATCGACATTTCAGCATAACATCGGCACTCATATAAAATCCCTGCAAACTTACAACAATAAAAACTGGCACACAACTCCGGCAAGATACAAACATTCATCACACATATAAACATATATTCATCACAGACGAACCGGCACACAACTCCGGCAATATAGAAACATTCATCACACATATAAACCGGCACACAACTCCGGCAGTATAACATTGAACAAAAATAAACCAGCACACAACTCCGGATTCCATCACATGCATCCTACCTTGCTTCAAATTCACCAGCAGCAAGCAACAGCAGCACCCCTACCAGGAGCAAGCAAAACCACCACCACAACCTGCAAGCAACATGAAAAACTCAATTAGATACTGACAGCAAGCATTGCATTAATACTAACAGCAAGCAATACTAACCCTAACTGATTTTGCATTGTTCCCCTATTATTCACAATTCTTAGACAATCAGTAGCTACAATTTTAGTTAAAAGATGTCATTTTAACTCTTCTTCACTTTTTAAACACAGAAGCATGATTAAGCAAGGTTTGTACTTTAACAAGCAACAAATAGCATTTTAATTGTATGGAGCTTTATTAGCACAATAAATTAGGTAAGCTATTGATGTTCCTTGGGAAGAACCAGTAAACACAGCAGCAAAGCGTCTTATGCATTTTACAGTCAGATGTTGATCAAAAAATTCATGTTGTAATTAGTTATTTAGGATGACTACAAATAGGCTGTCGCACATGATTTTCTACTGGGACTCATAAGAATCCATCTCCATGAGAACCTTGTAGGCATATCCCCAAAAAGAGCCTTGTGCATCTATCTACATTATGCAACAATATAGACTACGGAGTACAGATGTAAACCTGAAACCTAAATTGGGTTTACCCCCAATCTTAGCTTACCCCGGTTATAGTATGATCACAGACACATCATGTGAACAAAACAAAAAAAATCCCTTAAAGCCATAGAACCGCAAATCCTGGTAGAGTAGCAACAGCCGTCATACAAAATCTCGGAATCAACGGTCAATAGTTCTATCCTTCAGCACATATAGTGGGATCCTTCGCTATAGCTACCCTAACAATATGAAAAAAATTAAAAAAAATGGTGTAACCATTTCGTCAAACACCCTATGGGCAGGGAAGGGGGAGACGTACCTGTCGTCGGAGGAGGCCGGTCGCTGACCGGAGGAGGAGGGGAGGACGAGGCGCACCGGTGCGCTGGGAGAGGAGGAGGCCAGCCGCGGGTGAGGAGGGAGGATGAAGGCGAGCGGGGAGGGAGGGAGGAGGACGGCCGGGCGTGGGCGGGGAGAGGAGGAGGAGGGACGGCGCACGGCGGGGAGGAGGAGGGGAGGAGGGACGGCCGGGTGGAGAGGACGGCCAGGCGAAGAGGAGGGCCGGCCGGACGGAGGGAGGGAGGCAGGCGGCGGTTTCGATCGGAGACGAAGGAGAAGGAGATGGTCTCGACACTTAGCGAATTTTGGAGATGTGTTCGTGCGCACCGGCCACTATAGTGGTAGGGCCTATCTTAGCCGTGGCGCAGGGTTGTGGGCCTGCGCCATGTGTATAATGGATAGCCGAGGCACAGGTTCTACATCCTGCGCCACGGGTAAGTTACCCATGGCGCAAGTTTGTGCCCTGCGCCACGGCTAAGGAGTTTTTTTATATTTTCTTTTTGCATTTTGTTTTTCATTTTCTGCATTTCA
This sequence comes from Puccinellia tenuiflora, assembly GCA_012064385.1. Classification (NCBI taxonomy): domain Eukaryota; kingdom Viridiplantae; phylum Streptophyta; class Magnoliopsida; order Poales; family Poaceae; genus Puccinellia; species Puccinellia tenuiflora. The sequence continues at coordinate 30,397 of QRDG01001974.1, forward strand.
TTTAAGACATTCATTTTCATTTTCATTTTCTTATCATTGCATTTTGCATTTTCATTTTTCATTGCATTTCATTTATAATATTTCTTATCATTGCATTTTGCATTTTCATTTTTCATTGCATTTCATTTATAATATTTCTTATCATTGCACTTTGCATTTAATTTCATTTATAATATTTCTTATCATTGCATTTAGGATTACATGTGATATTTCAATTTAATTTTAAGACATATTTAAAATAATAAAAATACTTAATATTAGGATATCTAATGAATATTCTGATGATATTAGAATTACAAATTCTAGCATATTAAATTTATAATAGTAGGATATCTTAATATTCTGATGATATTAGGATTACAAATTCTAGGATACTTAATTTATAATATTAATTCCTAGGGTTACAAAATCAAGCGTCGTATTTCCCACACCATCTAGCTACCGTTTCACAATCTTCTTTCCCTTCTTGGTGGCGGTTGAATAATTTAGACCTGGAACATCTCGACTTCTTCTTGCGAACGGAAGACCACCTGACTTGGGTAGTGTTGTCCTACTTCTTCTTGTGGTGTATGTTTCTTCGTCGTCGTCGTCATCTTCCATCTTTGGGTCTCCGTACTGGTCAAAATCTTGCTCGTTGGCGACTCCATCCATTCGGATGATGCTCCTTCTTCCTCTTCTCATGACAACACGGCTAGGCATTGTTGGGTCGGTGATGAAGAAGCATTGGTCAACTTGGCTAGCTAGTACCCACGGTTCAGTTTTCGCGATGACGCTCGCGGTAGCAGCAGACTTGGAGGCTTCGGGTATAGACATGGTGGTGAAATATCCGTCTTCTTTTTATGGACTGACGCTCTTAACCCATCTGACACGGAACATCGGCACCTTATCTCCAGAGTAGTCCAGCTCCCAGATCTCCTCGATCCTTCCATAGTACCTTTCTTTGACGTCACCGGTGAAGGATTCCATCGTTACCCCTGAGTTCTGATATTCGCTATTCCTGTCTTTTTCCTCCCTGTAGAACATGTAACCTTTGATATCGTATGCCTGATATGTCATCAGGTTGGGCACAGGGCCCTGTGACAAGAGGAATATGAGTTTTCCTTATGCGGAAGTCATTGACGGAGGATTATCTAGAAGGTGGCGTTTGAACCAACACGTGAAGGTGGCGTTGTGCTCTTTGATTATTTCGACGTCCGTTCGATGCTGACCACGTTCACTGTACTTCTTCTCAATAAAGTTTTTGTGCTTTTCCAACCAAGGATCGACCACTTGTATGTGTCTTAGCGCTACAAAGTTTGCACTGTCAAAGTCGGCGCGTCGGCCAGAGTCGTCCACTTGTAGTTCTCTCCTGCCTGTTTTGTGACCTGCTCCATTGAGTCTGCCAATGTGCTTATTTTCGGGCAGACCAACATGGTTCTCGACATCTAGAAAATTTGTGCAGAAAGAGATGCACTCTTCGGTGAGATAGCCCCGGACGATGCTTCCATCTGGACTTGCCCTGTTACGAACGTATCCTTTGATGACACCATTCATCCTTTCGAACGACATCATGCCGTGCAGGAATATCGGCCCGAGTTGGATGATATCATCCACGACATGGATCAGCAAATGCACCATAACGTCGAAGAATGCGGGAGGGAAGTAAATCTCAAGCTCATTTAGTATCACAATGATCTCTTCCTGTAGCCTTACGGCTTTCTTCATGCTGATCGACTTTCGAGAGATGACGTCGAAAAAGTTGCATAGGTCCAATAGCGTTTGGCGGACGTGTGGGTCCATTATCCCTCGGAGTGCAACCGGAAGTATCTGCGTCATCAGCACGTGACAGTCATGAGACTTCATACCGCTGAACTTTTGTTTCACTGCGTCCAGATATCTGCTTATCTTCCCCGCGTAACCGGAAGGAAATTTCACTCCGAGAAGGCACTTCATAAACTGTTCGATCTCCTTCTGGCTTAGAGTGAAGCACGAAGAAGGGCAGTAATAGTCATTCTGTTTCGCCTTTTTTCCCTTTCAACGACCTTCCGTCTCCTCCTCCTCGGACAGATCATTATCATCGTTAGGGCGTCCTCCGTGGAGATCTTTCCTGATGCCCAATGATCTTAGGTCGTTTCTTGCTTTCGGCCCATCTTTGGTCCTCTCCGCATGTTGAGAAGGGTGCCAAGCAGACTCTCGCACACGTTCTTCGTGATATGCATGAATGAGGTGTTTCGAGAATCTTCCAATTTGGCAAGTCCCAGAAAACAGACCTTGTTTTCCATACCTTCAGTAGTGGTGGCGGAGCCTTTTGCTTCTTCCCCGGCGGAGGGCACTCATCCCAGTTTGTCAACAGCATGTCGATTTCTTCGCTGCTCCTCTTACGTCGGGCTCTTCGGATCTCAACGGTACCATCGAACAACTCTTTGTGTTTTCTCCACGGGTTATCGTTGCGAAGCCACCTTCGATGTCCCGTGAACACTGTTTTTGAAGACCCGGGATCTTTCTCTAGCTGCATATATGTTGTATCGTCCATGCACCTAACGCGTGCACAGTGCCCGTGGGCCACCTGGCCTGCGATATATCCGTAACCGAGATAGTCTTGCACTGTCGTGATCAACGCGACTCTCATGGGGAAGTAGTCTTCCGCGACGGCGTCCCATGTGCTGACCCCTACAGTACATATCTTATGTAGCTCATCTCTCAAGAGCTGCAGATACAGATTGATGTCGTTTCCTGGTTGTTTCGGCCCTTGGATTAGCATGCTCATGTGAATGTACTTCCTCTTCATGCACAACCATGGGGGTAGGTTGTATATCCATACAAACACGGGCCACGTGCTATGTGTGCTGCTCTGGTTGCCAAACGGATTGAGCCCATCGGTGCTCACGCCCAACCTGACGTTTCTTGGATCGTTCCCAAAAGTTGGGTATTCAAAGTCTAACGCTTCCCACTGCTTAGCATCTGAAGGGTGTCTCAGCGTCTTATCTGTCTCTTCATTTTCCGGCTTATTCCTTTCCGCGTGCCGGTGCATTAACTTTGCTTCCTTAGGATCTGTGAAAAGCCGCTGCAGATGAGGAATGATCAGAAGGTACCATACCACTTTCCGAGGAGCTTTCTTTTTCCCTTTCTTGTATCGAGCAGCGCCGCACACCGGACATGTAGTTGTCTCCGCATCATTTCCGGATAAATGAAGCAATCATTGATGCAAACGTGGTATTTGATGTGCGGTAAATCAAAAGGGCACACGATTTTTTTGGCCTCTTCGATACTACTAGGACACTTGTTCCCCTCAGGAAGACTATCGTGCCAAAATTTCAAGTTCTCGTCGAAGCTTGCGTCTGTCCATTTGTGTTTTGCCTTCATCTGCAGAGCCATGAGCGTTACTTTCAAGCGGGTATCCTCGGGCCGACATCCCGCATACAACGGAGCATTCAAGTCTATGTCCAGCTGCGCCAGCTTAGCCTCTCTAGCAGCGTTACTCGACTTTTTGAGAAGCAATTCTTGAACATGAGGGTCCCGCACGACTGAAGTTAGCAGCGTCGGCGTGCCCGCGTCTTCTCCACCATTTACATCGACTTCTTCTTCATCATCATGCCCGACATATTCTTCGTCATCATAATCGGGAGGCGCCTCATCATCTTCCTGATCATTTCCCGCCGCGCCCCCACGGACGTCCTCATCATCATCCTCGTAAGTGAAGTCATCCATAAAACCTTTCCTGAGCAGATGCTCCTGCATTGTGCCGGAAAAGGGATCGAGCACGGTGTCGAGTTTGCATGTTCGACACGGACACTTTATCCCGGTGTCGTTGTTTTTAACCATCACGGTCGTCGCATATTTCAAATATCTAGCAACAATACTTTCGCTCATCATGATGACCATTGTCGCCTACGCTCTACATATAGAACAAAATAATTATATTACAAACAAAATATTTCACGGAAAAATTTGGCATGACCTTTGCTAATTTTTTGCCCCTAGGAGTGTCGGAAAATTCATCGAAATGGAAATGAATCTACATTTCGGCGAAAACATCGGCAACTCATCATTTCGATCATGGCATACACATATGCAAACACACGCCGGCGCATCACACATCCTCATCCATCACAATGCAACCAATTCATCCATCACACATGCATACAACAACCACAAACATATCACAACCCTTCTCATCCATCACATAGAACCACACACATCAAAGCCTTCTCATCCATCACATACACTCACCTTCCAACGAAGACGTCGAAAGAGAGAGCGCCCGGAGGAGGAAGATCGAGCACGAGGTGTGGGAGATGTTTCCTCACATATACATGAAGAAAATATGTAGATTTATGTGGCAAAATATGTGAAGAGAGAGAAGAAAATGAGGTGGGGAGAGGAAGGGGGCGTGCAGATCTGGAATTGAGAGGCGGGGAGGAGGAAGAGGAGAGGAAAAGAGGAGAAAAGGGGGTGGTGGTGGTGGCAGCCAAAAAGTAAAAAAGTGCACCCAGGCTTAGCCGTGGCGCACGAACGGTGGCTGCGCCACCACTATATCCTAGCCGTGGCGCACAGTAATTCCCTACGCCATGGCTAGGTGGGGTAAAATTCGCGCCAAAAATGGTGCAGATGGGACCCACAATTACCCGTGGCGCACGAGGGAACCGTGCGCCACAGCTAAGTGGGGTAAAATTGGCGCCAAAAATGTGCACCGGGTCCCACACTTAGCCGTGGCGCAGTGTATTATGGTGCGCCACGGCTACGCGGCTACCCGTGACGCACATGTTTGTGCCGCGCCACGCCTGAGTGCACACAGGCCGGTCGGCCAGGGCCCATCTTAGCCGTGGCGCACTTCTTAGAAACCTGCGCCACGACTAAGTTGGTGTCAGTGGCACAGCACCAGGCGGTGCGCCACGCATACTTAGCCATGGCACATCATTCTGACAGTGCGCCACAGCCACATGGCTTACCTATAAGCCTTTTCCTAGTAGTGAACCCTCAACGTGCCTTGGCGACGTGGCTCGTCAAGATCGCTGGAGGAAAACACTGCAGAGATGAACACACAGAATTACCAGGTTCAGGGCCCTCTGGGAGAGGTAAAACCCCTACGTCCTGCCTCAGGTTGTATTGCGCTGCTGGGAGAGGTTTACAGTACAAGGAGAGCTTGTGGAGCTCGAAGATGGCTAACAATGGCCACTGCTCAAAACCCTAGATCTCCAGGACTTGGGAGAATAAACGGAATCGAACCCTCTGCCTGAGCGTGCTCCCCCTCCTTTTATAGGTGTCTTGGACCTCTTCCCCCAAAATCTTGGTGGGAAGGGCTACCACATGGTGACGAAGGAGGAGGCAGGGTGCACGATAAAGGTAGTGTCCATGGACTTGGTCTATGGCAGGGAGCAGCGTCACCAAAGCTGGAAAAGGCCACCGTCCAGCCAGGACGGTGGGCTGGCGCTGCAATGGCTCGGCGTGAGCCCCACGGTGACGTCGCCCTTGGAGCGGAGCGGCAGACGGTCTCCTTATCACCGAAACGGCAATCCCTACAGTTCCTTTGCTTGGCGCTGCTTTGTTGACTGCTTTATACACGAGAATGGCAACGACAGCGCTGGCGTCACCGCGTGCTGGCACGCCCGTGACTCTGCGGAGGACACAGAGCCCATGTGCGCTCTGCCGCAGAGACAGAGCTGGCTTCCCGAAGAAGGAAACCCCGCGAGGCTGGAGGCCTCACCGAGCCTTTGGCTTGGTGCCCTCTCGAGGAGAGGTCCCTCGCCGAGGGAAAAACCCTCGGCGAGGCTCGCCAGGCTTGGAGAGCCTGGTCCTTAGCGAAATCTTCTGAAGGGTGTTGTGGGCCTTGGCAGGCCGGCCCGTGGTACCCTGGTTTCCACTGTGCCGACAGTAGCACCCGGGCCCACGATGGGCACGCCGAAGTCACGAACGGAGGCGAAGCGTCGAGGGCCCAACATTGCCTACCTGGGCCGCGACACGTGTGACGCAGCGGTTGCGCCTGAGGCCACGATCTTCTTGGCTTCAACGGGCGACGCGGTGGGGCCCGCCACGTCCTCGGCACCTGGGTGTTAAAGCCTGTGTGCGATGATGGCGCTCGTCACTCCTCCCATTACGCCGCCGCACACTGCTCCCAAACACCTCCTTCTTCCCAGAGCACACCACCTCCAACATCCTCTTCTTCCCTGCGACCATGGCGCCCCCAAAAATAGCCGCTCCCAAGAAGGGCAAGGCTCCGGTGCAGGCCAGGCAGCCTGCGACGGCGTCAGGGAGTGCGGAACCCGTGGCGGCGCTGCCGAAGTCTCGCATCGGTTCGGGGGGATCGACAAGGTGCGCTACCTTGCGGCCTCGAACACCAACGAGCACGGCGCCACGGGCATGTAGCCGGCCAGCTACGGTAGCAAGTGTGGCGACGGGTACTACCCCATCTTCCTCCACAGCCTCTTCGCCGGCCTCGTTCCTCCCTTCTCTGACTTTCTCGAGGCGATTCTGGAGACATACCAGATCCAACTCCTCCATCTCCATCCCAACTCCATCCTCATCCTCTCCATCTTCGCCTACCTCTGCGAGGCCTACATTTGCATCTGTCCTTCTGTGGAGCTCTTCCGCAACTTCTACGCGCTCCGGAGCACGGCGTCGAACGAGGTGGCCGGATGCGTCTCCTTCCGCATCGCCGACGCCAGGAGCAGGAACTATATCCCCATCGCCTGGGTCGGCGAGAACGCCATCACCAAGGTGACGAAGAAGGTGGACGACTTCCGCAAGTGGTGGTTCCTTGTCGACGCCAAGGTGAAGAACCACCTCCTGGACATGCCCGTGGCGCCGCCGAAGAAGTGGGCGCACTGGGTGAGCGAGGCCCTCGAGGGCCCAAACCTTGAGGAGATGTACGATTGCTTGCAGGGGCCCCGCGATGCCGGCGTCACCGGCCAGATGGTGGCGAAGGACTTCATGAGGTGCCACATCACCCCCTCCAATGGAACTCGGTGGCGATGTGGTTGTACTCGGGCCCGGAGGATAGGATACGCCTATGCAAGGACAACCTCTCCCCAGACGCGCTGGACACGATCATGGAGACCCTCTTCATGTCGGCGGTCATCCCAGATCCAGCCGCCGATGACGCCCGGCCGCTCTTCACCTTTGCGGAGGAGACGGTGCGCGAGCACCGCAGCCTCCTGCCCAGGTTCGATGAGTGGGGCATCGTGCCCGCAGGACACTGCAGGCCTCGCAACAACCCGTAGGCGGTGGCGGCGGAGGAGCAGGTGGGCGAGTCACCAGAGCCAGCCGAGACGGAGGACTCTGGCGAGGACGAGGCCCCGGGAGGCGCTAACCCCTCGGGAGGATTGGCGAGCTCCTCAAGCAGCGCACCGCCTGAACAGAATCTCCAAGTGATCTCCTCTAGCAGCGACGAGGATGCCGCCCGTGGAGCTCCCTCTCAAGGCACCTCGGAGGAGGAGGAGGAGAGAAGCGGTAGGGGAGGGCATCGCGAGCCCCGCTCCAAGGCCGCCCACGACAAGGATGCCACGGCCGCGAGGGGAGCTCCTCGCGAGGAGGCGGGAGCGCCTCCAGAAGGAGCCAGAGCCATCAGCCCCCAGCCGCCGAAGGCGAAGAAGAGGGTGTGGAGGATGGCTGGCGAGTAAGCCCTGGCCCTTCTCCTTTTTCTTGGATCTAGCTTTCGAATGTCCTCCTGAAGGATTTCTTCTTGTCTTTTGTTTTCAGCAACCTTGCGGCGCCGAAGAGGCGACAGCTCCGCAAGCTTGGAGAGATGGCTGGCACCTCGGCGGCGACGCCAGCGGCTGACGAGCCACGGCGTGAGGCTACTCCTCCCACGGAGGAACACCGCGCGGAGGAGGTGGTTGAAGAGGTGGCGACGTCGCCACCGCGGGCTGCCACTCCTCCCATACAGCAGGAGGCTGCGGAGGAAGGAGCAGCGACCGAGGCCGCAGCGGCCTTGTGGAGGCCAGATGAGGCAAGGGCCCAGGAGGCCACCGTGGAGCCGCCTCTGGAGGGAGAGGACTCCACAAGGAGGGCTGACGAGCCCGAGGCCGCGACAGGCGCTGCTACCACAGGGGGAGCAGAATCTGCCCCCGGAGGGCAGGAGGAGGAGACGCCTCCGGAGCCCACGAATGCTGGAGCCGGGGGCGAGAGGACGCCAAGCCCCCAGCCCAGCCCTCGGAGGGCTCCCGACGCGGGCCGTGAAGGAGGCCTCCACACAAGCCCCCAGGCCACATTGGGAGCTGCCAAGAGCCCGAGGCAAGGTGCCGTGGGCGCCTCGACAAGCGTCGAAGTCTCTACACCTCGCGACGACGTGGGGACCTTGGCGCTGCGGGAGCCACGACGCCACACAGCACGCCGTAGCTCCATCTTCAGCCAGGCGCGGCAGATGCTCGACAGGCTGGAGACGCAGTACGCCGAGGAGGAACTCGCCAGGGCGGAGGAGCGGGCGAGGCTCGATGAGGGTTGGGCCCTCCTCCGCGAGAGGGTGGAGAGCTGCCGCCGGCAGGATGCGGCGGCCCAGGCGGCGCGTGAAGAGGCAATGAATTTTGCCAAGGAGACCCGCGACAGCGTGAAGCAGGAGGCGGCGGAGACCATGGAGCATCTGGACGCCGCGCTGGAGGCCCTCGAGGCGGAAACCGCCTCCAAGCAGCAGGAGATAGCAGCTGCAGAGAATTTTTTTATCGCAGACTCCAAAGTCACGGAGAACAGCTTGAAGGAGCTCCGCGAGAGGCTGGACGCCCGCGGGGAGCAATTGAAGCAGCACGAAGCGGAGCTCACGCGACGCGAGGGGGAGCTCTCTGCCCATGTGGAGGAGCTGCGCCGGCGCGAGGAGCAGGTCCAGGAGCTCGAGAAGGACCAGGCCACCCACGAGGAGGCCCTCAAATCCCGCGAGAGCCAGGTGGCCCAGGACGAGGCCACCTACGAGGAGCGCCTCGAGAAGGCCAATGCAAGCCTTGCGGAGAAGCAGAAGAAGATGCAGGAGGAGGCTGACGACAAGGTCAAACTCATCCGGCAAAACCTCTCCAAGGATTATGACGAGAAGGCCAAGAAGCAGGAGGAGCGCTTCACGGCGAAGTGCAACGAGCTCTAGAACCGCATCAAGGGCCTCGAGAAGGGGGAGAAGCAGATGGCCTCTCGCCTTCAGAGCGCCAGGGAGGCCCAAGCTCGTGCAGAAGGCAAGGTCGTCGCCCTGGAGAAGGACCTGAGTGAGCTCCACCAGCAGGTGGGGCCGGTTGCAGACGCCGTGGCGGAGGTGCAGCGCAACGTGCAGATTGCCCGAGCCATGACGCGCCAGCGCCAGCGCATGCTCGAAGACCTGGTGTCCCGTGCACGTGCTGTTGGGGACCGCCTGGGGATCGAGGTTCCTCCCCTCGCCGTGGAAGGGAACAGCGACAAGGCCGGGTACGTGTTCTTCTTCGAGCGATTCCTCTCGGACCTTGAAGAGACTGTGAAGAGCCTTGACGACCGCGTCGTGGAGGAGAGCCGCGATCTCCTCGTCCTCGCCACCTGCCGCATCTTCTCCAACCTCACACGGCTTCATCCTTCCATCAGTGTCCGCACACCGGCGATGCAGAAGGCCGCGGAGGCGTACGCCAGCAAGTTCGACCAGGTCGAAGTGGAGGAGGACGAGAACGATGGCGAGGAGGAAACCGCGGAGGAGGTGGAAAGCGCCGCTGCGGATGGTGGGGGCGCCTCAGGAGGCCCGCAGGCCTGAGCTCCTTCCTGTGGCTGGATGTGCATGGGGCACATATTATCTTAGTATTTTGTTTGTAGATCCTTGTAAAGACTTGTTTAAGCTTTATTTAAACATGCTTGTGAATGTCCCTCGGGAGGCTTTTATCTTTCCCCTCATGTCTTTTTCGCTCTACGTCTTAGGACCCTCTCTTAGCGCTACACCACCGCCGTTCGGTATGTGAGAGTCAGGGCTCCACAGGGCCGGGGGGTGCGTGAGGCCTCAAGAAGTAAGATCCCATGAGGCGCGATGCCTGGGGTTCCCCTTTAACGCGCAAGCAGCCCATGAGATGTAGGAGAGAGAAAAGAGGCTCGAGGGGCAAAAATCAGCGAAGGGAAATTTAACCAAGTGTTTGGACTTAGCTTGGCGAGGTGTTTTTGCCTTGGAGAGGGTGTTGGTTCCCTGGTGAGGTGTTTTCCTCATGAGGTTGCCTGAGGCTTGTTTTGATCCTGTTTTCCTGCATTTTGACAGATAGGCATACCCACAAGCAATACATAGCTAGATAACTCATGCGCGCTCATAGGTTCCTTCATGTGTGTCTCACGAGGAGAACAGGCACCAAGGCCCTTGGTGAGTTGACGTGCACGGGAGCTGGTCCATGAGTTCAGAGCTCCTTAGGAGTTGACGTACATGAGAGCTAACTCGTGAGTTCAGAGCTCGGATCCCTTCGGTTTTAGGCGCTTCTGGGATGCTCCCGAGGCACATGCACCATGCTCAGCCCCCGCTCGCGAGATGCACAGGAGGGATCATACGAGCAAGGATGAAAATGCAACAATATAACTGCTTACCGAAGCAACATCATATGCTGGCGCGAAGCGCAAAGGTTCAAAGTGACCTGAAACAAGAGCTCATTACACTGGCGTGGCCAGTATTACAAAATCCGCCATGTCAGGCATGGGGTTCCACATGCTGTGGCTGAGACTCTCGCGGCCCGAGGCGACGCATGTAGAGAGAGCTCAGAGGGGGCCACTATGCGGGGGTGGCTTCCATTGAGCCTGCGGTCCACCATGTCTGGGCATGGGGATCCACCTCGCCAAGGCATGGTGCTTGAAGAAGTCACCTTGCCGAGGCGTAGTGGCTTGGGAGTCTTCTCGAACAGCCCGTGGCAACGTATAGTAGAGAGGGGAGCCCGAAGTTTTTCCTCGTGGAGGATGATGGCGCAAAAGCTCTCCCCTGATGCAAAAAGTTGCTTGCAAAAAGTTGCTCGTCGAGGACGATCAGGGGTAGAACTTGCGTAGGTGTTGGATGTTCCAGGGGTTGGCGACAGGAATGCCGTCCTCCATCTCGAGCCGTGCAGAGCCAGGCCTGGCGATGTGCACGACTCTGTAGGGCCCTTCCCACATTGGCGAGAGCTTGTGGAGACCTGCCCTGGAGAGGATTCTCCTCAGGACAAGGTCTCCTGCTTCGAGAGTGCGCGGGCGGATGTGGCGGCTATGGTAGCGACAGAGGTCTTGCTGGTACCTTGCCGCTCTCAGGGCCGCATTGCGGCGGAGCCCTTCGAGCAGTAGCAGGTCATCGTTGCGTAGCTTGTCCAGCTCAGCTTCCTTGAAGGCTAAGACTCGCGGAGAGCCGTGGGTGATCTCGCTGGGGAGAACCGCTTCAGCGCCATAGACAAGGGAGAATGGCGTCTCACCAGTGGGCTTTGTTGGCATGGTGCGGATGGACCAGAGCACCGAGGGGAGCTCATCGATCCAGTGTTTGCCGCTGGCCTTGAGGCGGTTGAAGCTTCTCGTCTTGATGCCCTTGAGTACCTCGGCATTGCCTCACGAGCCACGCTAAGCCTCTTGAGGTCGTAGCAGTCCTCGGTGGCATGGGAATGCCTGTTGTGGTAGATGCAGAAGGGGCAGTCATCTTTCTTTTTGGTGCCCGCGGCTGGAGCGGCAGCGCGAGGCTGCTTGGCGTCAGGATCAGCCGCGAGGACCGCAGTGGTCTTGCGCTTCTCGGTGGATTTCTTCTGCTTGGAGCCCTCGGCAGGGTCCCCTGGCTCGTTCTTGATGAACAAGCGGCCCTCCTCAGCCTTGGCGCACTTGTCCGCCAAGTCGAAGAGCTTGACGACGGTGGTGATGTTGTCGTGGATGCCCAGCTTCTCGAGCATCCGCACGTCCGTGACTCCAGCCTGGAAGGCCGAAATGACCTGCGCGTCGGTGGCGTTGGGGATCTTGTTGCGCACCTGGCTGAAGCGCTGGATGTACTTGCGGAGGGTCTCGCCAGGCTTCTGGCGTACTGCGCGGAGGTCGTTGTACATGAGGCCACGCTCGTACATGCCCTTGAAGTTGGCGACGAAGCACCGGTAGAGATCCTCCCAGGTCCTGATGGACTCAGCGGGGAGGTTGGTGAGTCATGAGGACGCAGAGTCCTTGATGGCCATGGGGAACCAGTTCGCCATGACTTTGTCGTCGCCGCCGGCGGCCTGGATGGACAAAGTGTAGAGCTGCAGGAATTCTAGGGGGTTGTTCTTGCTGTCGTAGCGCGGAGGAAGATCCGGCTTGAACTTGACCGGCCAGACGACGCGACGGAGGCTGCGAGTGAACACAACTGTCGTGCCGTAGGTGACCACGCCGTTGGAGCACGGAGGTGGCGCCCTGCGGCGGCGACGTCCTGGATGGCGTGGTTGTGGCGGTTCTGCCCGCGCTCGATACTCACGCGGGCGTCCTCAGGGGCTCGCTGCACGATTTGGCAGTCATGCGGCGATGATGCGTGCGATGCAGCGCGGTTGTCGCGAGGAGGAGCCCCCGCTGGAGCAGGTTGCGGTGGGACTGGTGGAGCTGGAGCGGGCGCGGGATGAAGAGGGGGTGCGGGAGGAGTGCCGTGCGCCACGTCCCCCACGCACGCAGAGAGGACCAGCGAACGGGACGGTGCGGGAGCGCCGACGCGAGCGGCGCCGACGAGCTCAGAGAGGCGGTTGAGCCAGGCCTCTTGAGCCTCCAGCGTGGGACGGTACTACATCAGCTCCTGCGTCATGAGGAGCGTAGTTGCTGGGCTAGGCGCAGGGCGGCCCAGCGAGGAGGCAGCACGGTCCCGCGACGGGTGCAGGGAGGAGGCTTCCTCCTCGCCGAGGTCATCCTCGGCATGGCCGTCGTCGTTGTCCTCCGGGTGCTCGACGTAGGGCTCGGGGTCGACGTGGCGCTCCGGAGCAGCGCTCCCGCGCGGGCGGCCGCGCAGGCGACCGGGTGGAGTGGTGGCGGCGCTTGCCGTCCGGCGAGCGAGACGTTTGGCGCGAGAGCCGGCCATGGCTGTGTCGAGGTTGAAGATGCGCCTCAGCCCCCTACCTGGCGCGCCAAATGTCGAGGAACTGTCCCAGGAACAGGGTGACTCCCACTAGGTATCGAGTAAGGGGCTGAACACAGAATCAAACAACCCTCAACGTGCCTTGGCGACGTGGCTCGTCAAGATCGCTGGAGGAAAACACTGCAGAGATGAACACACAGAATTACCCAGGTTCAGGGCCCTCTTGGAGAGGTAAAACCCCTACGTCCTGTCTCAGGTTGTATTGCGCTGCTGGGAGAGGTTTACAGTACAAGGAGAGCTTGTGGAGCTCGAAGATGGCTAACAATGGCCACTGCTCAAAACCCTAGATCTCCAGGACTTGGGAGAATAAACGGAATCGAACCCTCTGCCTGAGCGTGCTCCCCCTCCTTTTATAGGTGTCTTGGACCTCTTCCCCCAAAATCTTGGCGGGAAGGGCTACCACATGGCGACGAAGGAGGAGGCAGGGTGCACGATAAAGGTAGTGTCCATGGACTTGGTCCATGGCAGGGAGCGGCGTCACCAAAGCTGGAAAAGGCCACCGTCCAGCCAGGACGGTGGGCTGGCGCTGCAACGGCTCGGCGTGAGCCCCACGGTGACATCGCCCTTGGAGCGGAGTGGCAGACGGTCTCCTTATCACCGAAACGGCAATCCCTGCAGCTCCTTTGCTTGGCGCTGCTTTGTTGACTGCTTTATACACGAGAATGGCAACGACAGTGCTGGTGTCACCGCGCGCTGGCGCGCCCGTGACTCTGCAGAGCACGCAGAGCCCATGTGCGCTCTGCCGCGGAGACAGAGCTGGCTTCCCGAAGAAGGAAACCCCGCGAGGCTGGAGGCCTCGCCGAGCCTTTGGCTTGGTGCCCTCTCGAGGAGAGGTCCCTCGCCGAGGGAATAACCCTCGGCGAGGCTCGCCAGGCTTGGAGAGCCTGGTCCTTAGCGAAATCTTCTGAAGGGTGTTGTGGGCCTTGGCAGGCCGGCCCGTGGTACCCTGGTTTCCACTGTGCCGACAATGTTATAATGAACCATGGGGGTAGGCAAGTTCGAACTAAATCTAAAACTTTGAACAACTGACATAGTCAGCTTTACATATTGTTGTGGTTCATCAGCAACAAATTGTTCTAACCCTGCATTAGAGATTAGAGTGTTGAAATCTTGCAAGATTCCTATAGCATTCATAAAATCATAGCATGGATAAATAGAGGGGAACACAGAGCCTTCGCGGTTGACTCCCATGACCTCTGATATTTCCAATTCTTCATAATTAAGTTGGTTTCCATCCATCTTCCTTTTCTGAAATTTTTAAACAAACCTCATAAAAAGTGGTTTTGGAGTGATTAATTCAAGGGGAACACTAGGGAGACTTGCTAGAGCACTAAACATGCATTAAAACTATTTAATCTAAACAAGAACAAGCATGCAAGCTCTCATAACATGTCACCTACAGTACTAAAATGCTTAAGATATACACAACTAAACAAAATTCTACTTGGATAATCGGAGGAGTCACATACCGGAGAGCAATTGATCCAAATATCAGCAGCAAAGATGAGCTGAGCAAGTAGATCGAAAAATCTCGAGCAAGGACAGCACGGACACGAGTTTGAGCAATGGTGGTGTGTATGGTCGGGAGAGAGAAAGGAGTGGGAGGAGGATGAGTGAGTGGAGGGCCAGGTGGGCCCCACACCAGGGCAGGGCGCGGCCAGGCTCCTGCCGCGCCGTGGTGGCGTGTGGCGCCCTGGTGGGTCCCCCTGGTCATCCTCTGGTACTCCCACGTTCCATTTTAAAAACGAGGACTTGTAGAATTTTTTTCAGAATTTTTTTGAAAACTTTTATTTCTGACATTTTGTTTTAAACAATGAAAACTGATTAAAAATAAATTTATGTAAGGACTAAAAATTGCTTAACTTGCAAATTACAGTAGTAAACAGTAGGTAAAATAAAGAGAGAAAGAAAATGTTGTTTAGCAATTTTATGTATGTAAAACATATTTGTTAACAAGGTTGATCAAGTCTTGCCACCAAATACAATTTATATGACATAAAAGAATTAAACCACATTTAACAATCATTTTGCCTTGAATTGTATAGCTATAGATCCAATCATAATATATTGAAATCCTTCATGAGGTTCATATATAGGGCAATCAATACTTCCCACTTTGGTAGTTCTAAGGTTGTCAATTGTATTCACTTCAAATATCTTGTCTAGTTTGTTGGGAAAATAAACAGTATGCTCTTTGTCATTAACATGGAAAGTCACTTTTCCTTTGTTGCAATCAATAACAGCCCCTGCAGTGTTAAGAAAAGGTCTCCCAAGAATAATAGACATATTATCATCTTCAGGTATTTCAAGCACAACGAAATTAGTTAATATTAAGCAATTGTTAGCTACTTGAACGGGAACATTTTCACATATACCAACAGGAACAACAGTAGATTTATCAGCCATTTGCAAAGATATATCAGTTGGTATCAATTTTTCCAAATAAAGCCTCTTGTAAAGAGAAAAGGCATAACACTTACTCCTGCCCCTAAATCACATAAGGCAGTTCTAACATAATTATTTTTGATAGAAGAAGGAATAGTTGGTATACCAGGATCTCCAAGCTTCTTTGGAACCTTACCATTGAAAGAATAATTAGCCAGCATGTGATAACCCCCAAGAGCAGGGGATCACTGTAGCACCTCCCAATGTGGAAGTAGGATATCGATCCGCATGAGCAAGAAGGAAAAGTTATCTATTCCCTACAACTAAAGTGTCACAAGTTTTAGTTGATTATGCACTAAACAGGTTTAAAGAACAAGATGGTTGATTTAATGGATGGAAGTTTAATGTAAAAAAACAAGAATGTAAAGGTGTCCCAATCCTCTTCAATGCAAGAGGACAAGACAAAGGTTTTCTCTTATAGGAATAATGGACATGGGTTCATGAGTTCACTCAATCCTCTCTCCCATCTATGGTGATTATCATGTTATAGATAAAAAGTACACATAATTGTCTTGCTTTAATGGTAAACTTCTATGACAGTTACATGTCATAAAACACATAGTAGAAAGAAAATAACCATTTGTGTTGCTAGGTCACCCTCGTAAGGCTAGCGTGGTTTGTTGTCACACCCACATCATACTTCTTCCTTTTTACCCCCAGATAAGGGATGTTGGGCTATATTGTGTCACTCAATACATATGCCGTTGTCACATCGGCCATCCCGTACCTACATACATCATAATTCATAATGAACAATATTCTAAACACCAGTGCAATGATTCATATTTCGTGTGCATGACCACATCTCTCTCATCTATGTACACTTGGTCGTGTCAATCACCTCATGTCATGGATAAACAAGGCATTATGCATAAATCGAACCATCACATGCATCATAGAATATCTCCAAAGTATGACAAGTCATAAAAGATCCAACACAATGGTAAATGCATAACAAATATCATCTTATACCACAATATCCACCATAAGAATTACATAGATAGATCCATACTTATGCAAGGCACATCATATGGACTTCAACAACGATCATACATAGAGAGATTAGATCAAGTTACCACCACAAACCCAAAGTCCAGGGGGTGGACTACTCCCCCTTCATCATGGTGATGATGGTGGAGATCTTGGAGAAGATGGAGACCACCCCGGCAGCGCCCCGCTGGAGTTTTCCCCCTCCAATCTGCAGATCCAGGTCTTCTATTTCGTGGTTTTGTGTTTCTGCGGCGCTCCCTTCCGAAAGCCGTTGGGGGACTATTTTTATAGTCGTTTTTAGGTTAGGACGAAGGCACGAGGATGAAGATTGACGGCATTGGAGGCTCGAGGCCCAGGATAGGGGGTCCCACGCGGCCAAAGAATCTGGCCACGTGGGCCCACCTCTTTTGGCCCTCAGGTCTCCGTTTGTTCGCTACCTTTGCTCCTACGCTTCGTTCCTTCCAAAACCTGATGCCAATGAAATATCATATCATTTGGACGTCGTTTGGGTCCCTGAAACATCAAAATATAGAAAATAGGGTTTTCTGCCAGTGCAGGGTTAATTCCAAAAGATAGAGAAACAATGAAATATTCCCAAAATCAATATAAATCAATGATATAACCCTTATATGATGCAAATATGATTGAAATATAAGTAATATAATGCAAAGTTCATGTATGTATTTTACATGCATCAACATCCCCAAGTTTAACCTATACTCGTTCTCGAGTATGAAGGTGATAAAACTAACATGGACTTTGCAATTTAATACGATCAATGGATATCAAAGATGATTACTATTGCTACATAGAGTCAAATGATTCATTCTTCAAAGGAGTAGCAATATACAAGATAGATTATGAAGTGATATCAAATATTCAATGTAAGGATGTTCAATGATGATTCACAAAGTGTAACATAGAAGAAAGTACTATGGACCAAATGTATGCATAATGAAAAGTAAAAACATCCTATAATGGTCATAGAGTACCCTTATGAAATCTGAATATAAAAGGTGGACACTTTGGAAAGACATATAAATGAGTAGAGGTAAAACATGAATAAGTTTCATCTAACTTCCAAATGCTTCTACTTAAGTTAATGTTTGCAATGTGGTATCCATTGGTGTGGAGCTCTCATTACCACTATCATAGCATCTTGAATGGTTAAAGTTTAAAGTGAAAGCAAATATGAGTAGTGTGCTTGACAAAGTATGGGTTGAATGTCTCATGCCCCGTGAATACGAGTACCTACACCAACTGGCTACTCAACTCGGGTCAAAAAGTAAATTTGAGTTTTAAAGTCATTGCAAGTAATAAAAGCATCATCAAGAGCGTCAACTGGGGTACCTCTTGTCTCAGGACATGGAACAAGCCCATGTCAAAATGGCAAGACAAACAAACAAAATGAACAATCTCAACACCCCTTTTATTTACTATTGGTATAGTTTTTTATTGTGAGGTGCATCACTGAAGGTTCACCATAACATGTAAGTAAATTTTCACCATGAATGATGCATAGCTTAGATTAGCGGCCCAGACGTCAATTTAGCCATTTATACTTACTCCTCAAACTTACCAAGTTTCCACACTTATTTCGCTCAATGTTAGGCATACATAGACAAAAGTACATGATAACAACTAAATATATAATTAAGAGCACGTTGAAAGCTTGCCATGTGACAGCACATATGAGCTAACTCCCAACCAAGACTCTTGTCAAGCCCACAATTTCATAATTTTAATCATAATGGTTCATGTTTATTAAGTGCAATAAAAGTAAAGTGTGCATCAAGTTCGTGAGAGCTTTTTAACCAACTTTTCCCATGACAATCAATAACATAATGATGCATGTAAAATGCATACATGAACTTTGCATTATTTTATTCATATTCCCATCATATTTGCATCATATAAGGGTTATATCATTGATTTATAATGATTTTGGGAATAATTCACAAGTTCCCCTATTTTTCTGGAATTAACCCTGCGCAGGCAGAAAACCCTATTTTCTATATTTTGATGTTTCAGGGACCCAAACGACGTCCAAATGACTTGCAATTTTAGGAGCATCAATATTTGGAAGGAAGAAGACCTGGGAGCGAAGGAAGCAAACAAACGGAGGTCCGAGGACCAAAAGGGGGTGGCCCACGTGGCCACAGTACCTGGCCATGTGGGACCCACCATCTGGGCCCTCGAGGCTCCGTTGCCGTCGATCTTTTCGCCCACGACTCCGTCTTGACCTAAAACCGACTGTAAAAATAGTCTCCGAGGCTCTTCGTAGGGGAGTGCCGCAGAAACACAGAAATACCGAAACAGAGATCAGGAGCTGCAGATTGGAGGGGGAAAACTATGGCGGGGCGCTGCCGGAGAGGTCTCCACCTCCTCCAACGACATCTCCATCGACTCCATGATGAAGAGGGAGTAGTCCACCCCTGGACTATGGGTTTGTGGAAGTAACTTATGTATCTCTCTCTCTTGTGGTTCACTAATTAGCACCGTATGAGCTGCCGAACATGATTACGGTCACCGATGTAATACCTTTGTGGTGGATCTTTATGAGTTAATATATGTGTGAGATTGCAATTGTTTTGTTTCAGTTATGAAAGTAGATGCATATTATGTACCCTGTTCTTATTTACTTGTTTTGATGAAGCATGTTTATGAGAGCATGTGAGGGGGAACGTGTGCATTAGATGGAGTAACGGGGGGTGGCTAGTGCGGTGAATGTGAGAGAAAGTTCCGCGATCCACTTGGGTGTTTTACCTTACTTTGTTACCTCACTAGGGATAAAAACAAATACCTTGCTACCGGAGATGTGGGTGTGACCATTGCCACTTCTCCATGACTAGATCTAGCATGTTCTTATTTCAACTTCATGTCATGAAACTTATTGCTATGCTCTGATTTATCTTAATACTAAGGTGTTATGATTTAGTTCGCATCTTAGTGGAGTATAAGAGAGGTTAATAACCAAAAGATCTCTATGTTAGGACGTGATGCCCATATGATTATAACTTGTCATGAAACTTTGTTTGCAATCTCATATGTTAACTTTTGTGTTCCTTTGTCCACCACATCATTAAAAAGAGAGTGCATTTGTGAAACCATGAACCCCGGTCCATTTTTAATCATAAGAAACACCTTTCCAACAACTTTCATCCACTTTTAATTTTCAACCATAATTAAATCCGAAAATACAAAAATACTTTTGCATCTTGCATACATCATAAAAAACCCAAAAAATATCATTTATCATTGCTATCATCATCCTTGCACATTTCCTTTATATATTTATTTATTGTTTTGTTTTATCATTCTCACACCTCGTGCTTGACAACCACTTGGTGAGGTTGAGGGCAAAAAACAATTTATCTTTGTTTGCAGGATTCCATGGGAAGGATAAGGAGGTAAAGCTTCCACTACTGATTCCCCGAGAGTTCGATATAAACCCCCCGAGTCACCTTCGTGGGGAAAACAAGTCTTGCCCGTACTACACACTCTGCTATTGGGGGCTCAACCTACGCCATTTAAAGGGCTATCAAGACAAGTTTTCTGGCGCCGTTGCCGGGGAATCATTGCTGAAAGTTTTATCCAAGGGTATCTCACAACAAGTCAACTTCATCATCAAGTTGTGCAAACACCTAAGCTTCGGGAGGTTGCACCTACGTGAGCACCATCTTATCCATCTTTACTTGCAAACCATTTTATTTTGTTTTGTTTTTGTCTTGCATTTTGCGTTGCATATTTTATTTTCAGTTTTGCATAAAAAATTAAAAACACATAAAAACTTGGAAAAATGGAAAAGAGAACCTTCTGGCCATTCAGTGTTAAGAATTTTCCTCAAGATATGAATATCCCTGTTGAGAAATGTGTGGTAGATCCTAATCTCATGAAAGCAATTTATGAATACCGTTTTCATGGGAAACCAAAAGAAGATCCTATACTCCATCTTAAGAAGTTTAATGAAAAGTGCAAAATGTTAAATTTGAACCATGCTAATGTTGAACTTAAGCTTTTTCCTTACTCCCTAGGTGGAAAAGCCTTAGATTGGAAATTGAGATGGCCACCTAGAAATTTTAGCACTTGGTTTAATTTAAAAGCTGCATTTGTTGAAAGATTTTGTTCCCCTAAAAAAATTTGCAATCTTAGACAGACAATTATCACCTTTAAACAAGAAGAAGATGAACCTTTGGTAAAAACATGGGAGAGGTTTAGAGGTGTAGCTTTTGGAATGGAACATGGTCTTAGAGATTGGATGCTTATGAACATATTTTATAGAGGATTGTCTGAAACCTCTAAAGCCTTTTTGGATAATGAATGTGATGATTCTTTTATGAATACTGTTGCCCATAAAACCCACTATCTACTTGATGACCTGCTTTTGGAAGTAAGAATTAAAGAAAGTCTAGAAAAGGCTCAAGTACCTGAAGATGTCTTTGATGACCGTTATGAAATATTTAATCTATATAATAGAGATAAGAAAGTTGAAGAAGTTAAAATGCTGAGTGAAGTCAAGGAACCATTGCTTGACTAAGAGAATTGTAGCTTGCATGAATTAATATCTATCTTACAAAAATTTGCAAGTGATCCTGCTGTTAATGCTAACCAAGCTGGTTTTGGTACTTATATTGCTGATCATGTTTTAAAAGAAAAGATTGCTAGGTACAATCAAGAAGCTATGATACCACCTAAGCTTGGGGATGTATGGATTCCGAAAGTACTTGTTACCATTGGAAAAGAGACACACCATGCTATATTAGATCTAGGATCTAGTGTCTCAATTTTATCTAAAGAACTATATGAAGTACTTGAATTAAAGAATCTTGAAAAATGCTCTATTGAACTTGCACTTGCTGATGATTCCATTAAATATGCTATAGGAAGAGTAAGTGATGTTATGGTAGAGTTACATATGACTTTTGTGCCTGTTGATTTTCTAATCATGGATATGGGGAATAAAATCTCTAGTCCAATTATTCTTGGAAGACCTTTTCTTCGTACCACAGGTGCTATCATTGATTCAAAAGAAGGGAATGTGAAGTTTCAGTTTCCATACAAGAAATGCATGGAACACTTCCCAAGGAAGAGGGACACACTAAAGTTCAAGCTCCCTCATGAGCTTAGTCCACTATAACTATCAAGTAAGAAGTCTAGCTATATGGCTATAAAGAAAGCGCTTTACGGGAGGCAACCCGGTTGTTTTTATTTTTTATTTTCTTTGTGCCTCTTGCTGTCACAAGAGACTTTGTTTATAGTTTTGTTTCTGGAATTTTTAATAAAGTGCCAAGTTTTACCCATTTTGGTTTGAAAAAGTTGCTTATAGCATTCGGAGATATTATTCCAGCACGAGTCTGTGCATGGTTTGATTTTTAATTTCTATTCTGTACCTCCGAATGAGCTGATATTTAAACTGTAGAATAAAATTATCATCCTATGTATGCATGAATTTTTTTCAGAAGTTTTAGGAAAATTTAAGTGGGGTATAAAAATACGTTTTCCTACTGCTGTTTTTCTGGACAGATTCTGTCCCATTTTGTTTGATGCATGCTTAGAACTTTTAGCTTGAATCTTTCAGATCCAAATGAGTTTATGAGTAGGCATACAACATAATACACTTACTGGACATTCATATAAATTTTTGTCTAAGGATTATATGTAGCAAGAAACCTATTTGTTTATCACTACTAATTTCACCCCACAGAAAAGAAATGTGAGAAACGGTGTTTTGAAGTTTTTTCACAGGGATTAGAGGAGATGCACCAAGAGTCATCTAAGAATAGTGAAATCCATAAGATTTGGGATGTGAAGACAACCCACTGGACCAACACACTCTCGGTTTGCACACGTCTAAGTTCTGTTTTTCGATCAATGCACTTTATCGTATAAACTTGGAGCGTCTTTTTGTTTGTTTTGTTTTGATTTTTATTTGTTTTGAGACCACCACATTATCATTTATATATGAGAGAGCTACTGGAAATATGGGTTAAAATATGTTGTATGCCATTATAAGATTGGGAAATGGATGTTTGAGTGGATTTTAAAAGAAACATATAGTTGCATGATTCAAGAGCTTGTCAATGAGTAGTAATTTGTTAGTATTTATCCAAGAGCTATCTTATATCCATGTTTTGATGATGAAGGATTACTTTACTTTGTTTAACATGAATTAGTTAGTTCTATGGACACTCATGCATGCTTTTAGACGGTCAACTTTCTCCCTCTTG
This sequence comes from Puccinellia tenuiflora, assembly GCA_012064385.1. Classification (NCBI taxonomy): domain Eukaryota; kingdom Viridiplantae; phylum Streptophyta; class Magnoliopsida; order Poales; family Poaceae; genus Puccinellia; species Puccinellia tenuiflora. The sequence continues at coordinate 53,032 of QRDG01001974.1, forward strand.
CTAGCCCAAAAATTCCAACAGGTAAAAACTTGTTTCCAATACCTTCAACCAAAGTTTTTCCGGTGAGTCCACCATATGTACCTATTAGGTTTATGCTATTCCGAGTATGTTTACCATGTTATTTTGTATCATTGATACTTCTGGATTAAAATGCTTATGTTGTTGATTGTTATGGGAAAAGTTGGTTATATAGCTCTCACGAACTTGATGCACACTTTACTTTTATTGCACTTAATGAATATGACTCATTGTGATTAAAATTATGATGTTATGAGCTTTACAAATGTCTTTGGTTGAGAGTTAGTAGAAGTGTGCTGTCACATGGAACACTTTCAACATTGCACTTCATTATATCTAGTTGATGTCATGCACTTTTGTTTATGGATGTTTTATCATGGTGAAATAAATGGTGAAATGGAGTAGGTTTAAATGAGTTTGTATAATGGTTAGAGAGACGCCTGGGCCGCTAATCTAAGCCATGCATCATTCATGGTGGAAATTTATTCACATGCTATGGTGAACCGTCTGTGATACACCTTACAATAAAAAGCTATCCAATGGTAAATAAAAAAGGGTGTTGAGATTGTTCATTATGTTTGTTTGTCTTGTCATTTTGAAATGGGCTTGTTCCATATCCTGGGACAAGAGGTAACCCAGTTGACGCTCTTGATGATACTATTTTACTTACGATGATATTTAAATTGAACTTGCTTTGTTTTCTGAGTTGAGTAACACATGGAGTAGGTACTCGTATTCAAGGGGCATGAGACTTTCAACCCATACTTTGTCAAGCACATTACTCATATTTGCTTTCACTTTAAACTTAATCATTCAAGATGCTATGATAGGGGCAATGAGAGCTTGACACCGAGGAGTACCACATTCCAATAATTAATTTAAGTAGAAGCGTTTGGAATTTAGATGAACTTATTGCATGCTTTACCTCTGCTCATATATCTTTCCAAAGTGCCCACCTTATATATTCAGATTTCCATCTACACTCTATGACCATTGTAGGATGTTCTTACTTATCATTATGCATACTTGAAGTCCATAGTACTTTCTCATTTATGTTACACTTTGTGAAATTATCATTGAACATCCTTACATTGAACATTTGATATCACTTCATAAACTATCTTGCATATTACTATATCTTATTAAGAATGAACCATTTGACTCTATGTAGCAATAGTAATCATCTTTGATATCCAATGATAGTATTTAAATGCAAAGTCCATGTTAGTTTTATCACCTTCATACTCGAGGACGAGCATGGGTTAAGCTTGGGGATGCTGATGCATGTAAAATGCATACATGAACTTTGCATTATTTTATTCATATTCCCATCATATTTGCATCATATAAGGGCTATATCATTGATTTATAATGATTTTGGGAATAATTCACAAGTTCCCCTATTTTTCTGGAATTAACCCTACGCAGGCAGAAAACCCTATTTTCTATATTTTGATATTTCAGGGACCCAAACGACGTCCAAATGACTTGCAATTTTAGGAGCATCAATATTTGGAAGGAAGAAGACCTGGGAGCGAAGGAAACAAACAAACGGAGGTCCGAGGACCAAAAGGGGGTGGCCCACGCGGCCACAGTACCTGGCCGCGTGGGACCCACCATCTTGGCCCTCGAGGCTCCGTTGCCGTCGATCTTTTCGCCCACGACTCCGTCTTGACCTAAAACCAACTATAAAAATAGTCCCCGAGGCTCTTCGGAGGGGAGCGCCGCAGAAACACAGAAACACCAAAATGGAGATCAGGAGCTGCAGATTGGAGGGGGAAAACTCCGGTGGGGTGCTGCCGGAGAGGTCTCCACCTCCTCCAACGACATCTCCATCGACTCCATGATGAAGAGGGAGTAGTCCACCCCTGGACTATGGGTTTGTGGAAGTAACTTATGTATCTCTCTCTCTATTGTGCTTCACTAATTAGCACCGTATGAGCTGCCAAACATGATTACGGTCACCGATGTAATACCTTTGTTGTGGATCTTTATGAGTTAATATATGTGTGAGATTGCAATTGTTTTGTTTCAGTTATGAAAGTAGATGCATATTATGTACCCTGTTCTTATTTACTTGTTTTGATGAAGCATGTTTATGAGAGCGTGTGAGGGGGAACGTGTGCATTAGATGGAGTAACGGGGGGTGGCTAGTGCGGTGAACGTGAGAGAAAGTTCCGCGATCCACTTGGGTGTTTTACCTTACTTTGTTACCTCACTAGGGATAAAAACAAATACCTTGCTACCGGAGATGTGGGTGTGACCATTGCCACTTCTCCATGACTAGATCTAGCATGTTCTTATTTCAACTTCATGTCATGAAACTTATTGCTATGCTCTGATTTATTTTAATACTAAGGTGTTATGATTTAGTTCGCATCTTAGTGGAGTATAAGAGAGGTTAATAACCAAAAGTTCTCTATGTTAGGACGTGATGCCCATATGATGATAACTTGTCATGAAACTTTGTTTGCAATCTCATATGTTAACTTTTATGTTCCTTTGTCCACCACATCATTAAAGAGAGAGTGCATTTGTGAAACCATGAACCCCGGTCCATTTTTAATCATAAGAAACACCTTTCCAACAACTTTCATCCACTTTTCATTTTCAGCCATAATTAAATCCAAAAATACAAAAATACTTTTGCATCTTGCATACATCATAAAAAACCCAAAAAATATCATTTATCATTGCTATCATCATCCTTGCACATTTCCTTTGCATATTTATTTATTGTTTTGTTTTATCATTCTCACACCTTGTGCTTGACAACCACTTGGTGAGGTTGAGGGCACAAAACAATTTATCTTTGTTTGAAGGTTTCCAAGGGAAGGATAAGGAGGTAAATCTTCCACTACTGATTCCCCGAGAGTTCGATATAAACCCCCGAGTCACCTTCGTGGGGAAAACAAGTCTTGCCCGTACTACACACTCTGCTATTGGGGGCTCAACCTACGCCATTTAAAGGGCTATCACATAAGCATAAGTATTTTAATTTAGAGGTATAGATAATACAAAATAACATGATAAACATACTCGGAATAGCATAAAGCTAATAGGTAGATATGGTGGACTCACTGGAAAAACTTCGGTTGAAGGCGTTGGAAAAAAATTTTACTTGTTGGAATTTTTGGGCTAGCAAGAGGGAGAAAGTTGACCATCTAAATGCAAGCAAAAGTGTCAATAGAACTAATCAATCCATGTTAAACAAAGTAAAGTAACATTCAGTATCAAAACATGAATAAAAGATAGCTGTTGATAAAACACTTGCAAATTAATACTCATTAAAAGCACATGAAGCATGCAACTATATGTATCTTTTTGAATCAACTCAAACATCCCTTTCCCAATCTTTTTAATAGCATCCAAATTAATTCAACCCAAATTTACAGTAGCTCTCTCATATAAAATGATAATGGTGGTCTCAAGACAAACAAAAATTGAACCGAAATAAAAAGCAAATAAAAGACGCTCCAAGTTTATGCGATAAAGTGCATTGATCGAAAAACAGAAGTTAGACGTGTGCAAACCGAGAGTGTGTTGGTCCATTGGGGTTGTCTTCACATCCCCAAGCTTATGGTATTCACCATCCTTGGATATCTCTGGGTGCATCTCCTCTAATCCCTGTGAAAAAACTTCAAAACACCGTTTCTTCCATTTATTTTCTGTGGGGTGACATTAGTAGTGATAGACAAATGAATTACTTGCTGCATAAAATCCTTAAACAAAAATTCATATGAATGTCCAAAAATTGTATAATGTTGTATGCCTACTTATAAACTCAATTGGATAAAAAATATTCAAGGTAAAAGTTCAAAGAATGCATCAAACAAAATGGGACAGAATCTGTTCAGAAAAACAGCAGCAGAAAAACGTATTTTTCTACCCTAATTAAATATGTCTAAAAATTCTGAAAAAATTCATGCTTACAGAGTATGAAATATTGCAACTACAGTTCAAATATCAGCTCATTCGGAGTTACATAATAGGAACTAAAAATCATACCGTGCACAGATTTGTGCTGTAATAAAATATCCGAATGCAAATAGCAACTTTTTCAAACTAAAATAGGTAAAACTTGGCACTTTATTAAAAATTCCAGAAACAAAAATAAAAACTAAGTCTCTTGTTACATCAAGGGGACACAAATAAAATCAAAAATAAAAACAACCGGGTTGCCTCCCGTAAAGCGCTTTCTTTATAGCCATATAGCTAGGCATGATAGTTTTAATGATGCTCACATAGGAATAAGAATTGAAATGCAAAAGAGAGCATCAAGAGAAAAATATGAAACACATTTAAGTCTAACCCACTTCCTATGCATTGGCATTTTATATATGAATAAATAGCAGCAATTTTGTGGTAACCAATGCATGTAATGATCAGTAGGTTGCATTTTAATTAACATAGAAACATAAATATAAGTCTTTTTTCCTCTCTCATAATAGTTACAAGTAGTGGAACCAAATTTGATAAAACAACAATTAGATTGGTGCAACTTTGCAAACTTAGGAACATATAAAGGATTATTAAAACTATCATGTAAGATATTAGCATATTTTCCTCTCTCAAAATAATTGCAAGAAACATCATAAACATGATGGTTGTGGGTGGAATGGTTATTAGTGCAAGATAATTTCAGCCCACATATGTACTTTTAAACATATAAAAGCTTCTACTCCATGAAGTGAGAGTGTTGTCACAAGCAGCAAATATATCATTTTTATCCTCACATAAAGTAATAACAGCTAAACATGGAGGATTATCAATAAGCATAGGTCCATCATCTAGAGTACTATCATAAAATATGTCTAAACCATACTCCTCATCATCATCAAAATTATTATCAATAATGTTATCATTAGGCATAGGTTGATATTCCTCCTCATTATCAGAATCATAAGAACAAAGTTTATCATCAACAAAAGTTTGATTTTGATTTTGAACCTCATATGTGGATGATGGAGGTGGTGCCTCATTTGCTTCCTCCTCTAGTTCATCATTTCTTTCATCCTTTTGCTCTTCATTGTCCTCCTCTTAGGGCTGCATGGGCATCCCCAAGCTTAGGCTTTTGTCATCTTGTTCCTGTAAAATATTAGAGCTTTCTTGGGCTGCTCTCTTCCTTGTGTCAACAACATAGATATTTTCATTAAATTCAACTATGCAGAGATCAAGGATAGTGGCAATCAAAACTTTAAATTGAGAAGCTATAGGGCAGGTTTCATGTCCAACAATGAAGGTGTATAATTCATATGCTGCCATAAAAATAACAAATTGCTCTACTTCTTCCATCCCTAAGTGAGCATAATTGCATGTATGATAAGTTGCAATAACAGTGTGACACCCCGATCCGGAGATCGAGATATCCCATATATCAGCCCCAGGAGCACTGAACATATGAAAGCTTGATAACAGAACATAACCACTTTATTAACGGGAGTCGGGATCCGACGATATATTACAAGGGTCTCATTACAAGGCTGCGCCCTAGCGCACACAACAGTTTGTACATTATTTATTGAACACATCTTCATCAGAGGGCATCAGCGGGATGGCGGAAGTGCGTGATGACAAGGGCCTAACTCCACAGGGCTCTGCCTGGATACCGGGTCTAGTTCTTATACAAGGGGTACTCGACGGCGGGGATAGGAGGATCTGGCCACATGAAAAGCCAGGTGAGTACATGGAATGTACTCGCAAGACATCAATCCACAATCTACCATATCCAATGATCCTATATGGCATGTGCAAGTGCGAGTCCAAGCTTAACGGTTGGACTTAACTTACCTACTTACCTGTGAAGAACGTCGTGGCTTAAGAGAACATGTCTCACTTCCACACCACAATATCCACCATACTTATGGTCTCAAGCCTTGACCACACTTTGGCCTATCTCGAGAACCAGCAATTGACCATCTATGGTTCGTTTTTTGTCTTACTCAACTTTAGCCAACTCTGGCCATTTAGTTCATTCATGTCTCCGTGTTTGACTGGACTGACTCAAGTGTGACTGGACCCAACACCATTCCTTAGGTAGGAACAATACTAGATTCTAGATTTGACGCTCTCGAGAGGTTGCAACTTTTATCCATACGTTGGGGACCAAGCTTGTACCGCCGGTACCGAAGTACTATACCCATCATGGTGACAACACAAACCCATTCCCCCATAGTCTTCCGCTCTATCAAGACACTCCTTGTATAGCTACTGACTTACCACTCGGGCTAAGTCTTATGACGAAGTGAATCCGGCACGTCCCCAACTCATGAGCAATGCCTAGCTCCGGAACCTTCACAAGACTAGCCCCGACCACAACTATGCAGTATCCGACTAGACTTGCCAAGTGGGTAGCATCAAAAGAGGCTCGATAGGCTACTCGACCACGGTTTGCCCATTTCAATGACGCATGGTTGTGCGGGTGTGTTTGGCTAGTGGCACTATAAGACTCAATCTAGTTGACGGAGGTGGTTATCTTTCATTTAGTTTGATTCTCAGCCATAAGACAACAACGAGCGTTAGTCCACAAGATATATATGAGTTTAATAAAATCACATAGTAGTTCAACAAGGTAAAGTAAAATCAACCGGGCGAGGACGGAGGTGTATCCGGCCAGTAACAGCCACAGTTGAGTAAGAAAATAAAAGAACAAAATCAACCGGGCGAGGATGGACGTGTCTCTGGCCAGTAACAGCCACAGTTGAGTAGGAAAATAAAATAACAAAATCAACCGGGCGAGGACGGAGGTGTCTCCGGCCAGTAACAGCCACAGTTGAGTAAGAAAATAAAAGAACACAATCGGTTAGCGTCAACCGGGCGAGGACGGAGATGTCTCCGGCCAGTAACAGCCACAGTTGACTACATAAGTTAGTGGAGGCGTCCACGCGATCCCGTTCCTCCATTCCATTGACTGCGGCGGTTCCCCCAGTCCATCATCGCCGGAATGGGGAGTGGTGCATGGTACCATCCAACACACGCCACAACTCTACAGAAAAGTAGACGAGATTCAATCCACGTGGGCAGTGCCCAACATGCATTTAGTCGCCGGCCGGAACTCAACTCACGGGACATGAGTTTATCGTATTGCGGAAATTAAATAGTGAGGTCAGGTCACATGAAATAATAGGCACAATATAGCATGAGGGATGCATCTATCGCGCAAGCGGGCCACAAAACAAAGCATCGACAACTTGGAACAGAGGATTGGGGGCTGATGGCTTGCCTTCAGGGATAGGTTCCACCTCCACTTCAAAGGTAGGGTTCGGATCTATTAAATGAATTGAAAAGCACGGTTAAAACCCTCCACAAAGCATTCCAAGGTTCAGGGGGCAAATTAAATTCAAATCCATTGAAACCAGTTGCATTGGACAGATCTTCTCAAAACCAAGCTACTGCAAAAAGATTCATATTTTTTTGAATTTTTTTGAGGGAGTTATGACCTGCCAAAGTTTGCCCTAGAAATCTGTTTTTCCAAAACCGAGAAAAATCAAAAAGAAAACGGTTCGGAAAACATTGAAAATCTGACGGGTGGGGCCCGCCCTTTTAAAACCCGAATCGGTATGCGCCAGGAAATAAGAACAGAGGGGGGGGCATCGCCGTCGCCGGCGTTCTCACCGTTGAGGACGAGGGCGTCGATTCCAGCGAACCTAGGGCAAGGTGAGGGTGGCTACGGGCCCCGGGAGGCTTGGATTGGGGAAGGGGAGAGGTGTGGGCAGCGGGGTGGCTCTGGGGTGAGGAATCGCCCGGAGACAGAGCGGCGGGGACGCGCTCATCGCCAGCGCTCCGGTGCTCCTGGGGAGCTAATCGTGGCCAGGGAGGGGGATCACAGGGAGGGGATGGTGGTGTGGTGCTTAGACGCGGTAGAGGGGCACCTTTTATAGTGCTCCGCGGTGGGGGTTCGGACAAGGTCCGCGGTGAGGTGTCGAGCCGAGGATGCCATGCAGGGGAGGAGACGACGGACGACGCGTTGATGGTGTAGCGGTCGGGCGGTGCTGGACGGCGGAATTTGCGCGCCGCGGATAAGCACGGGGTGGCGTGGCGCTTGCTGGCAGTGGGGGTCCGGGCGGCCGAGGCATGGTGGCGACACGGGGAGGTCGGGGCAGGGCAGTCGACGAGCAGCGCGCCGATGGTGTAGCGGCAAAGTGCGACTGTGCGAGGGGAGCCACCGCTGGACGTCGGGATTCGCGGGGCAGGCAGCCTGTGGAGCACAGTGGGGTGGGGGTCCCGCGGTAGTGCTGTACGTGCGGCACGGCGCGTTGCGAACGGTGGTGCACGGGAGGGGAGGGGTGCTGGGAGGTGCGGTGGTGGTCGACCAGAAGGTGAGGAAGCAGGGGGACACCAGGAGAGGGGGTGGGGAGGTCACCGGCTACGACCAAAGACTGGCGGCACCGTCGTGCCCACTGTCCTGGCCATGCCGACATCAGCATCATGATAATTTTCTCATCCTAGGGCCCAAACAGAAAAACCAATCATGTCACTCGGTGCCAAATTCAAAATTCTACCACTTTGTAGAAGTGAGTTTTGGCTGGTTTGCAACTTGTGCCGAACAAAAATTTCAACAAACACTTCTGGCCAGAAAAAGATAATGGGTTTTGGGCAATTAAGTTATATGATAATTGGCCAGAAAATTTTTTGTAGGTAGGTATTGGCCTAGAGCATCTACCCTGAAATTTCTGTAATTTTTGGAAAAGTTTCAGTAGGGTTTCCAAAAATGACAAGGTTTGGGGCAGAAAGTAAAGTGGGGAAAATCCCCAAAAATTACTTAGCAAGGCAGGGGATATTTTTGCATAATTGGGTTACATATTGGGTAGGGGTCCTCCATGAATTTTTGGAGAATTTTTGAAGGTGGTATTGACATGCTTCCTTTGGAAGCTAGGGTTTAGGTCTTTTGTATTTGAGAAAAAGACAAATCCCTGGATATTTTTGGGTTTTTGGAAAAGTAGGAAGAAAGGTGGTAGCAAGATTATCAGATCCAAAAGCAAATCCCAAATATGAGTGTTAACAAAGAAAAAATTGATTGGACCAAAATTCGGGATGTGACAAACCTTCCGCCCTTAAAATGAATCTCGTCCCCGAGATTCGGGTTGCTCATGGAATGGGTACGGATATTCTGCCCTCAACCAGTCTTCTCGTTCCCAGGTAGCTTCTTCTTCGGTGTGTCTTTCCCACTGCACTTTATAGAACCTTGTGACCTTGCTGCGGGTGCGGCGTTCTGACTCATCCAAGATTCTGACGGGGTTTTCCTCATAGGTCAGTTCAGGGCTCAGTTCAAGATCCAGGTAATCTGCTTGCTTGGTTGGTGGAGATACGCATTTCATTAACTGGGAGACATGGAATACGTCATGAACCCCGGCTAGCTTTTCCGGCAAATTTAGCTGGTAGGCTACCGCTCCCCTTTTTGCTATTATCTCAAAGGGTCCGATGAACCTAGGGGCAAGCTTCCCCTTTATCTGAAATCTCTTTAGGCTTTTGAGAGGTGTGACCCGAAGATAGGCATACTCGCCCACTTCGAAACTGGTCTGTTGGTGTTTGTGGTCGTAGTAACTCTTCTATCGGGACTGGGTTGCCCTGAGTCGGTCTTGGATTAGGCGTACTTGTTTCTCGGCTTCCATCAATGTGTCGGGCCCAAAGATTTGATTGTCCCCGGTTTTGGACCAGTTGAGAGGGGTCCGGCACTTTCTTCCATATAGGGCCTCGAACGGTGACATCTTCAAACTACTCTGATGGCCATTGTTGTAGGAGAACTCTGCATAGGGTAAGCTATCTTCCCAGTCGGCCCCATAGGAGAGTACACATGAGCGGAGCATGTCTTCCAGGATTTGATTGACTCGCTCAGTTTGTCCGTCGGTTTGGGGGTGATAAGCCGTGCTAAAGGAGAGTTGCGTCCCCATGGCACGGTGCAAGCTAGTCTAGAACTTGGAGGTGAATTGGGTACCTCTATCTGACACGATGGTCTTTGGCACGCCGTGAAGCTTAAGAATCTTGTTCACGTAAAGTTGGGCGAGCTGGTCCGACCGGTGAGTGGTCTTGACGGGGATAAAGTGGGCCACTTTGGTGAGGCGATCGACAATGACCCATATGGAATCATTCCCCTTGCTGGATTTGCGAAGTCCGACGATGAAGTCCAAGCATATATTGTCCCATTTCCACTCGGGTACCTTGAGGGGTTGGAGGAGTCCCGCTGGTTTCTGATGTTCGGCTTTGACTATGTTGCAGGTGTTGCAGCAGGTGACATGGTACGCAATGTCCTTCTTCATGCCCACCCACCAAAATATCTGTTTCAGGTCTTGGTACATCTTGGTACTCCCGGGGTGAATGGAATAGGCGGACTCATGGGATTCCTTGAGGATCTTCTGCTTTAGTGCAAGGTCGTCGGGTACACAAAGGTGATTCCCATAACGGAGTACGCCGTGGTCGTCTATTGAGAATTCCTTCGCCTTTCCCAAAGGAATCTTGTCCTTGATTTCTGCTATGCCGGAATTGTTGGCTTGTCCAAGCTTTATTTCTTCCTCAAGATCGGGCTTCACTTCCAAGGTGCCCAAGTAGGCTCGGCTCCCTACGCACAAATTGAGTTTGGCAAACTCACTTTCCAGACTTGGGGTGAATGAGGTGGATTTCCGGCTTAACGCATCAGCTACCACGTTGGCTTTCCCGGGGTGGTAGTGTATCCCGAGATCATAATCCTTAATCAATTCCAACCACCTCCTCTGTCTTAGGTTGAGGTCGGGTTGGGTGAAGATATACTTCAAGCTTTTATGGTCCGTGTAAATTTCACACCTTCGGCCAACAAGGTGGTGTCTCCATGTTTTCAAGGCATGGACAACAGCGGCTAACTCCAAGTCATGGGTGGGGTAGTTTGATTCATGAGTCTTGAGTTGCTTGGACGTATATGCTATAACCTTTCCCTCTTGCATAAGTACGGCTCCCAATCCATTCCTGGAGGCGTCGCAGTAAACGGTGAAGTCCTTGGTGTCATCTGGTAACACGAGTATCGGGGTGGTGGTCAACCGGGTTTTTAACTTCTCGAAGCTTGATTGACATTCCTCGGTCTAGGTGTACTTTCGGTTCTTCTTTAACAAGTCGGTCATGGGTTTAGCTATCCTTGAGAAATTCTCGATGAATCTTTGGTAATATCCGGCCAGTCCCAAGAAGCTTCTGATTTCTGACACATTAGTGGGGGCCTTCCATTTCAACACATCAGCAATCTTGCCAGGGTTTACAGCTACACCAGCTCCTGATAGTACATGTCCCAAGAACTCAACTTCCTTCAACCAGAATTGACATTTGCTGAATTTAGCGTAGAGTTGCTGGTCTCTTAGACGTTGGAGGACCAGTCTAAGGTGTTGGCCGTGCTCCTCTTCATTCTTGGAGTAGTTAAGAATGTCGTCGATGAATACCACGACAAATTTGTCAAGATATTCCATGAATACCTTATTCATCATGCCCATAAAGTACGCGGGGGCGTTGGTTAGGCCAAAGGACAGGACCGTACATTCATAAAGTCCGTACCTGGTGGTAAAAGCGGTTTTGGGTATATCACTTTCCCGAATCTTCAGTTGGTAGTAACCAGTGCGGAGGTCAATTTTTGAGAATACCCATGCACTGCGAAGTTGTTCAAACAAATCATTAATCCGGGGCAGGGGGTACTTGTTCTTAATGGTGACCTGGTTGAGAGCTCGATAGTCGATGCACAATCTGAGCGTACCATCACTCTTTTTGGCAAAAAGAACGGGAGATCCCCAAGGAGAGACACTAGGGCGGATAAACTTCTTCTCAATTAGCTCATCCAGTTGCCTTTTTAGTTCCACTAACTCAGGACTTGTCATTCGATAATGCTTCTTGAAGATGGGATTTGTTCCCGGCACTACTTCAATGGCAAATTCCACGTCTCGGTCGGGAGCCATTCCTGGCAACTCATCGGGAAACACATCGGGATATTCGTTGACCACATAAATTTCACCTATGTCTGGGGTTTGAATTGAGAACACCCTGGCCTTTATTTGGTGTGGCTTATTTGGCAAATAAGTGGTGCGGATGCCTTTTGGGTTGGTAAGGGTGACTGATCGGGAGGCGCAGTCAATTTGGGCTGCATGCTTCACTAGCCAGTCCATCCCGAGGATTGTAACAGCCCAGATTTGGTACCCTAAAATATGGGCCAAATTTTCACTTTTGCTTTGCATTGCATCATGGCATACATATTTAAATTGCTAATTAAATATTTCAAACAATGGAAAACATTAAAAGGAAGCAAGCACTCCCAATATTCCCACACCAAATGCATTTGCTCAACTTGTCAAACAAAATATTCTTGAGCTTACATATTTGTCCAGGAAGTTCCAAGGATGCATTTCATGATGATTTGGGCAAGGTCAAATTTCACCAAACAATTAAATAAATTGGGACTTCAACATTGAGTTAAACCAATTTCTATTTTTGAACCCAAGTCAAACCTTTCCAAAAATTCCAACTAAAATCATGGGGAGATTCATTATTATATTGGGAGCCTCCATGATTAATTTCATTATTTTTGGAAATGTTTAAGTGCTCCAAATAAATGCATTGTTGCAATTTATAAAAATGATCATAATGCAACACTTTGAACAAACCTGAATCTAAACTTTTAATTTGGCCACACCAATTTTTATGGAGCTCCTACAAGTTACGGGGAGGCTACAGGAATTTTTGCAGAATTTATAAAAATGGGTTAGGGCCTCAATTATTTTAACTAAACTGCTGTTGGACCTTTTTGTAAATAAAGAAAATGGTGCTGGGGGGTTTCTGAAAAACGGCCTTCGTCTTCACTGTCGCCACAGGACCGCGCTGTGCGCTATGCCGCCGTGTCGTCCCCGGCTGCCTCCCTCGCTGCGGCCCCCCCACGGAGGATAAGACGCCCTCGGCCGTGCTCTCCCCTCTCCTTCCCTCACCCTCCCCCTTTCCCTAGAACCCTAACCCTAACTCTCTGCCGCCGCCACTCCCGCATCCGTCCGCCACTGTCATCGCGCCCACCGGCGACTCCGGCCGCCCGGAGCCGAGCCGACCGCGTTGGAAGCTCCGCCTCGACCTCCTCCCTCTGCTGGACCAGTCTCTACCGACGGGAGGCGCTGGATCGATGGCATTGCAGCCACCTTCCCCGCCTCCGGCCGCCGCGTTCGAGACCGATTCGTCGCCGTCCGGCCTCCCCACTCCTCGCCGTGCACTTCTTCGCGCTCCTGGTGAGCTTGCGCATCTCCCCGTCCATTTTCCCCTCTCCCTCTCGCTCTCTAGCCGTGCTCGCGCCGTCGACCGTCACGGGCCGCCGCCATAGCTCACCGCCGGCCATGCTCCGGTGACCTTTTGGTCCAACCCGCCGCTCCCCCTTGCTCCTCTCTGCTTCCTCTAGTTGTTAGAGCAGGTGCCTGTGCCCAATTCCGCGCCCAGACGACGAATCGGTGATCAACCTGCCGCAGCTGCCTCCTGATGACGTCACGTGACGTCAGCAGTTCTTCATTTTGGATTTTCAGAAATTATCAGAAACTAGAAATTTCAATTTCTGTTAAATGGTAAATCATAAAAATACAAAATGAGTTACCAAATTGTTCACAATTTCACAACCTATTCGAATATGTCACCCACACATGCAAATGAATTTTTGAATTTGAAATTTAAATATAAAATGCAAATCATGTGTTAGATATTCAAATTTTGGAAATTAATATCTAGAGTTTTATAATTCAGAAAAATGCAAATAATATGTCAAAATGCTCAGCTAAATAAACTCTAAATGTTAGTGCCATTAGTTGGATTTTTGGTTAAACTTAAATTGCCTGTTTCAAATAAATTAAATAAAATGGCAGAATATAAATGGAATTTATAAAATCCATAACTTTATGAATTTTGATCCAAAAAATATAAATAAGATCTATAAATGTTCAGGAAAACAACATCTACATGTTAGTGGTATTTCCATGCAATAAGGAACCTTTTAAATTGCTGTTTAGTTAAAATTACTAAAATGGCAGATTTAATTCCAATTTTAGGAAATTCATAACTTGAGTTTGGTTTGCTCTAAAATTATGTTTAATAGCTCAAAATGTTCAGTAAGTAATAAGCTACAAGTTTATATCATTTTAGAGAATTTTAGATTTAATATTGGTGCTGTTTATTAAAATAAATAAAATGGCAGAATTAAATCAATTTTTAGAAATACCATAACTTGTTAAATAATGACTCAAAAATTGCAAATGATATACCAAAATGATCAGTGGATTAATACCTACCTAAATATGTCATTGTCATGCATATATACCTCATATTTCAGTACTGGACATTTTGGAATTTCACCTATTTCACTAAGTTAAGGATGGAGTTTTAACCCGTTAATTATAATAATTGATGTAGGGGTTCCATTTAACCCGTGGGACTTGCCCAAATACTTTTCATTGCATAATATGATCATCTCATCATGATTGTGCATTGCACTGTGTATTCGTGTTATTTATTTCCTTTTCTGTATTGTTTGTGTTTCGGTAGATTCAGGAGTCGAGGTTCCACCACAATACCTCGACAACCAGTGCGACCATCGTTATCAACAAGGCAAGAGCTAACCTAACCTTCTTAGCATATCTCATCCTATTAGTACAAGTATTTTATATACCATAATATTGCATTCGATTCTAGCAACAACTTTGTTCAGTGGATAGAATTCCTATAACTTGCATGCTCCCTGAACCATTACTATGTTGCCCTACCTATGAACCATAGCTTGATGTGTTGGCCTGAGATAAATCATATCTGATGTATGTTATGCTTAGATATGCTTAGCCATGCTTAGTCGAATGCTTAAGTTGTCCGTTGAATAATTTCCATAATTGTGAAGTGGATTGAATGTTCGGACAATGGTGGAAACTTGTGTTAATAATTAATTTGCTAAAAGGCTTGGATGAGTTGCCAACAAGGTTGTTGGTGTTTTTCCTCATTCTTGCTGCCTAGGCTGAGAGTGCATTTAGCTAGAACCAAGAAACCGAGCGTGCTTCCAAAGGTGGGAGTATGGGCTCCTTACTAACCGAATAATTAGTGCGGGCGTATCCAAGGGTACTCTAGTTTGCGCTTTCCATTTGCGTGTGAGTTGGATGGATGAAAAAGAAGAAGATGATGATGATGATGATGATGATGATGTTAGGAGTGGCGATGGGGCAGGGGCTGAAATAGGCTGGGTAAACTTGTCCTGTCGTCACGATGACCCTTGGATAGTCTCATGCTTTGTAAAGGTTTAACCGCGCCCGCCCTGCCGGCTTTCCCCGGAAGAGAGCTAAATGTACAGGCAAGGGGCCGGACGGTACCGATGGTAAAAACAGTACACCCCTGCAGGGTTTAATCTTTTCGAAAAGCCATGTCCACGGTTATGGACAAAATCTTGGAAAAGGCGGATTAGCTCATAGAAAACCTGAACCTGATCTTAATTAAAATCTGGCAGCTAGAGGTTGCAACTCAACTTGTGTTAAAAGGTTCATTTCCTCGAGGGAGATTCGAGGGAGATTCGAGGGAGTGCCTTGGTGGAGATAAGTGATGATTCTGATGACAGTAGGTCCCATGGGGACCGAAGAAGAAAAGTTTACTATCTTATCCCCTTATGAAAACCTCTGAGTAGTCGATGCCATGAGTCTTAGTCCTCGGAAGGACAAAAACTAGCTTTATGCAAAAACAACCATATATAGCTTTGAAGCCAAACAACATCGGGCCTATATCGCCCTACTAATTCTTGCGAGTACGTCGTACTCAGCCTTGCTTTGTTGATTATTACTTGTTTCAGAGGAGGACGTCACCGAACTGGAAGGTGGGTTCTACGTTGACATCGATGAGTAGTCTGGGGTTCCCAGGTGGCAGCTTGGGACGTCGGAACAGGCTGGCATGGGTTATGTTTATGTTCAGGCCTCTTAGGCCATAATTTGGATCTTGTTGTTTAGACAACTAAATTTGCTTCCGCTTGTGTAATGATGGGTCTGTGACCTCTGATGTGTCATTTGTATCTTTCTCAATTATATGAGTTGCTCTGTGATCTCTTGTGTCATAGAGTCTGTGATGTGCCAGTTGTTACACAAGTCTTGATCTCTTAATTATACGTGATAGCGATGTCTGAGCTTATGGCATGATCGAGGTGTTGTGTGCCGATGATCCATTCCGAGCACACCTGCCAATGTGTTTTGGCCTGGGATTGGTAAACCCAGTAACCTTTGATTGTGTAGCATGACCGGTTGCACAACGCTTCACTGTATAGTTCTGGGGTCGGGGCGCTACAAGGATGGCGTCCAGGCCGGGAGTGTCGAGAGTGTTGAGCTGAGCTGGAAATTCCACTTGGTTGATGCTGATGGTTAACTGTTGGCAACCCATACTGGACTTCATCTTGGAGGCGGGGGTTTGTATCACCAAAATATGGTCCAAGGGAAAAACGGGAAAACGATGTTTGGCAACAAAATCCTTGGAGATGAAAGAGTGGGAAGCTCCAGAGTCAAATAAAATTAGTGCGGGTTTAGCATTGATAGTACACATACCAAGCACTACTTCTGAAGCCTCGTATGCCTCCTCGGCGGACATGTGATGGACTCGGGCAACCTAAGGTGGTTTGGCAGCTCCGACGGAAGAATCGTTGGGGGCGCGGTGGTTGTTGGCGCCATTGCTGTTGTGAGTCAGGGGGTAGTCGGCGATGTAGTGTCCAGTCTTTCCACACTTGAAGCATGAGTTGTCCCTCTTGCAGTCGTCCACCAGGGGACGCTTGTGGTAGAATTCAGTCCGGTTGTATCCCTCTCGCTTGGGAGGGTTCCATGTGTTTGGACGAGCTGGGGCTGGCGAGTTTGGGGACCACGTGCGTGGCCTAGAGTGGTTCCCTTCTGGTTGGTGCTTGCGAGGTTCAAACTTCCTTTTGTGGGAGTCGTAAATGGTGCGATGCTCCCTTTCAGAGATTAGGGCAGTGTTTACCATGGCTTGAAAATCAGGAAACTGCAGGACGCTGAGCTGGGTCTTGATAGCTTGGTGCATTCCATGGAGGAACCTGTCCTTCTTCTCGTCCGTGTTGACATCATCGGGGGCATAACGAGCAAGATCATTGAACTTGGCTAGGTACTCACTTATGGTGGAGCTGCCTTGAGTGAGCGCTAAGAGTTCCTGCTGCTTCATCTTCATAAGACTCGAGGGGATGTAAGTCTTACGAAAAATCTCACGGAACTCGGCCCAAGTGATGGCTGCCTCATCTTCTCTCATAATAAACCGGCTGTCCCACCATACATCGGCGGGTCCTTCGAGATAGTGAGTGGCGAAGGGCACTTTGTCCTGTTCGTCGACATGCACAATCTCTAACTTCTTTTCTATAGTACGGAGCCAATCATCTGCTTCGAGTGGGTTGGTGGCCTGAGAGAACTTGGGTGGCTGAGTGCGCTGGAAGTCCTGGAGCTTGTAGCGAGATGGGCGTGAGGTGTTCTATGCTTGCATATAACTTCCGAATTCTCTCATGATTTGGGTCATGTTCTACTGGTGGCGTTCATCCATCATTATCATCAGCTGACTTGGAGTTGGCTCCTGTGGAGGTGCTGACGGCGGTGGAGGCATTGGGTCCATGCCGGCTTGTCGGGCTGAACGGCGGATTGGGATCCTTCGGCTGCCATTTGCACCTGTGCGGGGCCTCATCCTGAGGTTTGGAGGTGGGGCGTACCATGAGCATCCATATGGGGGAAAGGAAGTGCAACATCCCATAAAATCCAAACAAGGCAAGAGTTAAAACAAAGCATCAGTACATAGTGGAGAGTTGGGTTACATGGCATACATTACATGATATATTACAGGATACAAGCCGTAACCATCATTTTATTCTAGCACGCGTTCTACTACGCGATCCTCCACTAAGATGCATAACTATGATACATGCGCTACCGCTCCTCGGTTAGCGCCTAAAACTCCATCTCGAGGGGAGTCGCTGGTGCGATGATCTCAAGGCTGTCGTCGCTCTCCTCCTTGACAGCGGTGTTGACAGTAGAAGGTGCCCCCGGGGTGTACGTGGGAGTCGACGGGGCGGTGGCAGCGCGGCGTCGCTGAGCGGGAGGCTCTGGTGGAAGCTCGGTGGGAGTGCGGGGCCTGGTGCGAGGAGTGGTGGTGGAGCTATGGAACGGGGCGGCCCGGACAGGAGCGTGAACGAGCCTCGCCCTCAGCTGGTCGAGGGTACTACGAGGGTGGGGTATGGGGCGTGGAGGGACAACTCCTGGTGCCCGGACGGCCTCGGCGGACGTGAGGTGGGCCCGAAGCACAGCCATCCGGAGAAGAGTGTCCTGCAGGTACTGGTGGAGGTGGGACATGTACTGAAGGAGGGAGGTGAGCGCGAGGGTGGTGTCACCGGGGTTGGGGAAGAGGACGTCCCCGTTGCTCAAGTCCGGCCTCGGGAAGTAGACGTAGCGGGTGCACACCTTCATGACCGGGTCATGGGTGCGAAGGAGGACGAGGGCGTCTCCCGCGAACTCCTGGAGGGCACGGGTCACCTGGTTGGTGATGCTAGAGGAGAGGGCATAGGAAGGTCCATCTGTTCCCGGGTGGGCGTCTAGACAGACCGTGGCGGTGTACTCGGTGCGTGGCCCGGGCGAACGGGAGTAGAATACACGGAACTTCGGAGGTGGCGCGGACGGGTAGAGGTGTCCCCAAGTCTCACGGAGGAACTTGACCATGCCAAGCTCGTGCCCAGCGGTGGTCTCTACGAGGAGTTCGAACGTCATCTGTACCATAGATAAAAGGGTGAGTGGCAAGGTTAGTTAGCACAAACAAGTAGAGTAACACTTAAACAAGCAACGAGGTAACGTTCGTTAGTGGTTTTTTTTCCCGGGAGAACTAGTGTATCCTACGGGCAGTTAGGCTCTGATACCAAGCTCTGTGACACCCCAATCCGGAGATCGAGATATCCCATATATCAGCCCTAGCAGCACTGAACATATGAAAGCTTGATAACAGAACATAACCACTTTATTAACGGGAGTCGGGATCCGACGATATATTACAAGGGTCTCATTACAAGGCTGCGCCCTAGCGCACACAACAGTTTGTACATTATTTATTGAACACATCTTCATCAGAGGGCGTCAGCGGGATGGTGGAAGTGCGTGATGACGAGGGCCTAACTCCACAGGGCTCTGCCTGGATACGGGTCTAGTTCTCATACAAGGGGTACTCGGCGGCGGAGATAGGAGGATCTGGCCACATGAAAAGCCAGGTGAGTACATGGAATGTACTCGCAAGACATCAATCCACAATCTACCATATCCAACGATCCTATATGGCATGTGCAAGTGTGAGTCCAAGCTCAACGGTTGGACTTAACTTACCTACTAACTTGTGAAGAACGTCGTGGCCTATGAGAACATGTCTCACTTCCACACCACAATATACACCATACTTACGGTCTCAAGCCCTGACCACACTTTGGCCTATCTCGAGAACCAGCAATTGACCATCTATGGTTCATTTTTCGGCTTACTCAACTTTAGCCAACTCTGGCCATTTAGTTCATTCATGTCTCCGTGTTCGACTGGACTGACTCAAGTGTGACTGGACCCAACACCGTTCCTTAGGTAGGAACAATACTAGATTCTAGATTTGACGCTCTCGAGAGGTTGCAACTTTTCTCCATATGTTGGGGACCAAGCTTGTACCGCCGGTACCGAAGTACTATACCCATCATGGCGACAGCACAAACCCATTCCCCCATAGTCTTCCGCTCTATCAAGACACTCCTTGTATAGCTACCGACTTACCACTCGGGCTAAGTCTTATGACGAAGTGAATCCGGCACGTCCCCAACTCATGAGCAATGCCTAGCTCCGGAACCTTCACAAGACTAGCCCCGACCACAACTATGCAGTATCCGACTAGACTTGCCAAGTGGGTAGCATCAAAAGAGGCTCGATAGGCTACTCAACCACGGTATGCCCATTTCAACGACGCATGGTTGTGCGGGTGTGTTTGGCGAGTGGCACTATAAGACTCAATCTAGTCGACGGAGGTGGTTATCTTTCATTTAGTTTGATTCTCAGCCATAATACAGCAACGAGCGTTAGTCCACAAGATATATATGAGTTTAATATAATCACATAGTAGTTCAACAAGGTAAAGTAAAGTCAACCGAGCGAGGACGGATGTGTCTCCGGCCAGTAACAGCCACAGTTGAGTAAGAAAATAAAAGAACAAAATCAACCGGCCGAGGACGGAGGTGTCTCCGGCCAGTAACATCCACAGTTGAGTAGGAAAATAAAGGAACAAAATCAACCGGGCGAGGACGGAGGTGTCTCCGGCCAGTAACAGCCACAGTTGAGTAAGAAAATAAAAGAACACAATCGGTTAGCGTCAACCGGGCGAGGACGGAGATGTCTTCGGCCAGCAACAGCCATAGTTGACTACATAAGTTAGTGGAGGCGTCCACGCGATCCCGTTCCTCCATTCCATTGACTGTGGCGGTTCCCCAGTCCATCGTCGTCGGAATGGGGAGTGGTGCATGGTACCATCCAACACACGCCACAACTCTACAGAAAAGTAGATGAGATTCAATTCACGTGGGCAGTGCCCAACATGCGTTTAGTCGCCGGCCGGAACTCAACTCACGGGACATGAGTTTATCGTATTGCGGAAATTAAATAGTGAGGTCAGGTCACATGAAATAATAGGCACAATATAGCATGAGGGATGCATCTATCACACAAGCGGGCCCCAAAACAAAGCATCGACAACTTGGAACAGAGGATTGGGGGCTGATGGCTTTCCTTCAGGGATAGGTTCCATCTCCACATCAAAGGTAGGGTTCGGATCTATTAAATGAATTGAAAAGCACGGTTAAAAACCTCCACAAAGCATTCCAAGGTTCAGGGGGCAAATTAAATTCAAATCTACTGAAACCAGTGGCATTGGACAGATATTTTCAAAACCAAGCTACTGCAAAAAGATTCATATTATTTTGAATTTTTTTAGGGAGTTATGACCTGCCAAAGTTTGCCCTAGAAATCTGTTTTTCCAAAACAGAGAAAAATCAAAAATAAAATTGTTCGCAAAACATTGAAAATCTGACAGGTGGGGCCCTCCCTTTTAAAACCTGAATTGGTACGCGCCAGGAAATAAGAACAGAGGGGGGGGCATCGCCGTCACCGGCGTTCTCACCGTTGAGGATGAGGGCGTCGATTCCGGCGGACCAAGGGCAAGGTGAGGGTGGCTACGGGCTCCGGGAGGCTTGGATTGGGGAAGGGGAGAGGTGTGGTCGGCGGGGTGGCTCTGGGGGTGAGGAATCGCCCGAAGACAGAGCGGCAGGGACGCGCTCATCGCCGGCGCTTCGGTGCTCCTGGGGAGCTAATCGTGGCCAGGGAGGGGGCTCAGAGGGAGGGGGTGGTGGTGTGGTGCTTAGACGCGATAGAGGGGCACCTTTTTTAGTGCTCCACGGTGGGGGTTCGGACAAGGTCCACGGCGAGGTGTCGAGCCGAGGATGCCGTGCAGGGGAGGAGACGACGGACGGCGCGTTGATGGTGTAGCGGCCGGGCGGTGCTGGATGGCGGAATTTGCGCGCCGCGGATAAGCACGGGGTGGCGTGGCGCTTGCTGGCGGTGGGGGTCCGGGCGGCCGAGGCATGGTGGCGACATGGGGAGGTCGGGGCAGGGCAGTCGACGGGCGGTGTGCTGATGGTGTAGCGGCAGAGCGCGGCTGTGCGAGGGGAGCCACCGCTGGACGTCGGGATTCGCGGGGCAGGCGGCCTGTGGAGCACAGTGGGGTGGGGGTCCCGCGGTGGCGCTGTGCGTGCGGCGCGGCGCATTGCGAACGGCGGTGCACGGGAGGGGAGGGGTGCTGGGAGGTGCGGTGGTGGTCGAACAGAAGGTGAGGAAGCAGGGGACACCAGGAGAGGGGGTGGGGAGGTCACCGGCGACGACCAAAGACTGGCGGCGCCGTCGTGCCCACTGTCCTGGCCATGCCGACATCGGCATCATGATCATTTTCTCATCCTAGGGCCCAAACAGAAAAACCAATCGTGTCACTCAGTGCCAAATTCAAAATACTACCACTTTGTAGAAGTGAGTTTTGGCTGGTTTGCAACTTGTGCCGAACAAAAATTTCAACAAACACTTCTGGCCAGAAAAAGATAATGGGTTTTGGGCAATTAAATTAAATGATAATTGGCCAGAAAAATTTGTGTAGGTAGGTATTGGCCTAGAGCATCTACCCTTAAATTTCTGTAATTTTTGGAAAAGTTTCAGTAGGGTTTCCAAAAATGACAAGGTTTGGGGCAGAAAGTAATGTGGGGAAAATCCCCAAAAATTACTTAGCAAGGCAGGGGATATTTTTGCATAATTGGGTTACATATTGGGTAGGGGTCCTCCATGAATTTTTGGAGAATTTTTTAAGGTGGTATTGGCATGCTTCCTTTGGAAGCTAGGGTTTAGGTCTTTTGTATTTGAGAAAAAGACAAATCCCTGGATATTTTTGGGTTTTTGGAAAAGTAGGAAGAAAGGTGGTACCAAGATTATCAGATCCAAAATCAAATCCCAAATATGAGTGTTAACAAAGAAAATTTTTATTGGACCAAAATTCGGGATGTGACAAACAGGTTCTTTATTGGAAGGGCATTGGAATTCAAAGTGTCTAAAGTATTCAGAGCAACAAATTTCTTCATCATGATAATTAAGTAGCCCACTAGCAATTTTATTTAGAAGCTCTATGTAGCCTCCTAATCTTTTCCCTTCATTTGATTTTCTAAATTCAGCAGCTATCATGGCGTTTTCATAATAGTTTTCCATTTTCTAATTTTTTTGGGTTTTTGATATATGGATAAAGTGAATGCAAAGCTGAAAGTAAATCTAAGAAAAACTCACAACCAAACAAGTCAAAGAGAACCTCCCCAAGCTTAGATGATTGTAAGATATAAAACAAGATAAAATAAATCTAAAGTCTGGTGCACACAAGAATAGAAACTTAAGCGCTACGCTCCCCGGCAACGGCGCCAGAAAAGTACTTGATAACCCCAAGAGCAGGGGATCACTGTAGCACCTCTCAATGTGGAAGTAGGGTATCGATCCGCAGGAGCAAGAAGGAAAAGTTATCTATTCCCTACAACTATAGTGTCATAAGTTTTAGTTGATTATGCACTAAACAGGTTTAAAGAACAAGATGGTTGATTTAATGGATGGAATTTTAATGTAACAAAACAAGAATGTAAAATTGTCCCAATCCTCTTCAATGCAAGAGGACAAGACAAAGGTTTTCTCTTATAGGAACAATGGACATGAGTTCACTCAATCCTCTCTCCCATCTATGGTGATTATTATGTTATAGATAAAAAGTGCACACAATTGTCATGCTTTAATGGTAAACTTCTATGACGGCTACATGTCCTAAAACACATAGTTGAAAGAAAATAGTCATTTGTGTTGCTAGGTCACACTCGTAAGGCTAGCGTGGTTTGTTGTCATACCCACATCATACTTCTTCCTTTTTACCCCCAGATAAGGGATGTTGGGCTATATTGTGTCACTCAATACATATGTCGTTGTCACATCGGCCATCCCGTACCTACATACATCATACTTCATAATGGACAATATTCTAAAGACTAGTGCGATGATTCATATTTCGTGTGCATGACTACATCTCTCTGATCTATCTACACTTGGTGGTGTCAATCACCTCATGTCATGGATAAACATGACATTATGCATAAATCGAACCATCACATGTATCATAGAATATCTCCAAAGTAGGACAAGTCATAAAAGATCCAACACAACGGTAAATGCATAACAAATATCATCTTATACCACAATATCCACCATAAGAATTACATAGATAGATCCATACTTATGCAAGGCACATCATATGGACTTCAGCAATGATCACACATAGAGAGATTAGATCAAGTTACCACCACAAACCCAAAGTCCAGGGGGTGGACTACTCCCACTTCATCATGGTGATGATGGTGGAGATGTTGGAGAAGATGGAGACCACCCCGGCAGCGCCCCGCCGGAGTTTCCCCCCTCCAATCTGCAGCTCCAGGTCTTCTGTTTCATGGTTTTGTGTTTCCGCGGAGCTCCCTTCCGAAAGCGTCGGAGGAATATTTTTATAGTAGTTTTTAGGTTAAGACGAAGGCACGGGGACGAAGATCGACAACATCGGAGGCTCAAGGCCCAGGATAGGGGGTCCCACTTGGCCAAGGAATCTGGCCACGTGGGCCCACCTCTTTTGGCCCTCGGGTCTCCATTTGTTCGCTTCCTTCGCTCCTACGCTACGTTCCTTCCAAAAACTGATGCCCGTGAAATATTAGGTCATTTGGACGTCGTTTGGGTCCCTGAAACATCAAAATATACAAAATAGGGTTTTCTGCCAGTGCAGGGTTAATTCCAGTAAAATCGGGAAACAATGAAATATTCCCAAAATCAATATAAATCAATGATATAACCCTTATATGATGCAAATATGATTGAAATATAAGTAATATAATGTAAAGTTCATGTATGCATTTTACATGCATCAGCATGGTAGAAATCTCTTCATTAGGAATCTTTCTCTTGTTAGAGACAATATCTTTCATGTATTTCGAATAGGGAGATAACTTAATAGCATCAGTTAAAGGAATTTGCAAAAACAAAGGTTTCATTCATTCACAAAATTTATTATAATGTTCTTCTTCCTTAAATTTGTGCTTCTTATTAGGAAAAGGCATTTGCTTTTGCACCCAAGGTTCTCTTTCATTACCATGTTTCTTAGCAAGAAAATCTTCTTTAGTGTACGTTTTGTTTTTAGAATGCTTTTCAGGTTCCTCTTCACTTTCCTCCTTATCAGAAACATCTTTCTTATCTTTATCATTAGCATGTTCATTCCCACTTTCAGTTTCAGCATCAGAGATAGATATACTATTTGGATCATTAACATGCTCATTGTCTTTAATAGGTTCAGGAGATTCCTCAACATGTTTATGTTTCTTCTTCTTCTTCTTCTTCTTCTTCTTCTTTTTCTTAGGAGTAGTCATTTCATTAGCTAGTTGAGAATCTTGCTCAATTCTCTTAGGATGTCCCTCAGGATACAAAGGATCCTGAGTGGAAGCACCACCTCTCGTTGCTATACCAAAAGCATGTTTATCATTCTCTCTAGAAGCATTAACTAGCAAATCTTTTTGCACTTTAGTCAATTGTTCAATTTGAATTTGAACCATATGAAAATGTTTAATAAGTATGTTAACATCATTAGAAGTTCTTTCCAAAATATCATGCAAATTATTAATGACATGAGAATTCTTTACGAAGCTATTTTGTATTCTCATATTGTAATTATTTTGCTTAACAATAAAATTATCAAACTCATCTAAGCATTGATCAGGAGGTTTAGAATAAGGGATATCTCTATCATCAAAGTGTTGGAGAGAGTGTACCTCAACCGTAGATGAGTGAGGAATTGGCTTACACAATTCTTCTATAGTTGGAAGATTTTTCACATCTTCAGATTTAATACCTTTCTCCTTAAGAGATTTCTTGGCTTCTCTCATTTCTTCATCATTTAATTCAAACATTCCTCTTTTCCTCGGTGTAGGTACCGGAGTTGGTTCAGGCAGGGTCCAATCATCATGATTTTGACTAATCTTAGCTAGTAGTTCCTCGGCTTTAGCTAGAGTTCTTTTCCTGAAAACGCAACCAGCACAACTATCCAGGTATGTCCTAGATTCAACAGTTAGTCCATTATAAAATATATCAAGAAGTACATTTTTAGCTAATTGATGTCCAGGCCGAGCTCTAATTAAAGACCAAAACCTTGCCCAAGCTTCAGGCATTTTCTCTTCCTCATTTTGCTTAAGTTAAAGATTTTCTGTAAAGCAGCATGTTGAGCACTAGCAGGAAAATATTTCTGAAAGAAGACATTGACCAAACCCATAGGACTCTCAATAGATCCAGGAGATAAATTATTGAACCAAGTTTTAGCTTCATCTTTCAGTGAGAAAGGGAAAATTTTAGTAACAAAGTAACTGCGTTTCTTAAGATCTTCAGGAAACAAACTACTTAGAGAAGAAAGAACATTCATATGATCTACAGCACTTTCATTTCCAGTTCCTCGAAAAGGTTCTTTCTCGGCAATAGATATGAAAGACAAGTCCACAGAGAAATAATAATATTTATCTTTTATATTTATGGGAGATATTGCAAACTTAGCATCAGGAGAAAGTTTATAATTAACAGCACGTCTTTGAAGAAGATTTTTAATAGCATTAACATCTTTAGAGTTAGAGGTATCACAATTCATGTATTCATCAATAAATTCATCATCAAGTTCAACATAGGTTTCCTCGAGATCATCACTAGTATGTTCTCTCGTTTCAGGTGAATAGACAGGTGTAATTGGAGTTTCATTAGGTGTTTCAGTATTTCAATTTGTTTAGCTTTAGCAATTGTAGCATCTAGAAAAGGACCTAGTGAACCTCTTTCATCAAGCACAGTAGAAGCATCATCAAATTCATCAGAAACATTCTCAGATTCAGCAGAAGTAGCAGCACGTGAAGCATGTGTATGTGGTGGTGTGACAAGTTGACTTATAACAGATGGCGAATCAAGAGCAGCAGAAGCGTTCAGAGTTGTACCTCTCCTTGTAGTGGATGGCAGTATGTGAACCTTCTCATCACGAGGTTTACCCATGATGAATAAATGGCAGCGAACAGTATGACTCCCTAGTGAGCTTATAAATAGACCCATGCTGCCTGGCAACGGTGCCAGAAAATAGTCTTGATGACCCACAAGTATAAGGGATCGCAACAGTCTTCGAGGGAAGTAAAACCCAAATTTATTGATTTGACACAACGGAAGCCAAAGAATATTTATAAGCCTTGACATATGAATTGTCAATTTAGCTGCACCTGGAAGTAGACTTGCTCGACACAGTTTATCAGTAGAAACAATTTTATGACAGTAGCAATAGTGAAATAATAGCAATAGCGAAATAAAGGCAGCAGTAATAATTGAAGTAGACAGCAGGATTAAAAATACTGTAGGCATAGGGATGGATGAACGGGCGCTGCATGGATAAAATAATTCATGAAATAGTCATACGTAGGGCAATTGCAAGTAAATAATGATAAAGCATCCAAGTAATAATCAATCATAGGCACATGTTCTGTATATAGTCGTATGTGCTCGCAATGAGAAACTTGCACAACATCTTTTGTCCTACCAGCCCGTTCGCAGCGGGGCCTCAAGGAAAACTACTGGTAATTAAGGTGTGATGACGTGAATCACATGTTCGTTGGGAGACCCCAAGAGGAAGGTATGATGCAGTTCAGCAGCGAGTTTTCCCTCAGTATGAAACCAAGGTTATCGAACCAGTAGGAGCAGCAACTCTTCAGAAGTTTGTTGGCGGCTCCGTTACTCGATCACCAACGTGGAATCTGCACACAACACAATCAAAGTACTTTGTCCCAACGAAACAGTGAGGTTGTCAATCTCACCGGCTTGCTGAAAACAAAGGATTAAACGTCTTGTGTGGAAAATGAGTATTAAATTGCAGAGAATGAAAAAGGATCAGTATGCAGTTTGTGTTTTAATCAGTTTAAAAGAATGGACCGGGGTCCACAGTTCACTAGTGGTGTCTCTCCATAAAGATAACTAACATGTTGGGTAAACAAATTACAGCTGGGCAATTGACAAATAGTGAGCGCATGACAATGCAAATACATGACATGATGATTACTATGATATTTAATTGGGCATTACGACATGATACATAGACCGTTATCCAACAGCATCTATGACTAATAATCCACCGCCGGGTTGTCATCCGAGTTCCCCGTTGGTATTAAGTTGCAAGCAACGGATAATTGCATTAAGTAAAGCGCGTAATGTAAACAAACACATATGCCCATAGGCATAGCATCGTTGGGTTACCCCTAGTGGCAACAGCACATCCACAACCTTAGAACTTTATGTCACTGTCCCAGATTCAACGGAGGCATGAACCCACTATCTAGCATAAATAATCTCTCTTGAAGTTACAAGCATCTACTCGGCCAAAGCATCTACTAGTAACAGAAAGCATGCAACATCATAAATAACATAGGGCATAGATTGATAATCAACTTGACATAATATTCAATATTCATCGGATCCTAGCAAACACAACATGTAGCATTACAATAATATGATCTTGATCATGTAGGGCAGCTCACAAGATCTAAATATGATGGCACAAATAGGAGAGACAACCATCTAGCTACTGCTATGGACCCGTAGTCCAAGGATGAACTACTCACGCATCACTCCGGAGGAAGGCATGGCGATGTAGATGCCTCCAGTGACGATTCCCCTCTCCGGCAGGGTGCGGGGAAGAGGTTCTGGACCCTCCCGAGCTAGGGTTAACGGCGGCGACGTCTCTGGAACTTTTCATGGATAATGGCTCGGGTACTTAGGGTTATTTTCTTGGGGGGAATAAGTAGGCGAAAGGGCGGCGGCTGACGACCCCCATGGGGCCCACACCATACTAGGGCGCGGCCAAGGGGCCTGTCGCACCCTAGTGGCGTGTGGGGTCCATGTGGGCCCTCTTCGTTGCTTCTTTGCTCCATCTGGTGTCTTCTGGAAAAATAGGGATGTCCGTGAAGTTTCGTCCAATTCCGAGAATATTTCCAGACTAGCTTTTCTGGAATACAAAAACAGCAGAAAACAGGAACTCGCACTTCGGCATCTTGTTAATAGGTTAGTCCCAAAAAATGTATAAAAGTGATGTAAAGTAGATACATAACATGTAGCAATTGGTATAAAACAAGCATGGAACATCAAAAATTATAGATACGTTGGAGACGTATCAGCATCCCCAAGCTTAGTTCCTGCTCGTCCTCCAGTAGGTAAACGATAAAAACAAAATAATTTTTGAGGTGACATGCTACCAACATAACCTTGATCATATAATATTGTAAGGCACATGTAAATGAATGAAGTGATCCAAGTCAATGGTCTATAATTTGCTACCAAATAGATAATGAGTAAACAATGAATCACACAAATTAAATGTTTTCATGAATAGAACTTTCAAGACAAGCATCAAACTGTTTTGCATAGATGTTAACTCATAAAGCAATATTTTCTAATAAAAGGTATTCAATCAACACAAAGGAAGAATTAAGCTTTAGCAATTGCTTCAACTTTCAACATATTTATCTCATGGATAATGTCAACACAAAGCAGTATAACAAGTCAAATACGTTGCATATAACCCATGTTGTAACAAAGTTGACACTAGTGTTTGCTTGTGGAAGACAGAAAGAATAGGAAAACAGACTCAACATAAAAGTAAAAGAAAGGCCCTTCGTAGAGGGAAGCAGGGATTAAATCATGTGCTAGAGCTTTTAGGTTTTTGAAAACATATAGAGATTGCATAAAATATTTGATACTCCTCCCAACCTTGCTAACACAAGCCATGGCTAGCCGAATCCTCGGGTGCCTTCCATCAATCACATACCATGGAGGAGTATCTATTTTTGATAGGTGTATGTTAATTGTCAACGAATGGTAGCGGGTGATAAAAGTATTCTACCTGTCAAACGGACTTTTAAGAATGGCTCCCATGAAGGACGTTATTTCTACCAGCAAGGCAGATCATCCCTCTTTCTCTTTTGTTTACACACATGCAGATATTTCACTGATTTGTCATTGCTTACTGATGAATCAGGGCAAAAGTGTGAAGAGAATTAATTAGTTAAAGTTGTAATTAATTGGGACTGGGCACCCCGTTGCCAGCTCTTTTTGTAAGTTATTGGATAAGCGGATGTATATGCCACTAGTCCAGGTGTAAAAGTCCATTTGACAACCAGAATAAAGAATAACCACACTAATTCCTCATGAGCTGGTAAACATTGACACAAAAAGGGAATAATAACATTTTGAATAATTTAAAGGTAGCACATGAAAAATTTACTTGGAGTGGCAAGGAAATACCACATATAGGTAGTTATGGTGGACACAAATGGCATGGATTTTGGCTCAAGGATTTGGATGCACGAGAATCATTCCCTCTCAGTACAGAGTTTAGGCTAGCAAGGTTATGTAAGCAAACAAGAATATCAACCCGTACACCAAGTTTTATATGAAAAACATATTGCAAACGTTATAAGACTTCATACCGTCTTCCTTGTTAACCGAACCAGTTTATTAGAAAAATATCTAGACCTTAGAGATACCATCGATGCAAACCAAATTTTCAACAAGATTTATGGTAGTTCTTCACTAATAGGCCTAACTCATGTGATGCACAAATTTAGTCATGATCTTCTTGTTAGCTCAAAACGATTGACAAGCATCAAGTTATCCATAATAGTGATCTACAAGATTAAGCAAGTATTTCCTTATACCAATTACCACATGCAACATTTTAGGAACCAACCAAACACCAATCAATTTATTTCAACCACTCTCCAAATAGATATAAGTGAAGCAAGAGAGTACTTTCTACAAAAGAAAGCTAATAGCTCTGAAAAGAGATACATGAAAACAAGAGCTAAAAGCTGAACATCGCTAGATATGAATACTCAACAAGTATAAGTGAAGAATAGGAGTATTCTCATGAAAAAGCGGAGCGTGTCTCTCTCCCAATCAAGAATGCTAGGGTCCAGTCAAGCTTATTGAAAATAAAAGGCAATACTGAAAATAAAAGCACACAGACGCTCCAAGAAAAGCACATATGATGTGAAAGAATTAAAATATAGTTTCACTAGAGATGACCTGATGATTTGACGATGAAGATCCAAGCTTAGACGCTTGAGTCTTCTTGAAATATGTTGGGGAGATCCATGGGAGCCTCCCCAAGCTTAAGCTCTTCACTCTTCTTGATCCTATCATCACCCTTCTCTCTTGACCCTTGAAAACTTCCGTCACACCAAACTCAAAGTAAATCTCATTAGAGGGT
The DNA here is from genome assembly GCA_012064385.1 of Puccinellia tenuiflora. Classification (NCBI taxonomy): domain Eukaryota; kingdom Viridiplantae; phylum Streptophyta; class Magnoliopsida; order Poales; family Poaceae; genus Puccinellia; species Puccinellia tenuiflora. Next base: position 83,956 of record QRDG01001974.1, read on the forward strand.
TAGTGCACAATCAAAAACTCACATGTTCTGTAAAGACGCAATATGACTCATTACTTTAAACATTAGCTACAGCCACTGATGTTATGTTAAGATCTTCCACCCAAAAAACAATTCCACTCAACACTAGTAAAAGAGAGAATGCAAAATAAAAAGGCATAATCTGTCTAAAACTGAACAGTCCAAAAAGATGAATTTTTTCGAGGCACTTACGACGCTCAGATCAAAAAACTTTGAACTAATGAAAGATTCAGACATTTCATAAAGATTATGCACAAACAATTTCAGATTTTTTCAACAATCTGGTGAATTTGGGATTTTCGTACAGTGGACAGCAAAAAATATGTTTCTGCGCAGCAATCAAAATTAAGCATCACCTTAACACTAGAGGCTACTCTTGGCACAACAATGCGAGAAAATAAAGATACAAAGGAGTTGCTACAGAAGTAAACATTCTCCTTGACTCAATAAAAGAAAAATTGCAGAAAAATAAAATGGGTTGCCTCCCATAAGCGCTTTTCTTTAACGCCTTTTAGCTAGGCACAAAGCATGCATCAAGTATTACCAAGTGAAGAAGCATCCACATTGTAATTTGTTCGAACAATAGAATCATAAGGTGGCTTAATATTCTTCCTAGGAAAGTGTTCCATAACTTTCTTGAGAGGAAATTGATATTTTATATTCCCTTCTTTCATATCAATAATAGCACCTACAGTTCTAAGAAAAGGTCTTCCAAGCACAATAGGGCAAGATGAATTGCATTCGATATCCAAGACAATAAAATCAACGGGAACATAATTGTTATTAACCATGATAAGAACATCATCAATTCTTCCCAAAGGTTTCTTAATAGTAGAATCAGCAAGATGAACATCCAAGTAACAATTTTCCAAAGGTGCTAAATCAAGCATATCATAAAAAAATTTAGGCATAACAGAAATACTAGCACCAAGGTCGCACAAAGCATTGCAATCAAAATCATTCAACTTCATTTTAATAATAGGCTCCCAACCATCTTCTAACTTCCTAGGGATAGATACTTCACGTTTCAATTTTTCCTCCCTTACTTGTATGAGAGCATTCGTAATATGTTTAGTGAAAGCCAAGTTTATCTCACTTGCCTTAGGAGTTCTAGTAAGCTTTTGCAAGAATGTAATTACTTTAGAAAGATTACACCCATCAAAATCAAAATTATTATCATCAAAGGTAATGGAGTTATTCTCTTCCTTATTGCTAGAAATTTCAGCATCTTTATCAAGGACAGTTTCAGAGTTATCAGGCAATTTAGGACTTTTTGCAATAGAAGTGGAAACATTACCAACACCAATTATCTTGCCATTAATGGTAGGAGGTTTGCTAACACTTGTGTTTGAAGCTTTTTCAGAAGTAGTAATAGTATAAACTCTAGCAATATTATTCTTTCTAGCAATTTCATCCTCTCTTTCCCATCTAGCATGCAATTCGGCTAACATCCTCACATTATTATCAATTTTAACTTGTATGGCATTAAGGGTTTTTCTCTATTTAATATCATTAGGCATGGTCTTTAATTTCAACAAATCAACATCATGAGCAAGACTATCAACTTTAGAGGCAAGAACATCAATTTTTCCAAATTTCTCCTCAACAGACTTATTGAAAGCAGTTTATGTACTAATAAAGTCCTTAAGCATGACTTCAAGATCAGAGGGTACACTCTTATTATTGTTGTAGGAGCTACCATAAGAATTTCCATAACCATTGCCACTATTAGAAGGATAGGGCTTATAATTGCTATAACGAAAATTATTCCTATAAGCATTGTTGTTGAAGTTATTATTTTTAATGAAGTTCACGTCAACATGCTCTTCTTGAGCAACCAAAGAGGCTAAAGGAACATTGTTTGGATCAACATGTGTTTGACCATTTGCAAGCATAGACATAATAGCATCAATTTTAGCACTCAAGGAAGAGGTTTCTTTAACATAATTTACCTTCTTACCTGTTGGATCTCTCTCAGTGTGCCACTCAGAATAATTAATCATCATATCATCAAGAAGCTTTGTTGCAGCACTCAAAGTGATGGACATAAAGGTACCTCCAGCGGCCGAATCCAATAAATTCCTTGAAGAAAAATTTAATCCTGCATAGAAGGTTTGGATGATCATCCAAGTAGTCAGTCCGTGAGTGGGTCAATTTTTAACCTATGATTTCATTCTCTCCCATGCTTCAGCAACATGTTCATTATCAAATTGCTTAAAATTCATTATGCTACTTCTCAAGGAAATAATCTTAGCAGGAGGATAATATTTTCCAATAAAAGTATCTTTGCATTTAGTCCATGAATCAATACTATTTCTAGGCAAAGATAGCAACCATTCTTTAGCACGTCCTCTCAAGGAGAAAGGAAAAAGTTTCAGTTTAATAATATCACCATCTACTTCCTTGAGCTTTTGCATTTCACAAAGTTGAACAAAGTTCAACAAAGTTATTAAGGTTAACAGCAGCATCATCAATACTAACACCGGAAAATTGCTCTTTCATAACAAAATTTAAAAGTGCAGGTTTAATTTCATAAAACTCTGCTGAAGCAGCAGGTGGAGCAATAGGTGTGCATATGAAATCATTGTTGTTTGTGCTAGTGAAATCACACAACTTATTGTTCTCAGGAGTACTCATTTTAGCAGAATTAAAAACAGGACAAAAAATAACTTGAAAATAAAGTAAATGCAAGTAACTAATTTTTTTGTGTTTTTGATAATTGAAAGCAAACAAGATAAAATAAAATAAACTAAGCAAAACAAAAACAAAGTAAAGAGATTGGAAGTGTGAAACTCCCCTTGCAGAAGACTGCTGACTCCCCGGCAATGGCGCCAGAAAAAGATGCTTGATGACGTGAATCACACTTTCATTGGTAGACCCCAAGAGGAAGGTATGATGAAGTTCAGCAGCGAATTTTCCCTCAGTATGAAACCAAGGTTATCGAACCAGTAGGAGTAGCAACTCTTCAGAAGATTGTTGGCGGTGCCGTTACTCGATCACCAACGTGGAATCTGCACACAACACAATCAAAGTATTTTTGCCCCAACGAAACAGTGAGGTTGTCAATCTCACCGGCTTGCTGAAAACAAAGGATTAAACGTCTCGTGTGGAAAATGAGTGTTAAAATGCAGAGAATGAAAAAGGAATAGTTTGCAGTTTGTGGTTTAATCAGTTTAAAAGAGCTAATAACACCGCACCTATACGAAGTTGTCCGGGACGTGCAAACACCTCCACATTCTTTCAAATTGTGGTCGACCTGCCCTTCGTCTTGTCTCCCAGGTGCAAAAACCTCGACAGCCTATCAGACGGCGATGTGTGGCATGAGGCCGCCATGCTGGAATGACTCGCTAGACTGTGTCCTTTTCCGTTTACCCCCTGCAAATGGCGAGCATCACAACTAGACCACCGAACGTGCCTGGGCGAGGCAACATTCTCCCTATAAAAGATGCAAGATGACCCGCCTTCTCCATCCATCTCGCGCGCACACGAACGTGGTTCGTCCGATTCACTCCAGCGGCAGATTTTTGCCCTCGTGTTTGACTGTGCGCCGTCGGATGCGGTTGTTTTCGTTTTTACTTCTCGTCTGGGTAAAAAGGTCAATGACATATGGGCCTGGGTGCCGTGAGGGTCCCTGTGTCTGAGGCAGTCTTCCTTTCTCGTTCGCGTCGCTGATTTCGTTTAAAGGGGAGACACGGTTAAAACCTAGCAAATGACGCGACCAATCCCATCACGCCTCTCCTCTTTCCCTCTCCGCGCCGCCAGCCCCTTTTCCTCCCATCGCTCGCTCGCTCCTCCTCTCCCTGCTCCCTCACCATCTCCCGCCGCCGCCGCGGACGCCGCCACCTCTCCCCTCCTCTCTCCGTTCCTCCTCTTTCTCGGCGCAGCTCCGTCGCGTCGTGCCTCGCCGTCGTGCCGCCCCGCCGTCCTTCCGGTGTACGTACGCGCGCGTCCTCCGTCGAGCCCCGCGCTCGTTCCTCCTCTCCCATGCCATCCCCCTCCCCTCCTCTCAAATCCCCACCGCCCTCCTCTCAAATCCCCACCGAGCGGTGACCGTCGCCTATCAGGGGATGTTGCCTGCTGTTAATGGACGATGGCGACTGCTTGGCCGCGGCAGCGGGTGGCGGATGACGGTCCGTGCCGAGGCAGCAGCGCGATTTATCTCCCCCACGGAGGTGTGGTTCGGCGGCGGAAGCTGAGGACAGAGGTGGGTGGAGGCCGTCGGTTGCAGGTCAACGGCGACTCGGGGTCAAGCATCAGAGGCAGCAACGGGCTGAGATTCAGGTTTGCTTCTCTCTCTCTCTCTCTCCTGGCTGCTAGGGCCACGGGGAAGCTCGACGCCGGCCTCCAGGCAGCCCAGCCCCGCCGTCTCCTCCTCTGCGCGGCGTGGTGTTCCTCCCCGAGCACGAGTGCTGCGTGGTGCAGAGCGAGGATCTCGTGCCATCCAGGCGCCTGTGCCTCGTCGGCGGCGTCAACCATGGCTACGACTGAATCCGCTCCATCTCCGCCTCTTCGTAGCGGGTCAACAATATTGGCTGCGGCTGGTGGACAGCTGGGGGCGGGCTGCGCGACAGCTGCAGGCTATAGCGGGTATTTTTTTTTCTCCACGCCTCCCTCCACCTCATCGCTGCAGCAAGCTGGAAGGATCCAGCTGCCAGGGCTGAGAGCATGGTTGATGACGGCCAGCCTGCTCCCAGGATGAGGTTGAACACGGGGCAAGAGCAGAGGAATCTTGCGCGCGACGTCCAGACTTCAAGTGGATGATATGAGTCGTCAGGGAGGTTGCAGGAACAATAGGTAATTGATTATGTAGTTTTTTTTGTTTCTCCTCCTTGTGAAGTTGGTTATTTTCTTCTATTTTCTCTTCTTATGCTGAGTCCTAGATGAAAGTAGCTACCAATGTTGATTGATTATTCGTGTATGATGTTAATATGGTAGGATGGTTAGGTTGAAGTAGTATGGCTGAACACTAAAAGAGTTTAACTATTTTGAGTTAGTTTTTATGTTCGTTCTGCAAGCTAATACTTTTATCAGTATGTGACTCTGAAATTAACAGACTCTGGCAGTACATGTGTGTTTACAGATTACAGAGGAATCAAATAGCGATGAGGCATATGAATTAGAGAACGAGGAGGTATGTCATCTGGAGGAAGGATTTATATTTTCTAGCTTCCCACTGTATTTAAGAACATCAGTTTTATTTTCATATTGGCTAATCCCTACAAGAATAATGGAGGAATTATGTTGTGTACGAATAGTGAAAGGTAATGCTCCATTACTTCAGGCCTTCAATGCTTTCTTGATTCTTATTTATTTTGTATTTTTGCCAGTCCGGCTTGTTAGTTGGTTCATATGGTGTGTATTAATTAATTGTCCTTGTGAGTTGCAATTTCTGGGGAATTGATGTGCTATTTTCTTTCAATAGGATAATTGACCAATTTTTCTTTCCACCTATCAGGTTGCCGCTTGGGGATGCACGGGCGTCGAGCGACGGTAGCGTGGCTGAAGCAGAAGACCGAGGTGAGGCTTCTCTGAATCATTTTCGCTAGATTTTTGTTACCTATAATAGATGTCAGTGGAGGCTATAGTTCAAGAAGTGTTCTTATTCTACAAATAACCAAATATATAATTGTATGCTCTAATTCCTGCTGCTCGTTGCTTCCTTAACCGGTTATTTCTGAAACTGAAAACTCTTTGTGAGAAGCAAGGATTGAGGACAAGGCTGTTAGCCAATGTGATGAGTTCCATTTTTCGGTTTTTCATTTAAGAAGTAATGGAGGATATGTAACCGGTTATTTGTGAAACTGAAATAACCGGTTATGTTAATCTTGATCAATCTAACATGTTCTGTCTTAATGTCAAACGAGATCCTGGAGCAGAAAATGATGTTGCAAAACACAATAATGCAGAGGTTCTACAACTCTGCTCTTCTTTGGAGCCTCTAGACGAGGAATTTTATAGCCACATGTTAGTTGATGCTTCCTTCTGATTTTGTCTTTTGCATCAGCTGTGATGCTTACCCGCATGATTTCATCACCTATGATAAGTGATTTAGTAGGTGCAGAAAGGTATTTACAGTGATCCGTTTTGCCTACATGATGAATATACCATGTAGTAGTTGTGAAGTATTTATGATGATTCATTCGTTGATGTCTCATTTTTACATTCAGCAACTAGCACTGCTAGGTGCCATTTAACTTCGTGAGAAATATAATTTTTATTCACCGTCAGCTAGCTCCAGCACTTCGGCAGCATGCGATGGCAATATTGATGCAAATGCCACAGCAGATCTGAATCCATGGACATGGGCTGAGGAAACTTGATGCATTCTCCGACTTATGACCATGGATTTCTCAGGTGTCTTCTCATGTAATACACATTTCTATTGTACTTGTGATTGTATTATTTCCCGCATGTATGTTTTCTTGATGTGAGAAGGGATAATAGTAGTTAACTGTGCAATGAATTGTGAATATTTCTGATTTTTTGCTTTGTTATTTAACCTACCAGACAAGTACCATCAAGTGAAACTACGAAGTGTATGTTCCTGCCGGTTTTTAATATGCATAACGTACAAATATCATTCCATTTAATAGCTAATTACGGCAATTTTGCTTTTTATTTTTGTAAGCCATCAAGTGAAACTACGAAGTGTATGTTCCTGCCGGTTTTTAATATGCATAACGTACAAATATCATTCCATTTAATAGCTAATTACGGCAATTTTGCTTTTTATTTTTGTAAGATGGTGATTTCCAAAGTAGCTTACCATATTTTTCTTATGGAAATAAATTTCGGCATAAACCCGATATTTGCGCCAATCGGCGCAACGGGTCATCTAGTAAGTAGTAACCACCTCACATCCACCCCGACGAGTGCGGCAAGAAATCAGCATCCTTTTTCTCCTTTGGAGATCATCTCGCCGCCCACCTCGAGCTCGCCGACGGGCATGACGCCATCGAACTTGTCACGCCATGCCGTCGGACCCTCACCTCCGTGGGTTCCTGGATGACCCGCCTGAGTACGGTATGGGCTTTTCCCTCTCTCCCATTTTTCCTTTCCGCTGGGTACATGGGTGGGTTCGAGCCGATGATCTCTCCCTCTTTTCATCCGTAAAATCGATGGATTAGGTTAGTAATTGGCGAGGATATCACGGGAAACCAGTCGTAGATTGTAGTATTTGATGATTTGGTCAGAGATGAACTGCCCTGTTTCATGTACGAACTGCCTCCATATTGTCCAATTTGGTGACAAAATTTGCTTTTTTCTGAATGAAATTGTAGGAAATGATGATAATTTATTCACTATGGAAGTGCATCACAATGGTTTCTTTTGTGGTTTAAGAGATGAGCTAAGCTACGTTTTCGCATCGGTGGAACATTGGGATCACTGTTGTACTGATACTTGGTCGATTCTATGGATGAATGATCTGTTGAAGCAGATGGATTATGAGAGGGATGAGAGATTGCATGTTTACTGGTGTCCACCGAACAGCAAATCATTAGAAGATGGACTTGTTTGCACTGAGATAGATGCACATATAGTACAAATGCTGGACTCTGTGAGTCAAGATAAGACAGTGGTTCTTTTTCTTGATCACACAAATATGGTGAAGAATCTGAGGCATGAGATGGTTATCACGGGTGTTCCAGTAGTTGCACAGGTAGAAGACACAACTTTTGGTGCTCCACTTGTGTCTGTTGTTATGCATGAAAGTGAAGACACACCCGGCGCTACAGGTTCAGAAAACTTTGAAGATTTTGTTCGTGCAAAAGAAGGTGCAGAGGACAGTGAAGATTCGGAGTGGATTGACAGTGACTATGATGCAGAAGATGGTGATGATGATTTGTTTGTTGACAATGTGGACAAGGAGGTGAAAGATAACAATGAACCTGAAGAAGTACATGATTTAGAAGATGATACTGCTCTCGATGATGGTGAACTCAATTTCAGAGAGGAAGTTGAGGACCATTTGTACATCAGATTCAGAGAATTTAACGGTGCAGTTGACATGAAAAAACCCTGAACTCAAGTTGGGTATGGTGTTCAGTGGTGTCAAAGAAGTAAGGCAGGCTTTGCAGAGCTACAACATTAAGAATAGGGTGAAAGTGAACAAAATAAGAAATGATCCGAAAAGAATAGAGGCAGTGTGCAAGCCTGGTTGTAATTGGCAGTTGAAAGCATCAAAGGATAGCAGGAACGATGCATTCACAGTGAAGACATATGTGGAGAAGCACACTTGTCGAAAGAGCTATGAGGGGAAGGCACTGACAGCCAACTTCTTGTGTGACGCCTTCATCAATGAATTCAGAGACAATAGAAATATGAATTTAAAGAGTTTTGCAGCAAAAGTTCAGAGAGAGTATAATATGTGCCCAAACAGATGGAAACTTGGCAGGGCAAGGAAGGAAGCACTGCTAAAAATTCATGGAGATGAGGCAAGCCAATTTTCTCTGCTTTGGGACTATGGTCAGGAGATGAGGAGGGCAAATCCTGGATCGAAATTCTTTCTGTCGACAAACAAATCAAAGGACAACACAGATGCAGTACCTAAAGAACACCTAGCTACATTGTACTGGTCATATCATGCCTGCAAAAGGGGTTTTTTACAAGGATGTAGACCATTTATTTGTGTAGATGGTTGCCATGTGAAAACAAAATTCAAAGGACAATTACTAACTGCTGTTGGAATTGATCCAACGATTGCATATACCCTATTGCTATGGGGTTAGTTGAAGTGGAATGCACCATCTCTTGGGAGTGGTTCTTGACAACCTTTAGAGATGATCTTAACATCACTAATACAGCTCCATGGACAATAATGAGTAATAAACAAAAGGTAATAATTTTTGGACAATCATACGTGGTTTAACCATAATTTTGCTGTGCTTGTGATGTAACATTTTCCTATAATTTCGCTGTTTAGGGTCTTATAAACACAGTGCAAAAGGTTTTCCCTGATGCAGAGCACAGATTTTGTGTTAGACATTTGCATCAAAATTTTCAAAAGGCTGGCCACAAGGGTGAAGGTTTGAAAAATGATATGTGGGCCATTGCTAGGTCAACCAACATGGTGAAGTACCATCATAGCCTAGACAAACTGAAAACTGACAGTGTTGCCGCGTTTGATTGGGTTGAACAACTTATACCCAATACATGGATCAAGGCATTTTTTAGTGATTTCCCAAAGTGTGACATGTTGCTAAACAATCACTGTGAAGTTTTCAACAGGTACAAGTTCTTTGTTGTGTTTGTCACCTACTAGTACTTGTTACTAATTTAGTCGTGCAATTTTTATTCAATTCACTAGTCTGAATATATAATTATTGTGGTTGATTGAAGTTACATTTTAGAAGCAAGAGAAATGCCAATGTTGTCAATGCTAGAGACAATATTCTACAAAATTATGCAAAGAATCGTGAGTAAGCAGAAAGAGCCAGATAAATGGACAGGAACAATTTGTCCAAAAATCAAGAAGAAACTAGACAAGTTTATGGACTGGAGTTCGAATTGCATGATCCTATCTGCCGGTGGTGGAGAATACAGAGTTAGTTCTTCAGAAATGGAGAGGGAATATGTAGTGGATTTGAAAACCAAGTCATGCAACTGCAAGAGATGGCAGCTTTCAGGTATACCATGTCACCATGTTCTTGCTTTCTGAAAAGAGGACAAGATTGACCCTGAGAGCCTAGTTCACAGCTGCTACAGCATTGACACATACAAAAAAGCATATGCACATAACTTGCATCCACTCAGAGGGAGAGGTTTCTGGGAAAAGATGAATGGGGTAGTAGTGCATCCTCCTCTATACACAAAGGTAATGGGAAGGTCCAAGAAGAACAAGAAAAAGGCTCCAGAAGAAAAGATGAAGCATGGTGTACCAAGCCTTAGCAGGCATGGACTCACAATGCACTGCTCCGTTTGTGGGCAAGCAAATCACAATAGGAAAGGACATGACAAATACATTCTTAGTCAGCAAGTTGAGAATCCAACGACAGAAGAAATTAATCCAATGGAAGATGAAGATGAAGATGATCCAACAATCCTGCAACACATAATTCCACAAAACCCAGTGCCCCAAATGGATACAATGCATCAAAGAAACTCAATGGTTTATAGGATGGGGCAAGAGGTAATCTACATGTTTTATATGTTCTATATGATTTATTAATTGTTGTATATGTTTTATATGATTTGCTGCTCCGTTTATATGTTCTATATGATTTATTAATTGTTGTATATGTTTTATATGATTTGCTGCTCCGTTTATATGTTCTATATTATTTATTAATTGTTGTATATGTTTTATGTGATTTGTTACTTGTTGTATATATTCAGGATAGGGCTCATGCACAAGTAAGACGAGAAGAAATCCCTTTACCAGACGAAAATGCATTTGTTGCTGCCGCAAGAGAGTCACTACCACCTCCAAGAAGTAGATTGACTACAACCAGCACAAGGGGCAATTTGAGAGGAAGAGGAAGAGGAAGAACAACAAGCACATCCAGACCAAGAGCTACTAGGGGAGCTGCAAGCACAAGCACCAGCACATCCAGACTAAGAGCTACCAGAACAAGCGCGGAAAAGAACTACAGAGGCAAGCACATCTGGGGCAACAGCTCAAGATGATGACACTACAGGAGGTAGAAGAAGAACAAGGGGGTACAACACAGCGCCAGGGAGTGCTTATGACCTCTTGTTTGGTCCAGTTCCGGACCTCAATGCAGTGCCACCAGATTCGAATGGAGAAGAAATTCCCATTTCACAAAACGCACCTGTAGATGGCAATGTGCAGACTGTTGCAACTTTCTTTATAAGTTGCAGTTAGTGCAAAAAAGAACTAGCTTGAAGAGAAATTTTGTAATCCTGACTATGTTGCCAGGTTCCAATTATGCATAAATTTAAGACCTTTTCTTGTGCTGTTTTGTTATCCTGACAAGGTTTTCTACTGCTTTAAAATTTAAGTACGATGCATTCAAACATAATATGTAGATGGTAATGTGTGGAATTTAGGAAATTTCCTTCATTGAACAAGTTGCTCACAGTACAGAACACACACTACACTCACACAAACCCCCTAATCATCAATGCACTAACTACATACACAATGTTAACAATTCCTACTCCAATTTCTTTCTTATCTCTCCATCTCAACTCTGCCTTGTGATTCTTGGCAGTTCTTCTCAACTCTTCTTTCATTCTCTGATTTGCTGACTCCAGTTCGAGTACTCGAGTACGCAGCTCCAGATTTTCTCCTCCAATCTTGCTAAGCAGCATGGAACAATTGCAGTGTTGCTGCCTAGCAGTCTCCTGCAGAACGGACTACAAAAGAACAACAAGTTCAGAACAAGTTCAGAAGTGCAAAATTTCAGAACAACAAGTTATACCACTCGTAATTCAGTGCTCCATCAAGGATCAAGGAAACGAATGGACATAGATTACTTACCGGCTCCATCCAGTGCAGTTCAGCTATCTTCTGGCACTCGCCGCCACTCTCACCGGCGAGGTCACCGAGCTGAAGCTTCCGCGGCGCCGCCCCACGTCTCGAGTCCATGAGGAAACGACTATTTCAAGGCCGCCTCGCACCTACTACTCAGCCACCCGCACCTACCGCAGCCACGGACCCTAAACCCTAGGTGTCACCGCCGTAGCCATGAACACCGCCGTCACCGACCAACTCGCCTGATTTGGAAACCTAGGTGTCGCCGATTTGGGAATTACTCTGCACAAATAAAACAAGGACTGTATTGTAGGCTTAGAAAAGTTCATGGGGTTTTCTGCAAAAATGTGCAAAGAACAGGCGCGTGCACGTTCCAGCGTGTCACGCCACATGTCATCGTCTGATACGTGGTGGAGTTTTTTGCACCTGGGAGACAAGTTTAGGGGCAGGTGGACCACGATTTGGAAGTAAGTGGAGGTGTTTGCACATCCTTAACAAGTTCGTGTAGGTGTGGTGTTATTACCTCATTTGGGAATTACTCTGCACAAATAAAACAAGGACTGTATTGTAGGCTTAGAAAAGTTCAGGGGGTTTTCTGCAAAAACATGCAAAGAACAGGCGCGTGCATGTTCCAGCGTGTCACGCCACATGTTGTCGTCTGATACGTGGTGGAGTTTTTTGCACCTGGGAGACAAGTTTAGGGGCAGGTGGACAACGATTTGGAAGTAAGTGGAGGTGTTTGCACATCCTTAACAAGTTCGTGTAGGTGTGGTGTTATTACCTCGAGGAAAAACAACAGCAAAAGTGTTCGGAAAAGTAGATACGTTTTGGACGTATCACCCTATCCGTGTGAGAGCTCACCAAACGACCACACCGTCGTGCTGCTGGTTTGGATCCCATCTACTTCTCCTTCGAGTTTGCCTGATCAAGAAGAAGGGGACGTCACTGAGCCGTACATGTGTAAATCTCAGAGGTGCTGCTCGTTATGGTGCTGATCGGAGTGAACCGCATCAAGGTCTTCACCAAGCTGCGTTGTGATTAACGTCCAACACTCGTGTTTTTCATATTGGGTTATGTAGCAGAATTTAAAAAAATTCCAACCTACGCAACGTCCAGAAACAACTATGAAGATACAAGTGAAGTTAGTACTGTTCGTTACCAACAACGAGACGCGGAGGAGTTGTCGGTGACAATGTCGATGAAGCCTGATGAAGATTCTCACGGCCAAGCCTAGCGGTGAGAATGCGCCGATCCCTCGTACAACCTTCTTGATCCAACAGAGCGAGGCCCAAACATCTATGACGTACCGCCCCTCTGAGAGCTATTGGTGTAGGTATGGTGGAGAGAACCCCAACACATGGGAGAGAGGGAGAGAGATTAGATCTAGAACAAGAGAGCTCTCGGGGAGAGATCTCTAAACTTTTATGTCTCCAAAGGAGAGGGTGGTGGTGTTTATATAGGAGATCCAAGGGGTAGAGGGACTTGGGCAAGGGGAAAGTCCCCAATGCCCAATTCGGCTTAGGAGGGAGGAGTTGGAGTGGAACTCCAACTCCCCACCCCCACCGCCTCTACCGCCGCCCCAGGTGGGGCCCGCAGGGCTGCACCAACCTAAGGCGGGTGGGGCCCACCCTAGGCCAGCCGCCTCCCTCCGCCGCCGCCTCGCCCCCATGGGCCCGAAGGCCCATTAGAGTTTCGGCTTGGGGGGAAGCCTCCCCCCTGGTGCCTTGGCCCGCTACCACGTAGTGGTGGTGCGGCTGCCATGTGGGTCCCTAGGGCCCATGTGGCAGCCACCTTTTATTGGTCAAAATAATTTTCCCTTTTTATTAATTAAATAAATTAATATTTAATCAATCAATATTTTGTCTAATTAATTCTCAGAATTAATTCCTTATCATATTAACATATTTACATGATCCGGGACACCCAGTGTCCACCGACAAAATATACTAGATAATCATTTCCTTCTATATAAAAGAATAAACCTTCTATGATCCAATCTCTGAATACAATTCTATCACGCCGGAACCATCCCGGGTGATACTCCGACTCTACTTCTAACCATTCTACGTATACAACAGCCTTTGACGTCTTAAGTGTGTGACCCCTACAGGTTCGATAACAGATAGCTATAATTGGAAATGCCTATCCAGGGTCAGAACCATGGACGTTCTGAATGATTGCTATTGTTATGCGAAGACACTCTGATGAACCTGTTTGATTAACATGTTAGTTCCCATCATATTATGATACTCATCAAATACCCAAGGCGAGATATATCACATTACCGTAAGCGATAGCTTTCATTTACTATGTCACTTTATCCTTGTTACCGGCATGATGCCATTACTCTTTCCCCGTGTTCGAGCATCCCATGATATTTGCATATCACTCCTTTATCTGCACAGACTTATCGATAGACGCTTTCCCACTAGAGTGGATCCAGGTTATATGTCTCTATGTTATCTAGAGGTTTGATTCCCAGTCTTGAACTACTATGATCATAATATACCTTTGAGGTTGCCCAGCAGTAGCCGTTTTGATCACCCAGTTACGGCCATAATACTTGACTATGCTAAAGCTTCCCTTCTAGTATAAACAGCCATAAATTCTCATGGTCTAAGGAATAAACAAGCAAACCAATCTTAGACTATACTATTTTACTCAAAACTTGATCTCGTAGTATATCATACTTTTGGGTCTTCCCAGACACAGTGTTAAACTTAACAATGTGCTCCCATTAATAATGGCAAGAACTCTTGCCCATGGCTGGAAAACATCGCCATCCAGTATTAACGAGTTTGTCCAAGAGACAGGACAAAGGGTAATCTAGGTTTGATTATATCTGTACACGTGCGTATGAGTTTCCCTATAAATCTCACATTTATAGACCATAGCAGTTATAGCATAAAGTATAATTCATTAATCATGAAACATATGTATATTTATTGTCTCTCAGGGCATACATCCAACACTTCAAGGGTATGATAGTCATCCCTCCCCATTACTTGCATCTACCTAGATTGAATCTTGGGTGTTGCTTCCGCATGTGAGAGGATTTTTTTATTTTCTATCGTGCATATCCCTACAGTGGTATCAGAGTCGTGCTTTACGTAGTTGCTTTGTACAGATAGAACACAAACCTTCTTTTTAAGACATGATGTGACACAAGGGCGGGCTTAGGTGTCTCTGAGGACAAGATATGCGACAGCTTACAAGTGATGTATTGAAGGAAAAAGCCAAAAAGTGGGATCTCGGGAACATCCATCTCAAAAGAAGTAAGTTCTTGATCATTTACATGGGAATGTGATTTTAGCAGTTACGAACTTGAACTTGGCAGTAGCCAGGAACTCTACTATTTGACTTATAATGCGTGTTTTGAACTCTCCTTTGGATAACTTATATGTAAGCATAATGGCAGAAAACGTATCCCTCATAGGTAACTTTACGACTACCACTTTAGCCCTTCGCCCGCCTGGCTTATTGGAAGAACCAGTTGCGTTCATCACACATCACAATCTCGATCTGAAACAGACACAATATGTTTCATTCCATTCGTCTGACGGCGAATCCTGGTTATTTCTAACATGTTAAGCATATAAGCACTTTCGACTTTATTTGCAATGGTCACTTACGCAAGACGGGAAGAGAGTTTCCTTCTTCAGAGTCCTTTTATCCCATCCCAATATTAAGGAGAATGTGTGGGCCTTTACTGAAAGAAGATGGTTGATCCCCTTGCCGACTAATTCCATCCTCCCCCGGTGGGTCTTCCTCTTATTCACTCTCGCGAGCAAAGAAGAATAGAGACAACATTCAAGCCAGCAATGGACTGACGTATGAGACGATAAAGGTAAAGAGAAGGGGCAGTCGTTGGTGCGTAACAGATCTTTCCTATTTCTGATCTTTTCGGCGCATAAGCGAGGCTTCGCGGTCGAAGTACCACATAAGCAATAAAGCCAATAGACCTTGAATAGCCTATACGAAATAACTTGTGAAGAGGATTTACTATTTACTATAGTATAAAAATCTTGTACGCAAGGCACAACATTTTCAATCAATCTCGCTCATCTGGTCTGCCCGGTCAAATCAGCAATCATGCCCCCCTTATTCTAGCGGAGGAACAGCTTCATCAGATTCATTCCCTTGCTAATCCGTCTTCAAGCCTTGTTCCTTCTTCCACTTCATCTATCTTTTTTCTTTGTAGACGGATAAGTAAGTCTGTAACCTTAGCTTTTCTCCTTTTCCGAACTTTTTTTCCAGTTCTTTAGTATTACTTAAAAAAACCTACTCTGTAATTTAAGAATCTTTGACGGCCATACACGTCAAGTTTATATAACTTGACGGGTTGCAGTTTCCTTGCGTTCTTTGTGATACTTGACGGATATACCGTCAAGTTTAGTTTTTCTAGGGGTAATGGCTCCCTAAGGTTTTGTGTGATCCTCCACGGTCATAACCATCAAGTTATATACCCTGGCGATTATCGTCAGGCAAAAGTGAATTTCCTTGACCGGCGGTACTTTAGACACAACGCCTGACGACATACCCTCAAGTTATATTAACCTGATGATGAAAGACATTTCCCTGACAGCTTTTGGCCGTGAGTTTTTTGGCGTTTTTTGGTAGTGTCAACATGCGGTGAATGCAACTGCAGAATAGAGGATGACAACGTTAGAGCATCTCCAACTAGGATTGCCAAATTTGGCCCCAAAACTGTTTGTGGACACGTCCGGACGTGTCTGCGGACAGTGACCGGACGAACCTCAAATATGGACTCCTCCAACCATGTCCCCCAAATTCTCTCCAAATTGTGGGGTCACTTGCATATGATTGGTGGAGAAGGAGAGAGAAGAATAAATGAAGGATAAAAGAAAGCAAAAAAAATGGTCCATGCGGACAGCCCAGGCGCGTCCGGGCAGGCTAATCCTACCCCAAACCCTCCCCACATATGGGATGAGTTTGAAAATTGCCGGACAGCTCGGACGTATAGGGTGTGTTTGAAGATCATGATTGGGTAGAGTATTTTACAGTCTCTCCTGTCCGGGCGCTGTCCGGACTGTCCGCCGGACGTTTGAGGCATGTTTGGAGAGACCGACTGGAGATGCTCTTACATTCTCATTTGGTTGGTCATGCCAGACTCAGCCAAGTTGCTTTGGAATATATATGTTCGCATATTCTAATATTTGACTCATTCATCTCATTTATCATGAGATCATTAATTCAATGTAACATTATCTTCTTCTAGAACCAAGTGACAGGTTCAACTCCATACTGTACCAAAAAGAGGGAATAGACTTAGACTAGTCACAATGGTGAGTATCATATACTAGTATTATGCATATGATACTAGTTTATGTTACTAAATGCACAATGGGTAGTAACATATGTGTGGTATCATATAATACTCTATTTATTAGGTTGTAGACTCATATTTCATTGGACTCCGTTATGTTACGGTATCTACCTATGATACCACTATCATCTCTCTTTTCATTAATTGCAGTGACACGTCAGCTTTTTGCCAACATGGCATGCATGATACCACCTATGATACTCCCACTGTGGCTAGTCTTAACATGGGGATCAAGAGTATAAAAAAAAAAGACATTGGTGTAAGAGTTAACTCAAGTACTCCCTCCGGTACAGTTTGCTAGGCGCAATTTAAAAATCATACAATTCCAAAACTTCTACTCACGTTTTAGGCGTATTGGTATTAAATGTTGTTTGTGAACCAATCAAAAAAAATGGAGAAGGTTAATTACGGAATGAAGAGCCAATAAAATATCACCTAGGTCCTAGAAAATTCTTATGCGTGCCTTCCAAACTGTACCGAAGGGAGTACTTGAACTATTTTCCACTTCTGGCAAATACCCAATTGTATCTCTAACCGTGCTCTTGGTAATCGCATAGTATACTCCAACAGGGCAGATTGTTTTTCAATTCGTGGCTAGTAAACAAATACATGCATCAGTCCTGGCCAGGCAGGAAGAATCTCTCCAGCAGCTGCAGCCGAAATGAAAGCCCTTTTCGCACAAAAATACCAGCTTATGAGATTCCAAACTGGGAGTTTATCTTGCAAGAGATTTTTTCGAATTTCCCTCATACTCAAGTGCTCATTTTTAACAGTACACCTGTAAAATTTAAGAGTGATAAAATAAATATCAGTTTTTTTTTAGTTTAAGGTGGTCGATATCCACAGCTCGAATAGATAGAATAGAATTGACCCAGTTTATAAGGAAAATCGGGTCCCAAAAACATACAAACTGTACAAAAGATCACACAGACGAATCGACCCGCCGCCCACACGACACAAGTCGACCAAAAGCCACAAAACACACCACCCGTTTCGGGGCCGCCGCCCCGGCGTAGCAACCAGATCGACCTTCGCATTGTCTGAAAGCGATCCAGTCATGGTCGACGAACCCTCTGCCCGTGCAGTCTTCATCCAGGTTGCCACCAAAACCACCTGTTCCGGGGCCGCCGCCCCGGTGTAGCAATCAGATCGACCTTCGCATTGCCCGAAGGCGATCCAGTCAAGTCGACGAACCCTCTGCCCGCGCAGTCTTCATCCAGGTCGCCACTCAGCCCCACGCTAAATAACGACTCTGCCTCATAGAACCGTCATGGCGTGGGAGCCCGAGGCCGCTGCATCGGCGTACCGCCACCGTCCGTGGCCGCCACCCCGGCAACCACCTCCCCTGACCATATCGCCATCCTACCCATCCATCGTGAACCCGCCGCATCGAGAGAGCCGATGACTCCAAGACGACACCTCCAACAAGGTAGTGACGCGTCCGTCACCGTCGCCCGCCCCCGATGGAGCTTAGGCTTTCACCCAGAAACCATCGGACCACTCCCGTCGGGCCGGTTGTCGAAACTCCACAACGCTGCCTTCAAGAAGGAGAACGACGCTCGAGGACGCCGTCATCGTCCGCACCGACCGGAGTCGGTGCAAGCTTTCGCCCGGAGTTCGAGCTGCCCACGAAGTTTAGGGAGCTGCGAGATGGGAGACGCATCCATGGCCATCCACTGAGCTCCACAGCTTGTCGACGCCCTCACGCACCTCCCGCCCCGGAAGCCGACAAGCCGGTCGTGTTGTCCGCCGCACAGCTACCAGTCTGGGGCCGTCGCCTCGGCTTCCGCATCTGCGACCCTGCCGCCGTCGCCCCCTCGCGTAGCCGCGCCGCACCTCGTCCTCCTGCTGCGCCGCACTGCCGGACCGCGGCCCAGATCGGGCCCCGGCTACCTCTGCCTTCTAGCTCCGCTGCACCGCCAGCTCCCAAACTCCTCACGCTGGAACCTCACGCAGGAAACGCCCGCCAGAGCTCACTGCCAGAGCGCCGCCCGCGCGGGCCCGCCAGGCCCAGATGGGGCCCAATGGGCCCCAGATCCCGCGCGAGCGCCTCGCCAGCAAGGCCCTCGGCACCGATGGCGCCCACTGCGCCACACCGCCGCCAAAGGTTCGCCGGCCAACACCTCAGCCCGAGCCCGCCGGCTCGGCATCCGCAGCCCCGGCCGCCGCAGCCCCCATGGGCCGGCCACCTCCTACTAGCGCGCGAGGAAACAGCCTCCCCGACCACCCTTTTGGCAGCGGGGAGCACCGCTACCGCCGCGGCCGGAGCCGGCGACGGTAGCGGCAGGGAGGCGCCGGACGGGGAGGACTGGGCGGTGCGCTTTCTTTTCCCCTGGCGCCGCTTGGGGGAGCGGCGCGAGGGGTCGGGGTCATCGAGAATTGGTTATAAATATCAGTTTGACGACCAATGTTTATACAAAAGAATATTACTGCAGAAATTACGTACCAGCTTGCTGCAACCCTTTTGAAGGTGTGATAAACCACCGCAGTCAGAAAAAAAAAAAAAAAAAAAAAAACAAGAGTTGCGGTAAGGTTATCTTTCGGCACTGTCCATTTCCTTGAATCAACTCATTATTTTAACACATGTACTTTCCCTTGTTCCTTTTCAAAGCACCGGTTGCCTTTATAGCAACTTTTGAAGGCAACTTTTCTAGGCACGCAACATACATTCAGTTACCATAAAATATAGCCGTTAAAAAGATAAAAATGTTATGTCAGCTAACTAACCTGCTTGAGAGCTCTAGTAGCAGGATCACAGAGACGCCCGCCGAAGAATATTTGTTGAACCATCACTGGAAGTTCTTAATCTGAGAGATCCGTCTTCTTATTGACCTCACATTTCCCTCTATCATATGCATGTTAATTATATTTCACTATACACGTCAAAAAAAAATCACTATAGTGTACCTGAATCAAGAAAACAAAGGTTAAAAGAATGTACGAGGGCTAATTAAAGGATAATGATCTTGCTAAGTACGAACATACACTTCTACACAGAATGTACCAACTAACCAAGCCTAATGTTGCTATCTCACTTTACCTGGTTCAGAAATTTATCACGTTTAGGTGCTAGAGATGTGACTAAACTTCAAGACCAAATAAATTATTATTATCACGTCTAACTAATTTTTGAAATGCCAAGTACTTTTGAAGGTTTTTAATTGACATTGCAGGGAAGAGCAGAGAGAGGCTGCGGAGATTGACACTAGTTTGCTGACACAAGGTCATGATATCAATACTCTCGTTAAGCACTTTGAGCATGTCCCGTATAGGTAAGTCTTAAGGAAATTCTGCTGATTGCAGTTATTCACGAAAACAGTCCGTAAAGAGGCATAAATGTGAGATTCTTTGGGAGGGAAAACGAAGACTACTCCTACAATATCGGCTTGCGTATATTTCTTGGAAGTGATATGAGCACACTCAGTTATGCACATCGTACAAAGATACGGGGAAGATATATCTTTGTTTTCTCTTTAAATAATCCATTCATATTTCAGCTAGTAGAAATTTAACATGGTGTTTTGTATAACCTAAATTTCTCTTACCATCGTAATTAGGTGAAGAAAAAGATAATCAAATCTGCAGTATAAAGAATTGTACGCTGAAATTGATTGCCTTAAACAAGGCTCGTCAGCTTGCAGTTTTTGGTATATTGAAATGCCAAATGTTATGCAACTTCTACTTACCCAGTCTCATGTATGTCTTCAGAAGTGTTTGCGGAAAGCGAGAAGAATGTTATATACATTTCAAGATAGCGGAACCTCCAAGAGGACACTGACATAAAGGTTCATCTACAATTTTGCAATTAACTCACGTAGATTTGTTCAAATGAACTGAAAAAATATTTAATGTTTATCTCTTGTTTGAAATCTAACATTTTCACTCAGGCCATGGCATAAGAATTTGAAAAAAAAAAGGGAGGTCATCTGGAGGCTAGGGATAAGGTTAGTTTGTATATAAGAATTTTGCAGCAAACTATTTAATAAATTGGTAGGTTGATCCTCTGAAAAATCTAGAGGCATGAATTGTTTGAACTAAAAAAGCTTGATGATGAACAAATTTCAATGTGGAGTTGGGCGGAAAACTCGGATACCTTGAAAGTTTCCACCTTAGTGTTTTGCGGAGTTCTGGCAATACATTACAAAATTGTCATCCCTTCTATATATATTTTGTCCGGCGAGAAGCCAAGAGGGCACCAGGACTGCTCTGCATAATTTAGAAGAAATATACGATGAAACAAATTATAATATCAAAGAAAAGGAATATGTCATATATAATATTCTGATCTCAATATAACTAATTATTCACTGCAAGAAACAAAATTAACTCAGTACCGCAAGACTCTCCTTGGCTTAGCATTATCAGTTGTTATAATTCAAATGACACTGAATTGAAAATATATGGGCTTATGCATGCTTGGTTTCAGTTACCAAATCAAGTGACTATTTACTGTGTCTAGTAATATTGAGTTTAACTTTATGGTGTTTTTTGATATAGAAAAATCACATTATCCATTAGTGTTCTTTACTACTAATATTAACCTCAGCTTAAGTTTAATAATCTATTTTTACTATTCTTAATTCCTAGTCTTTCTAGACTATGACTGAGACTGAGAGACACTTTCCAACAACAATTCATCCTTTCGCCCTGAATAATCATCATACGAACATAATTCTGGAGCCAAAGAAGGAGGTAACAGTTAATTCAAATACAGCATACCATCAGATTTACCTTCTATACATGAGTAGTCCACATAGATAGCATTAAAATATGCCGTTTGTGATTGCTAAAATTGGACTGTATTACTGTAGGACCACAAAAGCAAACCAAACAAAGAACATGTACAAGTCAAGATATGTGCTAGAAGCAACCTGAATTAAGTACGGTGGTAGAAACAGCCAGGGCTCTACCAGGTCTAGGGCGTAGTTCGTACGGGAAGGAGGGAGGTTGGCGTGGAGGAGGACGTGGTCGCCGGCGCTGGGGCGCCGTCGTGCGTGAGAGAGAGAGAGAGATGGCGCAGGGGTGGCGGCTAGGGTTAGGTCTCCCGGCTCCCTTCGGGAAGCCGAGCAAATATAATTGCTTCTTCCTTGATTAGATTGATACATCTCCTCTCTTTATATAGAGAGGTTTACTTGACTCCCAAGCAAGGCTTACTTGACCCCTAAGCAAGCGACCCTTATCTCTAATTAACCCTAAGACTAACGGGCTATACTGCCAGCCCAGTCCCATTAGGCCTATTACGTACTCTAACACTACACCCCACCTGGACATGCAGCTTGTCCTCGAGCTGCAGCCTAACCAACTTATAACCATGACTCGACGCAACACACCCCTAAGACCTAAAAACAAGCCTTTTACATCTCGGCTTGTTTTATTACTCTCAACCTGAAATGGACTGGGACGCTTTATTTGGGAACCCTGAACAAAAAGTGGACACCATCCGCACGTCGGACGTGCACGTGTACAGCCACCTGGATGTGGTCGCAAGAGCGACCAGCAGAGGCGCCCACACGGCGGCCGGCGGCGGAACGCAGCGGTGCTACGCGGTGCGCTCCTGACGGTGACACCATGTCTTCTCCCCGCCGGACGGTTGTTGGTCTGCACCGCACAGAGAAGAGTGGAGGGCTTGCGATGGTGAATGACGAGGAGGGGTGTTAGAGTACGTCATGGGCGTGGGCCCGTTAGTCTTAGGGTTTGCTTAGGGGTCAAGTAAGTCTTGCTTGGGAGTCAAGTAAACCTCTCTATATAAGGAGAGGAGATGTATCAATCTAATCAAGCAAGAATTAAGAAGGAAAACCCTTCCCTCTTGCCCGGCCGTGGGGAAGGACCCCCGGCCGGCTCCCTTGCGCCCTCGCAGCTCTCTCTCTCTCCCGCTCAAACCCTAGCAACCATAACATCTGGTATCAGATTGCTCAGGCTCGATCATGTTCACCCCATCGCCGCCGCTTCCCGTCGCCCTCACCCCGGAGGAGATCGTCGGAGCAATCCGCGATCTCACCACCGTCGTCCAAGGGATCTGCCTCTTCCTGGCCGGTCCCTACGGACCGCCGCCGGCCGCGCCATCAGTCGCCGCCTACGGGCCGGCACTGCTGCCGTGGCAGCCGCCGCACCAGGCGGCCTCCGTCGCGATTGCCGGGCCGCAGCAGCCGACGCTGCTGCTGTCGTCGCCGCCGCTCGACGCCAGGCTGCTGCAGCCGCCGCTGCCGCTGTCCATCTCCGGGCCGATCTATATGGCGGCCTGTGCGCCGCCGCACATCCAGTCGCCACCGGCGCCATCCCAACAGTACGGCGGGCCCTTCCGCTTCGCGGGTCCTTACACCGGTCCCGACGGTGCGCCGTGCCACGGGGGGTCCTCCATGGTCACAGCACCGGTGCTGACCCCCGTACGGCCGCGGCCGCCGCCCTCGGCCGCAACCACGGCGCCGGTCATCATGTTCCAGCATGGTATGCCCTACGATGGGACTGTTGTAACGCCCCGGGATCGGTACTATGCAGACTTGAGCGATTCCAGCCAAATCCGCATAATAACGATCCTAGGACGTCCACCAGGCATAACGTGCACGTCGCAACATACACGTTATGCGGGTGGAATTATGATAATATTACAACAGTTCTCGATGGAACCCACAAAATAACATATATACAATGACTCATCGAGTCAAGAACAAAAGATACAATATAAAGATCCAAAATAACAACGGAAGCGGGTAGCGTCTGACTACGGACAAGATACAAATTGGACTAAGAGTCCTGAAGATAAACGAAGGCACCATAACCCTGCCCAGGCCAAGCCAGAGGGATTCCCAAGTTAACGTCGTCAGACTTCAAACCTGTCGGCTGCATTGGAATAGCAGCCCCGAAGGGGTCAGTACTAGTAGAAGTACTGGCAAGTAATACTCACAAGATCAAAGCTGGAATTCCGGGGAAAAGAGGGTTAGCGATTGAGGCGGCGGCAAGCAGCACTAACAACTTATAGAGACACGCTACAACTTCCGTCTAACAGAGACAAGGTAAGAGAGCGCATAAGGAACCAACTATTCTACTCACCAAACAAACCCGCCCTAGAACGACTCCCTCGTATCCTCGGCCCACGAGGAAGAAGTCCGGGCACTCACACGGTGGACAAATTTTATGGGTTATTATTCAAGTAATCTATCTTACTAGTCATGTTATAATTAATAGGTGTAAGTTGTCTATGATCTTTTTAGCCAGCGCATTTCACCAAGTCGTCCATAACCGCGGACACGGCTTTTCCAAAAGATTTCACCCTGCAGGGATGCACCAATGAACCCACACGTATCGAAACTCTCGCTTAGAGGTGTACCGGTGGAGGTTTCGACGCAACGTTTCCCTTCTCTACAAACAAGTCCAGGGAGCCACCTAGCTAGGACTGATCCACCTTCAAAGTCCGGCCGAAGCTCCGAGATGGGCCTAACCGATGCGAGGACGGCTTCGGGAGGAACACTCATACGATTGCCCTCCTTCAGCATGCGGTAAACGCCACGTGCCGCAAGACCTACTGAAACACCCGAACTACTTGTGGCATCCTGGACAAGTTTGCGGATCCGGTAATAGATTGTGGGGAGGCCCATAGAACTCCCACATGTGGTTAGTGCGCTCAGTCTTGGATCAGCGGAAAAGAACTCGGGTCCTAGGCGACACTAGCAGAACAAAACACTACGATTGGCCTTCTGCCGGTGCCTTATCTTTATTATATTATTCCCATCGCAACAGAAAATAAAGATTACCATTTAAGTTGAGCCTAGCTATCATGTTTTCAACAAGACTAGACAAAGAGATAACAGGACTCAAGCAAAGCACCTAAGCATACGCTACGACTCGCAAGGCTAACAAGGTAAACAAGCAAAAGGTAATAGGATGTGGAGGTGTGGCTGTATCATGGCAGCAAGGTAAACATGTAAATAGGATCGGGACACAAGCATCGTGACATAAGGCTAGCAAGGAACAAAAGATAGGACGAGTAAGAGATAGAAAACAAGCAAAGATAGCAAGGGAGTATCACTTGCCTGCAATCCGGTAGAGGTAGCAGAACCTGTCGTTGCTCACATCAACTCATCGTCCTATTCCCGAAGAAGCAACGAACACTGGGCAACGGAAAAGATGCATTTTACTCTACGGCAAAAGAACCGGCATGTTGATGACATGATGCATGCATGACAAATTAAATGCGATCCAATTTTATTTCCCTAACACATAGCAAAGCATTTTAAATGGGAACGGTGCACCATATAAATGCACCGGACAAACCCCATAAATTATTTGATTTAATTCGACTAAATGGATAAGTGCGATGTTAATTAATGATGCATAATTTTATAAGATACGGATATATGGTATAGGGTTAGGGTTTGGGTTCACACGTCGGATCGAGGATCTTCAGATTTGGAAGCCATCGTCTTCGGTCCGGAGGGGAAGTAGCCGAAGTAGTCGAAGTAGTCGTTCCGTCCGGAGTCGAGGTAGTCGAAGTAGTCGACGTCGGGGAGGTAGTCGTACTAGGGTCGTCATCGTTACAGACCTTGGCGTTCCGGTCTTCGGGGTCGACGGGGTTCACGGTGGTCGGGGTACTCGGGCACCGGTCTTCACGGACACGCACGAAGGCGGCCGTCACAACTCGGACATGGAGAACTTGGTGGGTGTCGTTGTTGTACGGGTACCGGTAGTCGTTCACGGTCGTCGTGGAAGTAGTCCTTGTCGTATCCACACAGTCGTCGTACTCGGTCTTCGGGGAAGATCTTGTCGTTCCAGTTGCGGTACACGGAGGCATCAGGAACGGGTTGGCGCTTCACGACGGGAACGCGTCGGGAACGGCTTCTTGCGGGAATTGTGTCAAACACGTTGCGGACGGGCATCGGAAACACAGCACGGGAGCAACACGGGTCAGAGACGGAAACGTGCCGGGAAACGGGAACCGGCACCGGGGACACGGAGACACGAACATAGCACCGGGACAGGGACAGCAGCAGCACACATCGGAGACGCGTCGGGGAAAGAAGCGGACGGCCACGGGCAGGAGGCGAAGGACACGACCGTCGGGGAAGGATTGTGCTAGCAGCAGTAGCAACATCACGGCAGCAAGCGGCGCACTGGAGACGAAGACGTGGAGGAGCTCGGGGAGGAGCCGGAGCTGGAGAGGAAGGCGGCCACGGCGAGGGAGGAGGAGGCGCTGACAGAGTAGAACGGCGACGGGTTGAGCGAGGTACGGGGAGGTCGGCCGGCCGGAGCTGGGACGACACCGGTCGAAGAGGAGCAGGGCCACGACTGGGCCGGGGAGGAGCGGCTCGGCCGGGAGTTTGGCCGGGCGAGGAGACGGCGGGCCGGCGCGGCATCGGGAGGAGAGGTCGCGGCGATGGCGAGCTGGGCCGGCGGGAAGGGGAGCGCGGCGAGGGGCAGAGGAGGGCCGGGGGCCGGCGGGGATGCGCGGGAGGTGGTGGAGGCGAGGTGCGATGAGGTTGGGGATGCGGGGAAGGAAGAAGAAAAGAAGAAGGAAAGAAAACAGAGAGAGAAAAGAAAAGGAGGGAGAGGGGAAAAAAGGAAAAGACAGAGGGTGGAAGGACCGATCCGCGAAAAGCAGAAAAAGAAGGAGGGTGGCTGCAAAAATGCAGGGGTGGGAAAACAAAACAGCCAGGGGAAACCCTAGGGTTTGGAGGTTAGGTGGGCTTGGGCCGGTTTTGGCTGCTCTCTCGCGTCTTAAAAACTTTTATTTTCTTTTACAAATTAATTTGGCAAATAATTTTGAAAAACGGAGACGAACGTCTCAGTAAAATATTTTTCGACAATTTTAGCAAAAATAAAAATAGGGTTTAATAAAAATAAATTTTTTTGCCAAAAATATGCAATGCGATGATGTTGATGTCATGATGACGCAAAAAGGAAAAAACAAGCAAAAATCTAAATTGGGGAAAAACCCCGGGATATTACAACTGTGCCGACCTCGTTCCCAGCAGCGCCACCGCCGTCCCAGGGCGATCCCATCCAGCAGATCAAGTTCCCGCCGTCGTCGTCACCGCTTCCGGCTTGGATCGCTCCCCACCACGTGTCGGCGGCGGTGCAGCTGCAGGCTGCTGCGCGCGGCCTCCTAGCACGTCGGCATGTGCGGGAGATGCGTGATTTGCAGCTGCAGCTCCTCCAAGTTGCGCTTCGCGGCGCAACGGACCTCGATCTCGTCCGCTGCATCGGGGATCTTGGGCATGCGATTTCCCCCAAGGGCGGCGGGCATGCTGTTTTTCCCGCGGGCAGCGACCTCCAAGTCTGCGACAGCGACAGTCAGTCGGCGGGGAGAAGACATGGCGTCACCGACAGGAGCGCACCGCGTGGCGCCACTGCATTCCGCCGCCGGCCGCCGCGAGGGCCCCTTTGGTCCCGATGGTGTCCATGGGATCCAGGGGGCTGCAAACGCAAAAGTTTGGCGCGCGGAGGATTCTCGCCTTATCGTTCGGAGTAAAAAAATAAAGAGTCGGAGTCTAATTCGGGTTAGCTTATTTCAGGTCAATACAATAGGTCGAGATGTAAAAGGCTTGTTTTTAGGCGTTAGGTTTGTGTGGAGTCGAGTCGTCGTTAGGTTGCAGCTCGAGGACGAGCTGCGTGTCCAGGTGGGGTGTAGTGTTAGAGTACGTCATGGGTGTGGGCCCGTTAGTCTTAGGGTTAGCTTAGGGGTCAAGTAAGCCTTGCTTGGGAGTCAAGTAAAACTCTCTATATAAGGAGAGGAGATGTATCGATCTAATCAAGCAAGAATTAAGAAGGAAAACTCTTCCCTTTTGCCCGGCCGTGGGGAAGGACCCCCGGCCGGCTCCCTCGCGCCCTCGCAGCTCTCTCTCCCGCTCAAACTCTAGCAACCATAACATACGGTACCCAAGCTGGTTCATTTGGACATACCTATCGACAACTATTTCCAGGATAGATATACGGACCATTTGCTTGGGAAAATAGCCCATGGAGGCGTGCCTAGCAACAATAATAAACTGACAAAGGAGAACGCACCAAAGCAGCCTTGGTCCAGAGTCCAGACCACCACCACGGTCAGGAGCAATGGTGAGAACAAAACAAGAAGGGCAATACAATTCAGCAACAGCAAATTGATTCCAAATTAAATGCTTTCAAGTTTATCATACAAATTATCAAACTCACATCCCCCAGCAATCAACAAATATGAAGTTTCGTTAAAAAAAAATAGCCATCATTGCTCATTATGTTGCACATTTTTCATGGAAATATATGAAGTCGACAGATCCCAGAAAAGATACCTTGCAAGGTGTTTTGTAGGTGCAGGGCACATTTTTCTTAATACATACTGCATGTAAATATTACCAACTCATGTAATTCACCTATATGCATTTCAATCTACAACAAAAAGGCTTCATAAATTTCGTTGGTTCTCATATACCAAAGTCATGGCATTTCGGATGATATCATGACCCAGAATGATCTAGAAATTTAATCATCTTTGCTTTAAAGGCAACTACATAAACTATAGTTAAGATCTTGAATCTTTCGGTAGATAGATGTAATTTAAAAATTTCCAGTTCAAAAGCTTTTTATAACTAAACTGCCAAATTAATAATAGAATGACACTAATATAGAAGGCAAATAAGATTGATGTGTATGGTTCTGTGTATTGAAGACATATCGTTTACAATAATAGAAGCGTCAGGATACGATTGATACTCACGGAAAACAAAAATCAACTGTATAATACTGATTTATATAAATAGCAAAATGGCATGATCTTCTTAGATTTTAAAGAAGAAAGCTTGCAATAGTTGGTACTTATTGTTACTGAAACCGAAGGTAGTAGTTACTGATAGAATATATTATTGGATTCTAGTTTCACCATAACACAAATAATCGATGCAGCATCGACTCGATTATCCAAGACACTACTTTAACGGTGGATGATATTCCTACTGTTAATTAGCCGATCATAAAAATATATACAGAAAAAACTTGAGCTCTAGTTTAGAAGAACTATCCCAAATCCAGTTCAAATTGTGGGATGAGAGGCTGACATGCAAAATGGTTCAATAGAATTGTTCCATGGTCACGAAAGGAGAGAAGATGAAATACATGAACCACATATAGGACGAGGCAATCTATTTATAAAAAATAGGCCAAAGACCCTGCTTTATAGAAAGCAACCAAACAGAGTAAGCTGGGTACACCAGCGCGTTACAAAATGAAGAACACCAACCACCAACATTCGAGCAATATCATTGCTATTACAGACAGAAAAACAAAAGGAAAAGCAACCAGAGCTAAGCCTCATCCTATTCCGCTATGTTTTTCGGTGCCTACTCCATCTCTCCATTCGGTTCTGCGTCGCTGCGTCTTCTAGCTCTCAATGCGTTTCTCCGCGCCTTTTATTTGATATTCGATT
Source organism: Puccinellia tenuiflora (assembly GCA_012064385.1). Lineage (NCBI taxonomy): Eukaryota > Viridiplantae > Streptophyta > Magnoliopsida > Poales > Poaceae > Puccinellia > Puccinellia tenuiflora. The sequence continues at coordinate 113,149 of QRDG01001974.1, forward strand.
CCACAGCTCATCTCGCATGTTTCAGCTACATAGCTAGCAATTTTACCGTCCCGTCGGAAGATTTTTCCTCTTGTAATTCCCCCTTAGATTCGGCTGATGAAATGCTTGGAATGGGCGGAATCTGTAGCTGCGACTCTTCCGCCCTAATCTTCTTCCACAATTCCTTGAAAGATTTAGGTATGTAGTGATACTCGTGAAACATGAGCCCTTTGGTCCACTCCTTAGGATGGCAGAAGGTGAGCAGATGATTTATAATGGTGAAGGGACGCACCGAGGGGCGGATCCTCTGATTCCCGTCGTGTATTTGGCACTCCACCGCCAAATCGACGGACAAACCGGTTGCCAGTGAGTGCATCAGAACTGGGTGGAGATCCTCAGAGAAGTAGATAGAATTGCCCCTCAGCGAAGGGAGGTCGATGGCCGAGACGGACAGGCATCCGTAGTTGCTGAGCAACAGCGCACGGTCAAGGAGGCAGCTCACCGGCGTCAGCTCCGCTTCGCCATTGTTGTCAAATTTCACCTCGTACAGCGTGAAGCGTAGCTGTTGCCACCACTTCTCTGATGAATACGTACTAATGTTTGAGTCTGTCGGGGCGAAGAAATGCCAAGCGACGAGCAACATCTGTCCACGGGACTCCACGATATGGTGGCTCACAGGGTAGCTGGAGATACTCGGAGCCCGAGCAACAGCAACGGGAAGATCAAACGTTGGTTGCCTTGGAGTTGGAGGGTACAGCTGCACAATCTCCCACGAGGAAGCCATGGAGGTGGTGGCGTATAGCCTTCCTTGGAAGACCAAGAGGTTTGACACAGAAATCTGTCGGTGGAGGATCTCCCAATGGTCCGAGCCGGCCTCTGCAGCGATCACAGAATTCATGTATGGAAACTGGACCACGACGGCCATGGAGGAGGAGGAGGAGGCCGCGCTGCAAACCGCGGCGTGCATGGCGAGGAGGACGAATGTATCCTTGATGGCCTCGGGGTACACGGACGCGAGCGACGGGAAGTCGACGGCGACGCGTGTGAAGGGGTTGAGCACGCGGATCTTTGCGGTGGCCTTGTGGAGGAGAACGAGGAGGCCTTCGCTGAAGCAGATGATCCGACGGTCTCCGAGATCGGGGAAGCGGACACATACACGCCGGGCTGTGCGCGTGTGGAATAGATCGATCTCACCAGCGTCGTCCGGCCGGACCGAGTCTCCATCACAGAGCGCGACCCACTCGCGCAGGGCCAGGTCGCGCTCGCGCGGCGTTGGCGTAGAGGCGCGCCAGGCCGAGCAAACGGCGCGGAAGACGACATAATCCACGATGTCGCCGCTGTGGAGGAGGCGGTCGGTGACGAGGCAAACAATGTCGATGGGGAGAGACGCCCAGTTGCCGCTTGCATGGTCCGGCTCCGGCCGGAGGCGCTTGCGGCCGGCGAGCGGCGCGGCCACGAAGGCACCTGATTTGCCCTTCCTTCCCATCGCGCGCGCACGGCTCTTGCTCGATCGGAGAGTTTCACCGGATCGACGAGCGATGCTCCATTGGTGGCGATTATATGGGAGCGACCCACTAGGACGAACGGAATCAAAGGAAACAAACCGACCCACGTCACAGGAACGGACCGTGTCGTAAGAGAACTCAGTTGGACCGATTCTTTTTTCTTTTCTTTTTTTTTACTTGAGTTGGACCGATTCTATCGTAAACCGACTTATGCGCACACGGCTGAAATAGCCTTCCCAAACGGTTTCTCAAACCGTCACCCTTGAAAAAAAAAATTCGCTTGGTTCCCCATATACTACACTATAACAAATGTCGTGGGTTTCTCGCTACGTCGTTCGATTGATCCTCTCTGGCCTATTCCGTTGGGACACGTTGCTTCGGCCGGATGATGTGTATGGTTCCTATTGGTTCTTCCTCCATGTCGGCTTCCCGTTTTGTTTGCATTAGGATTCTTTGGCTTCTCTGATTCCTGTTTTGCCGGTTTCTCTTCTCCTTCTTCGCTTTGTTTCAGCCGGTGGTTCTGTTTGGGTCGTAGGCAGTCTCCCGGTTAGCATGTGTTTCCGTTTGCCGGTTCCTACCTTAGTTTCTCGTTGCTACCCGGTCTGTAGGTAGTTTGGCTTTTCCGTTCTGAATGTAGGTGCCTGTGTCTTGTCTTCGTTCCATTGTCTTCTATGGTCTGTTTTTCTGGATGTGCCAAGGCTTCGTACTCCGGCATTTACTGCTACATTAAACGCTGACAGCGGGTTTTGTTGTTTATGCCTCCTGCCGGCTGACTTGCGCGGTTTCTAAATGTTTTCCTGCTGCCGGCGGCGGCTTTCTATGACTTTCGGTGCCAGTTCTTCGTGCAGCGCCACGTCTTGTCTATTTTGGCGTGGACTGTTTATGGCTGTTGTTTTGTACGGCGTCATTCGGTTCACATCTGATTCAGATCTTCTTGCATCGGGGACAATTGATGATAGCGTCGTAGTTATCTCATACGGAGTACTATCCTTCCACGGCCGGCGGCTCCCATCGCCGAGCGATCCAGGCTGCTTCAAACCCCACCGTCTTTGATCGAAGCGAGGGATAACTGAGGCGGTCTTGTGTCTGCCTGTCGGCGCGCTTCGCCGAGCCGGCCGCTGGCCGCCACGGCCACTGTCCGATGTGTCCCGATGTCATACCAGGAAGAGCACCGCCGGGGGAGTCGCCTCGCATTTGAGGGTGCCAGCCCCATGGGTGCCGCGGTCGCCGGAAGCAGGTCGTCAAGCACCGTCGACAGCACCACCTTATTCGCTCGTCGCGCTTCCACCACGGGTCCGGCTAGGACCAGCGGCTGAGCAGGTGCATCCCTGACCACTCTCTCATCTACCTCTCTCCCGCCTCCCAATCTCTCTGACTCTCTCTCCCTGTTTCTCTCAGCCCCTGGTGACAACGAGCGTAGTGCTTGGCATACGCAGGAATCTTGACCTTTGGTGGCGCGTCCTCAAGTCCCCGGCTACCGGCAGCGGCGCCATCTGTGCGCAACGAGATGTGGGTTATGGGGATAGGGTTATGGGGATACCCCACCTGCCAAATCTTTCTTCTCAATTGCTGCCGCCGCGCCTTGCCGTCGACTTCCCGCGCGTGCTCCTCGGAGAGGTGGACGGAGCCGTCCCTCCAGGCGAGAGGCGACTTCTCCTCCGCCGGCCCTTTATTCCCGCTCAACGCCGCTGCTCCTTGCCGTGGACATCCCGTGCGCTCCTGGAAGAGGCGGACGGATGAACCATCCCCGGAGGCGGCGCGGACCGCCGGGATAGTCCCTTACTGCCTCTTGGCCGGCCACCAAAAGGTACTGCTACTCGCCGCAGTGGTCGTCACTTGGTGATCTTATTTTGCATTTTTTAAGGTTTTTTGTTTTCAGTATTTTGCCAGAAACTGACTTCACATCTCCGAAATTTTCAGCAGAACAGAAGGTTTAGTTTATGTGATTGTATAGTCGCACATGGTTCGTAGTACTTGGTACAGAGATCTCCAGCCCAGGGACAGACCGAATCAATATGGTGAAGAAAATCTCTGCTCCTTGGGATGAAAAAGAGGAACATCCAAGGGCAGACTGGTGCACTTACTAAGCTTCAAAGAAAGGAGCTTCAGAGCATGCCGTGTCATATAAATATTGTCAATGACCGGAGCAAATCTCTCCATGTCACCAGGCCCCAAGGTTTCATCCAGCCCAACCTGTGAGCTTGATGCTGCAGCCGTGAAGCTTCAGAAGGTTTACAAGAGTTACCGGAGCATGTGAAACCTCGCTGATTGCATGGTCGTCGTAGAAGAGCTATGGTATATGTCAGTTTCTAGTTGTTGTTGAACAATGGAACAGTAATCCAATCTTGATATTGGAAGTTTGGAAATTAAGTTTTGACTCATGTCAGGTTGAAAGCGCTGGACTTTGCATCAAGAATAACTCGATATCATTCTTCAATGGCAAAAAGACAGAGCCTGCAGTGTCACGGTGGGCGAGGGCAATGACGCAGAATGCCTTGTATGTTCATCGAGATCACAGATGTATGACATAATTATTTTTCTAGGATGGCAAAGGGTTATCAAAGAACGGGAAGGCTCAGACGCTGGCATTGCAGCACTAGCTCAAGGTTGTAAGTCACATGCTACTTAATTCTGCCACTAAACAAAGCTTGGTCTGTAGTGCCTTACTGTCCAGTGAGATTGTTGCATACTGTTTACTCATGTTTCTGTTTTTTACATTTGGACAGGCGTCGATATTGTCACAATTGATGTCTGGTCCAAGTGTGAGAGTACACCATTTTTTATTGGTATCTAGAATTCAACATGTCATGCCTATTGTTAAACCTTTCACCACATCAATTTTTTCTGCTAAAGATGATTACAATAGATTGACATATGAGATTCCTTATGGTCTCGTACCGTCATGATATTTACTATGCGCCCACACACTGAGCTTTTGCTATGTACCCAGAATTGTTTAAATGTGGAGATGTCGGCGATGACGAGGTGGCCGTTGCGACTGCAGTGTTGTGAGGTGGCGGCAAGGAGAAGGTACTCGTGGAACGGGTTGAAGCGGACGGACAAGACCAGTGTTGGCACCTTGAACACCAGCATCGCAGCGGTGTTGTGGATCGGGGACGAGGTTAGATGGGGGCTGGGGGAGTTTTTGCAGAGACCCATGCCTTTGAGATTTTTTTCAGGGTTTTCCTTAATTTGTTTCCCTGTTTGTGTTGGTGTAGCATTAGATGACAGTGTCGCCCTATCGAGTGCATTCGCCGCAAGAACGAGGAAGCTTAGGCCTGGCCTCCGATCCAGTCCTCCGAGGAAAATATGACATGGCCACAAAGGAGTGTGGGTCAAGTATGCAAGCAGCTGAAGGGCGCCAACGCCTCTGGCCACGGATGGGTATGTGCCTTATGCCTTAGCAATAAATCTTTTTGTTTCATAACTACTGATCAATTACTTCCTGATCAGTTACAGTCTTACAGAGTTTATCCCCTTACTGGTTTGAATCTTCTCACTGCATAGAGATCTGCAACAAAATTACACTTAAGAAATGGTCGAGTTGATCCATTCTGTGCAAGAGACTGAGAAGGTAGGTTTTTCTGCCATGTTGACATTGTTCCTTGCGTGGATAAAGCTACCTTACCTTTGCGCTTTTAACGAATTACGATTCGTTTTCTCTTGGATATTGTCGTGGTGGCTTCAACGACATATCCATCTGCGATGGAAAAGAAGTGCGGGACAAGGCAGCGATGGCGCTCGCGCGGGATTGGGTAATAAGCACGCAAACACACGCGATGTATCCAGGTTCAGGGCCCTCGTGATGAGGTAAAACCCCTACGTCCTGCTGTTCTTGTTTCTATTGCTAGATCACAGAATCGGGCTACAAGTGGTGTTTCTGGAGCTGTTCTTCGGTGGTGCCGGCTTGAACTGTCAAGCCGGCCTACGATGATCAAGTGTGTCCTTCTCTACTGTCTATCAACTAGTTCTTACTTGCCCCACGCAGGTGTAGCGCCCCGACCCCAGAACTATACAGTGAAGCGTTGTGCAACCGGTCATGCTACACAATCGAAGGTTACTGGGTTTACCAATCCTAGGCCAAAACTTATTGGCAGGTGTGCTCGGAATGGATCATCGGCACACAACACCTCGATCATGCCATAAGCTCAGACATCGCTATCACGTATAATAAAGAGATCAAGACTGGTGGAACAAACTGGCACATCACATACTCTACGACCCAAAGAAATCATAGAGCAACTCATATAATTGAGAAGATACAAATGACACATCAGAGGTCACAGACCCATCATTACACAGTGGAAGCAAATATAGTTGTCTAAACAACAAGATCCAAATTATGGCCTAAGAGGACTGCACATAAACATAACCCATGCCAGCTGGTTCCACGACGTCCCAAGCTGCCGCCTGGGAACCCCAGACTACTCGTCGATGTCAACGTAGAACCCACCTTCGTGTTCGGTGACGTCCTCCTATGGAACAAGTAATAATCAACAAAGTAAGGCTGAGTACGACGTACTCGCAAGAATTAGTAGGGCGATATAGACCCGATGCTATTTGGCTTCAAAGCTATATATGGTTGTTTTTGCATGAAGCTAGTTTTTATCCTTCCGAAGACTAAGACTCATGGCATCGACTACTCAGAGGTTTTCATAAGGGGATAAGATAGTAAACTTTTCTTCTTCGGTTCCCATGGAACCTACTGTCATCAGAATCACCACTTAACTCCACCAAGGCACCCCCTCGAATCTCCCTCGAGGAAGTGAACCTTTTATCACACGTTGATTATGCAACCTTTAGCTGTCATATCAATTAGGTTAAGGCTCTCTATGATCTTACCTATCTCACCAAGATTTGTCCATAACTGCGGACACGGCTTTTCGAAAAGATTAAACCCTGCAGGGGTGTACTATTTGAAAGTCGCCAGGTTCCCGAGGGACCTCCCAGCTCCTTGACCATTGGTACTGTCCGACCCCTTGCCTGAACATTTAGCTCTCTTCCGGGGAGAGCCGGCAGGGCGGGCGCGGTTAAACCTTTACAAAGCATGAGACTATCCAAGGGTCATCGTGACGACAGGACAAGTTTACCCAGCCTCTTTCAGCCCCTGCCCCATCGCCACTCCTATCATCACCATCATCATCATCATTCTTTTTCATCACCATCCACACACTCGCAAATGGAAATCGCAAACTAGAGGACCCTTGGATACGCCCGCACTAATTATTCGGTTAGTAAGGAGCCCATACTCCCACCGTTGGAAGCACGCTCGGTTCTTGGATCGGTCGATAAGCACTCACACCTAGGCGGCAAGAATGAGAAAAAACACCAACAACCTTGTTGGCAACTCATCCAAGCCTTTTAACAATTTATTATTAACATAAGTATCCACCTCTGTCCGAACCTTTCATCCACTTCACAATTATGGAATATAATCAACAGACAACTTAAGCATTCGACGAAGCATGGCTAAGCATATCTACGCATAACAGACATTAGATATTATTGATCTCAGGCCAACACGTCAAACTATGGTTCATAGGTAGGGAAACATAGTATTGGTTCAGGGAGCATGCAAGTTATAGGAATTCTATCCACTGAACAAGGTTATTGCTAGAATCGAATGCAATATTATGGTGGATAAAATAATTGTACTAATAGGATGAGATATGCCAAGAAGGTTAGGTTAGCTCTTGCCTTGTTGATAACGATGGTCGCACTGGTTGTCGAGGTATTGTGGTGGAACCTCGACTCCTGAATCTAACGGACAATAACAAGAGACGAAATAAATAACACGAATACAAAGTGCAATGCGCAAACATGATGAGATGATCATATTATGCAATGAAATTATATTGGGCATGTCCCACAAGTTAAATGGAACCCCTAAAGTAAATATTGCAATTAACGGGTTTAAACTCCATATTTAACTTAGTGAAATAAGTCATTAACCAAAAAGTCCAGTACTGAAATATGGGTCCTAAATGCATGAAAATGACATTATTTGATAGGTAGTAATCCACTGATCATTTTGGTATATCATTTACAATTTTTGAGTTAATATTTAACAAGTTATGATAATTTAAGTAATTGATTTAATTCTACCATTTTATTTATTTTTAAGAAGCATCACCAACATTAAATCTAAAATTCTCTAAAATGATATATAAGATTGTAGATCATTGCTTGCTGAACATTTTGAGCTATTAAACATAATTTTTGAATAAGCAAAACTCAAGTTATGAATTATTTCAAATTGGAATTTAATCTGCCATTTTAATAATTTTAATTAAACAGCAATTTTAAATGTTCATCAAAGCATGGAAAATGGAACTAAAATGTAGATGTTGTTTTCCTGAACATTTATAGATCTTATTTATAATTTTTGGATCAAAATTCATAAAGTTATGGATTTTATAATTTCCATTTATATTCTGCCATTTTATTTTATTTAATTAAAACAGGAAATTTTAAGTTTAACCAAAAATCCAACTAATGGCACTAACATTTAGAGTTTATTTAGCTGAGCATTTTGACATATTATTTGCATTTTTCTGAATTATAAAACCCTAGATATGAATTTCTAAAAATTTGAATAACTCACAGATGATTTGCATTTCACATTTAAATTTCAATTTCAAAAATTCATTTGCATGTCGGAGTTGCATATTTGAACAGGTTATAAAATTATAAACTTTCTGGTGCCTTATTTGCAATTTTTGGATCAATATTTAACACCTTATGATTTTTCCCAAATTGTTATTCCTTTTTGCCATTTTAACAAATTTTAATAAACAACAAGTTAAAAAGTTTCAAAATATCATTTCAATAAGTCTATATTGTAGAGTATGTCTTGCTGATCAATTTGGTATTTAATTTGAAATTTTCTGAGTCAGCATTTAACAGATAATTCAAAGTCCAATTTCTATTTATTTCCTGGAAATTCAAAAGTACGAACAGGTGACGTCATGATGACGTCACCGACGAACTGAGCCATGTTGATCATGAATTCCTCGTTCCTGATCGAAATTGGACGCGGCAAAAAGCGCTAATAGCTAGAGGAGGCCGATAGGAACAGGGGGGAGCGGCGGTTGGACCTAATGGTCGCCGGAATCACACCGGCGGCCATGGTTGCTGCGGCGGGCGTCGGTGTACGGTGAGGCACGGCTCAGAAGGGGGAGGGAGAGGGAGGAGGGGTGCGCAAGCACCAGGAGCTCACCCTGAGCTCGTATGTGTGGTCGGCGCGGTGAGGGGCGGGCGGAATCGCCGGGGAAGCGGCCGGCGGCGACGCGGCCGAGGCGGGAGGTCGGGGACGCGGTCGTCGGTTCCAGTAGGCCCCGGACCGATTTCCGCGCGTCGTCAGTGAGAGGAGGGAGCGGCGAAGGGGAGGGCGGCATCAGTTCGCTCCGGGGAGGCTCAAACCGGCGGAAACGGCGACGGTGGCGTCCCCACGGTGGTCGATGCGGTAGCGGGAGGGCTCGATCCGTGAAATGGGGGGGAACGGGGAGCAGGGGAGGCCAGCAAGTGGAGCAGGGGAGAGAGGCCGGGCCGGGTCCTCCTTGACCAGCGGGGAGCAAGTGGGGCGGCGGCATGGTGCGCGCGGCATGGCGCCAGTGCGGCGCTACACTGTGGCGACAGGGGGAAGAACAGGTCATGGCGATTTACAGAAAACCCCCTGCCTCATTTAATTTATTTGCAAAAAGGTCCATATGCAAACTTTAGCAATTTAAATGAGGTACTTAGACATTTTCCAAAATTCCACAAAAAATTATGTAGGCTCTCTTTAACATTTAGAGGCTACACAAAAATTGGTGTTGCAATTTAAATTGTTTTGGACCAGGTTTGTCCAAAGTGTTGCATTATGATCATTTTTATAAATTGCAAAGATGCATTTATTTGGAGCACTTAAACATTTCCAAAAATAATTAAATTAATCATGGAGGCTCCCAATATAATAATGAAGCTCTCCATGATTTTAGTTTGAATTTTTGGAAAGGTTTGACTTGGGTTCAAAAATAGGAATTGGTTTAACTCAATTTTGAAGTCCCAATTTATTTAATTGTTTGGTGGAATTTGACTTTGCCCAAATCATCATGAAATGCATTCTTGGAACTTCCTGGACAAATATGTAAGTTCAATAATATTTTGTTTTGACAAGTTGTGCAATTGCATTTTGTTTGGGAATTTTGGGAGTGCTTGCTCCCTCTTAATGATTTTCAATGTTTGCATTATTTAATTTAACAATTTAAATAAGTATGCCATGATGCAATGCAAAACAAAAAGTGAAAATTTGGCCCATATTTTAGGGTACCAAATCTGGGCTGTTACAGCAGGGGGTTCTGGTCTGCCTTTTATAGGCGATGGTTAGGGTTCTGGGTTACAAGGAAGTTACAGGTTTACCCCTATGACATCACTACTGAAGCCAGCCGGCTTGGGCTAACTCATCATTGCGCTGCTAGTGTAACGTCTGATAGGGAGTACTGTTCACCAGGTGGCAGTTGCATGACCCTGGCCCACCAGTACGGACCGGTCGGTGGGTGGAAGCCGGCTACTCCAAGCCGGATGAAGATGTTCAAACCGGATGACTGAATCCGCCTGGAGGCGGCCGGCTTGAGGCCTTGGATGTTTTTGTCCTTCTTTTGGGTATCTGGGGTCCATATCCCCAACACTAGCCCCCGAGATCGTGGAGTCTTGCTAGCTTGCTGGGGAAGACTTCGCGAGCTTCTCTGGTTTTGATTGTGTCGTTGTAGTTGAGATCGTCCGGCTTGGGGCTTGCCGGGTAGAGCGGTGATAACTGAAGTCGGCTTGTCCGGCTTGAAACGGTTGGTCACTGGTAGTCTTGGTGCCTTCGCGGGTCGTGGCTGGCGTCAGCCACGTCCCACCGCTTTGCGGGGTCGTCAGCGTTCTGCCCGAGGCCTGGCGCACATCGCCTCGGCTTCGTCGGGCCGGATTCTCTGTGGCAACTGCTTACTTGTGGGATCATCTGCGGAAAATGCGGCACGCCCGCGCTCCACGCGGCACGATGGACGGAATGGTTCCGCCTGCTCGCTTTTAAAGGGGAAAGAGGGGGGAACGGCTGAGGTTACCGTTCCCCATTCCCGCTTCGTCTTCCTCGCCATCTTCTTGCGCTCCTCTTGCGATTGTCGATCCTCCCTCGTGTTCTCGCCGTCCTTGCGTTTGCTCCTCCCTCGACGGGGAACAGATCCTCCATGGCGAGAACAGGTGCGTGGATGGGTTCCACCGTGGATGACGCGTTCCTCTGGAAGCTCCGCCGGAACCGGTTCTTGGGGATGACGGGCGACGTGGAAGCCCGCGCTCCCCCTGAGGGAGAGATTTCGCCAAAGCCAAAGAAGGGCGAATTCGTCGTCTTCTCCACGCACGTGGAGCGTGGATTGGGGCTTCCGACGAACCCCTTTTTCTCGGAATTTCTGTGCTTCTATGGGCTGCAGCCCCACCATTTGGGGGCAAATTGCATCACGCAGCTGTCATGCTTCATCACGCTGTGCAAAGCGTATCTGGGCATCTGGCCCTCTATGGAGATATTTTGCATGTTCTTCTTCCTGCGGGCTCAAACAACCGGCGGCCAGCAGCACGATTGCGGCAGCGTCTCCATCTACACGAAGAGCACGCCGCTGCCCAAGATCCATCTGCCCGATTCCATCAAGAAGTGGCAGAGCACCTACTTCTACGTCCGGAATCTCACCGATGTCGACCAAATCGGCCTTCCGGCCTTCTCAAATTCGCTGCCGGCGCACAAGTCCTGGAGCCGAAAACCGCCGGTGGATGAGGATCTCGAGAATACCCTGTTTGGCCGGCTGAAGGTGTTGGTGGAGGCCGGCTTGACGTCCAGGGACCTGACCCTGGCATGGCTGTCAAGGCGAATATACCCGCTGCAGGCGCGTTCGCACAAGATGTGCTTCTACTCCGGTCTCCGGGATCCCACCCGGGTCAGCTTGGAGGTGCCAAAGCCGAAGAACCTATGCGCATGGGCTTCCCGTCTCATCACCGACAGGATGGAGGAGAACTGGGATTTTGGGCTCTATCCATTCACTCGCTCGGAGCGAGCTCCTGAGGTTAGTCGTTGCTTCTTGGTCTGTCTTCAATTTCTTCGTCCGGCTTCAATTTCTTCGTCCGGCTGCCGATTGACACAGTTGGCCTGTTGTGTAGCTTTGCGAGCTCCAAAGGGTTGAAGATTTTGAGGTTGTCTTCGAGCCTGACGTTTGCGGTCCCTTCTCAGAGGTGCTGACGGCCATTTTGGAGGCGGATTCCTCCGACGAGTAGGCGGGGGAAGGAGCAGATGCCGCTGCTGGGGAAGAAGCAGAGGGCGGCGCCCACGTCGCCCCTGACGCGAGGGGATCCTCGGACCAGCATGGGGACACCACCGAATCGTCCGGTGGGGCCGCAGTTGCTGGTGAAGGCGGCGGTGGTGATGATGATGTTGCCCGCACCGCGACGAGTCCCGTCCCCTCAGCCGGCTCCGACTCCGATTCGGCAGCCTACAAGGACAAGGACCTCGAGCGCGGCGCTCCGCCGCCAGTTTCGTCGTCTCGCGGTAAGTCTTCTGAGCCCGATGTCGCCGGGCAAATTGACGGTGGCGTGCGCGTGCTAGTAGATCTCTCCAGTGGTTCTGAGCCGGACTCAGAGGGTTCCTCTTCCGTGCCAGCCTCCAAACCGGCGGTATCCTCCCGTAAGACCAAGGAGTTGGAGGCGGCGGCGCGGAAGGCGAAGGCGGTTCCTCCCCCGCTAATTTTGAAGGAGAGGCGGTCGAAGTCGGCCGCCGATGTTGATGCAGGTGCCGCGTCCCCCAGGCGGAAGGGCACATTCCAGAAGCGGAGCGTGCTGCCCGCCAAAAAGTTAACTTCTAAGCGATCCCAGCCGACCACGGCCGGCTTGGCTCCCTCCGCGAAATCAGCAGCGGAGAAGGAGGTGGACGCCATTGTGGAGGAGGCCAGAGCCAAGGTCGCCGCGAAACAGCAGGAGGAGGAGGAGAAGCTGAAGGCTTCAGCTGGTGGGACCAGCAACCAGGTGGTTAATCCTTCTCCCGTTGTTGATCCTGATCAAGATCTGAGTGTGGAGGATTTGGAGGAGGCTATTTACACATATCTGGCGCAGGCGGACCTGGCCCTGGAGGCGATGGATGCCAACACAACCGTGGAGCAGCTGGCCGCTGCCAAGGAGGCTGATGAGAGGGAGAAGGCGGAGGTAGCCGCCGCAGAAGCCGCAAAATCCAAATCTGAACAAGTGACGGCTGACGCCCCCACTGCACCCTCAGGGGCGGCGGGGACGCCCGCCGGCGGCGTAAAGCGGTCATCGAGCAGCGCGTCTACTCCATCGTCGAAACGCCGACGGAAACCAGTGATTCTGGGCACACGCGACGGGTGAGCGTTGGTGGTTGTGTTACTTTGTCCTTGATAATCGGTGTTCCTTATCGCGATTCCTTTGTTGTCATGCAGGGCGCCGCTCACCGTCGGCAGCGGGAAACCGGCTGCCGGCATCAGCTCCAGCTCGGAGCCCATGAAGGAGATCTCCAAAGCCAAGGCGGCCGATCCGCCTTCGGAGCCCGCGAAGGTGGCGGTCGAGGTGGAGAAGGACGTGGCGACGCCGTCAGGGGCTCCTCCCCTTGTCGTCGATCGGGAATCCCGGGATGCCGACGTCGGCGACGTCGTGATGACGGATGCCTTCGTGGTTGTTTCCTGATCAGGAGCCGGAGGCGAAGGCGGCTCCTTTCCTCTTCCTTCTTCAAATGTGGTGGAGACTGCAAAGGACAACGCCATGGCGGTGGTGACAAGCCCGCTCCCTGGGCCTCACCTTGCTACACTGGAGGACACGCTTCCTTACTCCGGTCCCACACCGGATGGGCTAGATGCGTCGGGGCATTTCCCCCTGGCCGTGCTGGTGGAGAAGAGAGCGAAGGATCAGCTGGCCGATGTCGCCCTGCTTCGCTCGTCTGTGGAGTACGTCCTTGGCAACGCCGCCAAAGAAATTGCCACGCTTAAGCGAGAGCTCGACGCTGCCAAAGGTACAGCCTAGTTTTCCTGCCGGCTTGGGCTTTGACGTTTTCGTTTTCTTCTTCATTTTGTTGGCTTGCTACTAACTTTGTTCTTCGTTTAGGTGACTCCACTTCCCTTGCCGCCTTGAAGAAACAACTATCTGTCTCTGTCCCTCTGACCGTGCTTGATGAGAAGCTGAAAGAAAAGGATGCAGCCCACGCACTCTCCGTGGCTGACCTCCAATCGGCGGCCAAAGCGTCCGAGGAACGCCGCCTTGAAAATTTTCGCCTGGCTGAGGAGAACAAGCGGCTGCGGGAAGCGGAAAAACAGAGGCAGAGCGAGGTCGAGACCCTTCGGATGAATGGGGAGGACCTGAAGCTCAAGTTGAAGGAAGCCGTGGATGCACACGATGAGACAGTCAAAGCGGCCAAGGCGCGCGAGATTGAACACGAGCAGCTTGTGGGTGGCCTCGTCTCTGAGGCAGAGCGTGTCAACGAAATCATCTTGGGTAAGAATGTGTCCTCTCTTTTCTTCTTCTGATCTGCGGTCTTCTCTGTGCTGATCTTGCTAGCTTGGTTTGCAGGTTTCTACCCCGAGGCGGACGAGCAAGTCCAGCGAGCCGTGGCTTCTGCTCATACGCGACCAGAATCCTCCAGTGCCGCCGCCGGGGCGTTGCCGTCTGCCGCCTCCCGTCTTCAACAATTCTCTCGAGAGTTCACCGTGCTAAGGGATGCAGCCGGCGGCGTTCTAGAGAACCTGTGGCCTGACACTCCTCTTCCCGCAACTCTGAGCGAATTGTCAAGCCGCCTTGACGGTGCTCCCGCCGGAATCGATGAATAAGTGGAGTTGGCGGCTCGAGGCGGTAGCGACATGGCGCTGGCCCTGGTGAAGTCCTAGTATCCTGAGGTGCAAGTAGACATGCTGGTTGACGGCTTCCGCACGGGTACGTCGCTTGAAAGTCTTCGCCCGGAGATTTGCGTGGCCTCGGAGCGGATATCCAAGGCGGTGGACCTTATGCAGCTGGTGCCTGCTGAGCCGTCTTCGGCGCCACGGCCGGCTGGAGACGCTGGAGCCGACGACGCTGCTGCCACCGATGGCGCTGCTCCTTGATTTTGCTTACCTCCCTGGAATGCCGGGCGTAACTGTAGAACTTGCTATTTCTGGATTGATGACTATCTTTCACTGTATTGCTTGCTGTGACATGTGCTTGATCATTATTGTTAGTTGTTGTTTTCAGCTGTTGTTCTCTTTGTGATCGTTGGGCCATTGTGCTTGTTTTGGTGACGATGTTCACCATATCTAGCCCCCGAATTTTGGGCCGGCTTGGGCACCAAGCCGGGTCGAAATTTCATGTCCTGTTCGCGCTGTGCTTCTTTTTGCCGTCTTGGTGGCTTGAGTGGAATGGTTGTTCGTCCGGGTGCGCGTAGCCGGCTTGCCGACTGCGCAGCCCCCGGGTATGATTTTTCTGCCGGCTGACGGCGTGGCAGCCCCCGAGGCCCCCGAGTCCGTTGACTTGGGGTGATTTATTTTCGTCCGGGTGCGCGGAGCCGGCTTGCCGACTGCGCAGCCCCCGGGTATGATTTTTCTGCCGGCTGACGGCGTGGCAGCCCCCGAGTCCGTTGACTTGGGGTGATTTATTTTCGTCCGGGTGCGCGGAGCCGGCTTGCCGACTGCGCAGCCCCCGGGTATGATTTTTCTACCGGCTGACGGCGTGGCAGCCCCCGAGTCCGTGACTTGGGGTGAATTATTTTCATCCGGGTGCGCGGAGCCGGCTTGCCGACTGCGCAGCCCCCGGGAATCGCTTCGCCGTTTTGGTCCGTGTGACGGACATGTGTCGCTTTCGCTTTGGCTTGACTCTTGGGCTCTGCTTTTCATCTCCTCGGTTCCGCTGCTTCCTGCTCTGCTCACCACGTGTCGCCTGGAGTCGCGACGCGGACGGTTGGGCTCCTTCCGAGCCCGTCTATAAGTAGCGGTTCCTTCGTATTTTCTTCTTCATCTTCAACTTCTTCTTCCATCTTCGTCTTCCCTCCTCGCTTAGCCATGGCACCGAAGAAAGAGATCGAGTTGGCTCCTCCTGTTGTTGCAAAGCGCGGTAGGGGTCGCCCACGGAAGGACGCCGGTGAGTCCTCCAATGCGGCGGCGAAGCGCGGCCGGGGCCGTCCGCCAAAGGTTGCCCGCCTCGGCGATGGAGGTACCACCATCGCGGCGTCTGGGAGCAAGCGGAGCCCCTCTCCGACCCGCTCGGAGCCTTCAATCTTCAGCGATTGGAGCGGCTTCCCCATCTCTGAGTTCATCCTGG
This sequence comes from Puccinellia tenuiflora, assembly GCA_012064385.1. Taxonomy (NCBI): domain Eukaryota; kingdom Viridiplantae; phylum Streptophyta; class Magnoliopsida; order Poales; family Poaceae; genus Puccinellia; species Puccinellia tenuiflora. The sequence continues at coordinate 128,922 of QRDG01001974.1, forward strand.
TGTTGTACGAGCCCATCCAACGCGTGCAACTGCTTCCTCAAGCCGTCGCCAACGCGCTGGAGGGGGAGGGCCCCTTCACGTTTCTCCTCCATCGGGTCGGGGCTCGTCAAGGGCCTTGGGAGGTGCTGGCTCGCGCCATCACCAGCCACGACAGCGGGGAGGTCCGTCGCCGGGCTGAGTTCTACTCCAGGTGGCAAGCTTTTGCCAGATTCTTCCGCCTGGACACTGCCTTCGTCATCCGCTTCCAGCTGAAGCGCCAGACGGGAGTCTTCTACGTCAAAGTCTTCGATGGCTCCTTGTGCCTCAAGGAGTGGGAGGAGAGCGATGACGACATGACTCCACCTCCTGCTTAGTGTTAGGTTGTCCGGTAGCCGGCTTGGCCTGTAGGCGAGGTTGTCCGCCTGTGGACTTCCTCCTTTTGCTTGTTGCTCAGCTTCTGTTTGTAAGGCCTTGCCCTTGATGTTTAATGTTACTTGTCCTTGTTCCTGTACTTGTTTACTTGCGTGCAGTTTTAATTTTCCGCGCGTCGCGTTTGTGTCCGGTTTGAGCTCTCGAAGCCGGTTGGCGGCGTTTTCGTGCGTGAAATGAAACGACGAAGTGGTTAGTCTGCTCTTTTGATCCTGGAGAGTACTTTTGTGTTCGATTAGCTTATCTTTCCACTCGCCTGTAGCCTTTCCTGCCGCGGTTTGCGTGTACTTCACCGTCTAGCGGGATCGTGCACGCTACTTTCACGTTAGGATCCGGTTTATTGGGCCAGGGTTTTTTCAGCCGGCAGCATTTTCTTTTTCTTACGTCTTTCACATACACTCAGCCTCCAGCTTGTTCTCTTGCCAGCCTTAACCAGATCCGAAGAGTTAGCCATTTAGCGTCGTGTAGTTAGTTGTCCGTAATAGGAGAAGAAGCTGCCGACTGCCGGCTTGGCCGAGTTTGCAAAGCGGTGGTTTTTTCAGCCGGCATCACCTTTCCTTTAGCGTTTTTCACGTGGTTGGTCTCCTCCAGCTTGTTCTCTTGCCGGCCTTAACCGAATTCGAAGAGTTAGCCGTTTAGAGATTAGTCACGCTACTCAGCCGCTTGGGGCTGGCTTGCCGGCTGCCGGTGCATCCGGAAAGAAAGGAAAATGCAGAACAAAATTGCAGAAAAAACTGCTCATGCGCTCATCATTCTCATTTCTTTATTGATAGCATGGATGATACATACATGTTTGTTTCTCAAGTGTAGAATCGACGCAGGAGTGAGGCATTCCATGGCCTTTCTGTTTCATCGCCTTCTTTGTCCATCGTATCCTTCTTGTGCTCGCGGGCGTCGATCAAGTAGTAGGCATTGTTGATGAGCGCTTTGCTGACGATGAATGGTCCTTCCCATGGTGATGATAGCTTGTGCATGTTCTTGGTGTCTTGGATGAGCCTGAGTACGAGGTCTCCTTCGCGAAAGCGGACATGTTTAACGCGCCGGCTGTGGTAGTTGCGTAGTTGCTGCTGGTACATTGCTGATCTCGATTCGGCGAGTTGACGCGCTTCTTCGAGTAGGTCCATTCCATCCTCGTAGGCTTCTTTCGCTTCTGCCTCTGTGAACAGCACGATTCGCGGTGCATCGTGCTCGATGTCGGTTGGCATGACGGCTTCGGCCCCATAGACGAGGAAGAAGGGGGTGAAGCCGGTTGAGCGGTTTGGAGTTGTCCTCAGGCTCCAGATGACGGATGGTAGCTCTTCTTCCCACGCGCCGGCTGCTCGCTCAAGTGGCTCGAGCAACCGAGGTTTGATGCCGGACAAGATAAGGCCGTTTGCTCGTTCAACTTGTCCGTTCGACTGCGGGTGCGCGACGGAGGCGACGTCAAGCCGGATGCCGGCCCTGCCGCAGAACTTGGCGAATTCTCCCTTGACGAAGTTTGTTCCATTGTCCGTGATGATGCTGTTCGGGTAACCGAATCGGCAGATGATGCCCTTGAAGAACTTGACGGCTGTTGGCCCATCTAGTTTCTTGATCGGCTTGGCTTCGATCCATTTTGTGAACTTGTCGACGGCTACTAGCAGGTGTGTCATGCCTCCACTGGACCTCCTTAGCGGGCCAACCATATCTAGTCCCCAGACGGCAAACGGCCAGGTGATGGGTATTGTTCTGAGCGCTGAAGCCGGCGTATGCTTTTGTTTTGCGAATCGTTGACAGCCATTGCAGTGCCGGACCAGGTGGCTCGCGTCGGCTAGCGCAGTCGGCCAGTAGAAACCATGCCTGAATGCCTTGGCCACGATTGCTTTTGCTGATGCGTGGTGGCCGCATTCACCTTGGTGAATCTCCTTGAGAATCTTGACTCCTTCTTCTTGGCCTACGCAGCGCTGGAAAATCCCAGAGACGCTGCGCTTGTACAGTTCATTGTTGATGATGGTGTAGGCACTTGCTCGGCGTTTGATTTGCCTGGCGGTGAGCTCATCCGCCGGCAGTTCGTCGTTGGCGAGGTAGGCAAGGAAGGGTTGGGTCCATGGCGGCGCTTCATCAATGACGAGGACCTCGACGGCTTCCGGCTAGGACAAAGCCGATCCGTCCGGCTCTGCTTCAGAGCCTGGACATGGCGTGATCGACGGTTTGTACAGCTTCTCGAGGGCGACGCCGGGTGGGATTTCCTTTCGAAGAGAGCCAATGTTCGCCAAGGTATCAGCTGCTTGGTTGTTGGAGCGGTGGACGTGGTGAAATTCACATCCCTCGAAGCATCCCGCGAGTTGCTGGACGTAGAAGCGGTAGGCGGCCATGTTTGGGTCCTTGGCATCCCAGTGCCCAGTAGTTTGCTGGACCACCAGGTCGGAGTCGCCGTAGCAGAGGATCCGTTTGATGTTCATGGCCTTGGCGAGCTTGAGGCCATGTGCGAGAGCTTCGTATTCTGCTACGTTGTTGGATGCCATGAAGTGGATTTGCAACACATATTCCAGCCGGCCTCCCTTGGGAGAGGTGAGGACGACTCCGGCGCCTAGTCCCCAGTAGTTTTTGGAGCCGTCAAAGTGCATGAGCCAATGTTCGCCGGAATCAGGTGGTGGTGGTACGTGCTCTGTCTCCGTCCAGTCGGCTAGGAAATCAGCCAACTCCTGTGACTTGATCGCCTTTCTCTTGTCATATTCGACTCCGTGCGTCGTCAGGTTGATCGCCCATTTCGCGACTCGTCCGGTTGCATCTTTGTTGCCTATGATCTCGGCGAGCGGAGCGTCACTTATCACTTTGATCGGATGCTCCTGGAAGTAATGCTTCAGTTTTTTCGTCGCCATGTATACTCCATATACGAGCTTTTGGTAGTGTGGATAATTTTGCTTCGACTGCGAAAGCACCTCACTGAGATAGTAAACTGGTCGCTGCACCGGCCGCTGCTTGTCGGCTTCGTCTCTTTCCACCACTAAGACAATACTGACGACTATTGAGAAAGTTTGGAGATCAGTGATTTACGTGGGTTGGCACTTCTTTTGTCTACTAGATATGGTGTCTGCTGATTAAGTTTTCTAAATTTTATCTCCATTTTTGAAAAAAATCTTATGTACTGGAATTTAAATCAGTTACTTAGTCATGTCTTCGCTGCCTAATTTGGCTATTTTCTAATTGTGCACCCAGTCTAGATAAACCTTATTAGCATGTACTCCTTACACTTATTCTAGACTTTGATTTACCTTCCTTTTGCTTTCCATTTTGGTGGAATAATAAATGTTGCATAAGATTTTCACTTTGATTCTGTACACTACAACTCAGAATAAAGGATCATCAAACATATGGTGGCAGGACACAACGAGGTGTTTTTTACTCCTTGAAGAAACTTATTTACCTCACTTTTCCCTCTTTTTTACTAATCAGTTTAAAGCAATACCAGCAGTTTGCAGCATCTTAGCATCCATGCATTGGGAAGTCATGTCTTATGTTTCATTTTCCTAACAGGTGGTTTTATCCCATGCAACTCAAATATGCGTGTCGGGTTTAGTGCTCGATGACTGCGAGTCTGCGACCAACGATAAGAAAATAAAGTTGTAGATCTGGGACTCGGTTGTGCTTTAAATTCCTAGACATCACTATTGTTGACTAGACATGTTTCCATAGAAGGCCAGGCAGTGTGCAATAAGTAAATAATATGAGAGTCTTTTTCTAAGTGCCATCGGAACTAATTGGTTCTCTTTTGGAAGTGCACTTAAATTTAAAAGGTAACTTCAATATTTTTGTTTCCAGTTTACTTATCTGTCCATGCTTTAATTTATTCATGCATGAAATTCACCTTGTGCTTATATCAGCACACCAGAATTACCGAAAATTATCCTATATTGGGGGTTCGGTGCACAGTTAGGTTTTAAAATTGCAAGAAAGTTGGTATTTATGCCGAGCTAGAAGGTAAATGATTTGTTGTCTAATTTATTTTGTGTAGAATGGATGCTCATTTCCATGTTTTTAGATATGTTTGTGAAATGGTATAACTTAGATGGTTTTGTATCACACTCAGTCTATCCAAAATTTGCTCGGGTTTGTTGGTATTTAGCTCAGCCTGAACAAGGTTGGTAAAAGTTGTAGTGTTTACTTTGATTTTTGTGGTTCAGTTGAATTTTTAGCAGGAGTACATCCATTCAAGTAGATGTATATAAGTTAATTATGAGACTATTTGTTGTCAAAGAACAAAGTTTATAGGCTGTAGAAAAAAAATGATCAGAAAGTTTCATGCCTGGTTACATATGATCTGATCATATGTCTTAAGATTATTTATTTATTTCCTAGATTCATATAAGTAACTTACATAGTTAATATTAGCAGTCGTGTTTCTAATGCTTATGTGAGCCTGATTTTTGAGTGGACACTATTTTTTTCCGATATCCTTTGTTGGCCCTTGACTTTGAGTGGACACTTTTTAGGATATCCTTTGTTGGCACAAAATCCTTACAAATGTCTTCCCATGACAATGGCGACAAAGTGACCATATTTTAATTCCCACCATTTAAGTTAGTAGTTCACTAATTCCTGTCCTTATAGCATTCTTTGAATTATCTATGAATGTGGAACCAATTCTGGGTTGTTTTAGAAAAAATACATCCTGTGTGTAAATGTATACTTATCCTTCAAAGCCTCAAAATTAAATTTAGATACACAACCTAAGTAAATGTCATGTTTAATTGTAATTTTATAAATGATGGAGAAGCCAGCCTTTTGTCTGGTTGACATATGTAAATCGAGTTCTCGACAGTTTCAGACGTACAATTAGCATTGTTAGTTTCTAATATAATTATTAATCCATGAGCATTATTTACAAGCAGTTGAGTATATGCTCTCAGTTCTTTGTTGTTGGGAAAAAAATTGTGCTGGATAGATCAAAGGCAA
>QRDG01001974.1:142210-179250 GCA_012064385.1 Puccinellia tenuiflora
TTGCGGGCTGCAACTCGTCGGTGGATGTGGAGCTAGCTTGCTTTTCAGCAGACTATATCTAGATTGATTAGGTACTTATTTTCTTGTTAGCACACCGTAAAGCATGTGTTTGTGAAAATTTTCTCTCTAAGGCTAGGAATTGCATATGCTCTGTCGAAGAGAGACAAAATAACTGCTATCCTTTATCTGTATCCTTGTGGTTGTGGGCTCTAAATTTTATCTCTTAAATAAATAAACATATTTCTCTATGGGATGATGTGATACTATAATTACACCGGGAGCCAGTAATCTAGCTAATTTGATTGCTTAGTTAGCCTTGCAGATTTGACCTTTGCATCCTGGGTTGTAATCATTTTTTTTTTTTGGAAAGAGTATTGATACATTTTATGCACTTCGCTAGCTTTCTCCTATGGATTTTACAGATGCCGTTATTGTAGCTTCCGGTAAGCAAGAGGATTCACACACGTACTAATCTTTCTTTCATGTAGTGTTTTGTATACCATTTTACATTTGTAAGTAATATCTTTCGGATTGGAAGAATATGTCCAGTGCTGACACGCTCATTCTTCTCATATTCCAATTCATCCACAGGTGCTCAGGTTATTGCCATGCTTGAAATATTTTATTCCGGGCAAACGAGAGACGTCATCCACTTATATATGGCCAACTAGATATATTCTTCCTGAATTGCGTCTTGGACATGTTTGCTTCTTTTATGATTTTTGTCAGATTTCTTTTGCTTTGGATTTGCACATTTTACTTTCAGATTTTGTGTGTGAAGAGTTTGTTATCCTGTATGAAAAATAAAGCGATCATTTTAGTAAAAGTAGATAGTTTGTTTAACTATGTGAAACTTCAAACGGCTAAACGATATTTTCGTGAACGGTCGCAGTAAGTTGAACAGCCCTGATGTGTCTTAAAAGTTTATATTCGCTTGCGATTTACACATACCTAACTGAATAACTATGGAGAGATTTGGTTTATGTTTTTACTCCTCACGCCCTATTGTTTTGGACTTATTGGAATTCGCATAATAACGTTATCATCACATAATACCTGGTGGGTTTGACTACTAACAAGACATGTTAGTGTTACGTTTCCTGACATAAAAAATGTACAGATCACAAACTTTAGTTCTATAGTTATGTATTGGTAGCTCTATGCTATCCATATTTATTTATAGAACCATGATACTTATCTATTTATAATGAAATCCCTATTACAATCAATTGTTATGTGCTTCGCTAATTTCTCAAATCTGCAGAAGTTGGGGGATGGAGGAGAAGGAGGATATGTCGATGGCAACGGGGGGACGGGGACAAGAATCCAAATAGAGAGCAGAACAAGAAGCCAGAGGCGCGCAGGTCCTTCTCTTCCCCTTTCTTTTTCAATTTGAGATTTTCTTGTTGGGTCTGATTAGAGGATTGATGTTTGCACCTGAGGTTATCCATGTTTCTTGCAAGGGCCCTCTTGCTCCTAACCCAATGCATACGTCTAAGCTGAAACAAAAATCATTGCTGCAATTCAAATTACTTTGCCTGCATATAGCTTAGTGCAACCCATGAACCAGGTGCAACAGAAAAAGAGCTTTGACTGGAGGCTGGAGTAGAAAGTCAACACACAGATATCAAGAGAAAATACAATGTCAGTTCATAATTTAGCATACCCAGTAGCATATACAATTCCGATCTAAAAATAAATATGCCTCTGACATATTATATGTCAAAAGTAAAAAAAAGGATAAATTCAGGTTTACAGCTGCAGATTACATGACTTACAAACCACAAAAATGAAATATTCAGTTTGATTGTCAGACTTATATTCCTCAAGTTTATTTTATTTCAGATCTTGTTGTTCTGTCGCTACCTTTCTCATTACTTGATTTGTTTTGTATTTTGAAGCATCTAATGTTGAACACAAAATGCAACTTCAGGGTATCAAAGATTCATCCATTTTAACAGCATTGCTGTCGTGGATGTGTAAGCCAGGGTATGCTTCTTTATCGCTTCCTGGAAATGAACTTCTGGTAAGGCTTTGACCCAAGTGAGTGGCGACTGTAACCCTTGTGCCGCCAGCAGCTCAAGGGTTACATCGACCGGGAGGAGCGGTCAACACATTAGGAGCTGATTGGAGAAGTGGTCGTGTTGAGCGACAGGAGCGCGCACAATGCACATTTTGTGTTTTATTTTAAAATTGGCTGAGGCCGAATCTGACCAAACTTGCTTATTTTCATTTCCTAATTTAGAGAGAGAGAGCTAGCTGATTTGAGCTGCACATCTCATTATGCATGACATAACTATGCGTTTTGAAAGCACTCTGTAGATTGTGTTCACGCATTAGTACTACTATTGCCTGAAGTTGAGAATTATTATTTTAGTACAGATATGTGTGCTTGCTCACGTTATTGACTGTTGCTGCTCAGAACCTCAGATATAGGTATCTAGCTTGTTTACCACATACTCGTTTAGCAGGGAATCATGATATATTATGCTGTTGAAATAGAGCACCAGTCATTCAGGTTGAACAGTTGAAGGATACACAGCTTGAGAAAATAAGTAGTAAGGATACTGACTATTAAAAATTGACTTTTTATGTTTATATACCAGTAGTATCAAACCAGTTGAAGGATGTACAGATCCACTAAAGAGAAGTGCGAGGAAACCGAGCCGAGGAGAGATGCCACCTTCCTGGGCAGCTCGTGGACATTTCTTCCCGGTCCCCTTGCTTCTGTCAACTGCGACGGGACGAACCTCCTTCAACACGGACGGCTTGAGGAGGCTGCAAGATCCCGGGAGGCTATGTCGGGTCATAGACCAAAGCAGCAGCGGCAATGGCATCCTCTTAGCCCTCCTCCCTGAGTCTGAATTGTGGCACCAGCTCTTCAGCTAGGCGTCCTCACAGGTGACTTGTTTTCTCCATCCCATCCACCAGTACATCCATGCTTTGGTTTTACTCAGTTCGTGTGCAGTTTTCTTGATGTTACATTGGTGGTCGATGCAGAATCATGGATATAAAAGGAGGTGCATATTTGAGGATAGGCCAATCATATAGCTTTCTATTTTTTGGTTGCTAAAAGGAACAACTATACATGTTTGTTGCTGATTTATTGTGAGGATACGGTGCTTATGATGTGCAAGTTATGAGCCTGGCTTTCTATCATTTGCCTAGAATTAATTTGGTAACAAGGATGCTGAAGATTGGCCCTTGAAAGATAGCTGCAATAGATGATCTTACTATTTTATTTTTGCAAGCCATGATGCATCATATAGTGGATTGAAAGTAGGTGGAGTAAACAATTGTCCTTTTATTTTTCATGGAGCAGAGGGCACAGTTTAATTGGGACATATGTATTGGTCAAATGTGGAGTTGCAAATATGTCTAATTTCTCATTTCTTCACAAAATATATACCATGCAAACCGCAGTCCATCAAGTTATGTAGTAGTTCAGCTTGAGAAAGAAAGTCATTTCCATCAGATTCTTAGTAGTAGCCCTTAGAAAAGGTATGTACAGGTATATGTGTTTGACATATTATTTAGTTCTATTTAGTAGTAGGCTGCGGCATGTAGATGGATGGTGTCCTTTGGGGATCCAGTGGTTGAGATTTATTATGTGAACTCCTCGGTCTTCTCACTTGGATTTATTCGTTTCTAGGTCGGTAATCATCTCCCCCTTCATGTTTTTCATTTCCTTCCTACAGGCCATGAATCCGGTTTTGTATTCATTGAGTTGTGGTTCCTCCCAACTATTTTGTCAAAAAATTAACTGACTGCCCCAGTTTATGTCCCTTATGTTCTTTTTAAATTTACTCATATAGTCATATGGTAGATCAATTTAATTTTGCAAGCAGATGCTATGAATAGATTAAATGGGACAACGGTTTCTTAATTATGATCCATGTCCGTGATTGTTTTCCATAGATCCGCCTACAGAAGCATTTGTGGTGATGTGATTATGTGCTCTGAGTATAAATTATGAATGTTGATGAAGCTCCACTGTATATTCTCGAAATAAAGTGTCATGTTCAGCAACTCTGATCGGAGTAGGTAAATGCATAATTCTTCTTATTACTTGCAATTTAAATATCTGGCAAGTGCTCTGTATTTCCATATCACGCAGGTTAGTCTGGACTGAGAAGAATAGGAGCATTCCATCCATTATAACTGTGTATGTAGCACCACCATGTTGCAGGACAACACCAGATTCAGTTGAGGGAGAGGTTGTTCCGTTGTCCGTCATCACAGCCTTCAACACAGGAGATGGCCTTGAGGCACAAGATTAATAGTTGTTGATAAGTTCTATGCACCTATGTAATTCCACTGCTATCTCTCGGCTAAATAGATCGCCTAAACTCCATAGCTTATTATGTATATTGACAGAACCAAAATAACTTAACCCAAAATACGTATGTTTCATTATTTTTTTTCTTACGGAATCAAATTATAGCATAAGCCCGATATTTGCGCCAATCGGCGCAACGGGTCATCTAGTTCACAGAATAGGTGAGTAAGATATTTGGCTTTCCCGCCTGTGCATAGTCCTCGTGACAAGATTCTAGACCCCCTTCTCTTGTTATACATAGGACGGTCTGGAAGAGAAGGCAGATCAGGGGAGGCGATCACGTTCTTCACAGAGGAAGACAAGCCGTTCCTGCGGAACATCGCCAATGTGCTCGTATCTTCGGGGTGCGAGGTCCCTTCCTGGATGGTGGCATTGCCGAAGCTCAAGAGCAGGAAGCACAGGGTGGACAGGGACCACATCTCCATTTTATCTGACGAAGATTGAGAGATTGCTGTTGTAACAATGTAACTGTTTTATGGATGACACGTTTGGCTTTCAGTTTTCCCTGTTCGAATGCCTGGTGCATCATTCAGCTTGTGTTGACTAAAACTTGAGGTTTTGTCTTTTATTGCAGAGCTAGTTCTAGTGTATTATCAAAGTAGGCTGGTTTTTGAAATGTGATTGATAATTAGGCACATGAACACAAAGGGCAACAGTTTATCTTTCTTTACTATTATTAAATCTGAGTTTGTGTCCGTACAGCAGTTTTTTTAAATGTCTTCCCCTTCCTCTTTCCACGCGCTCCCCTCGTCCTCGCGTGTCAGCACGAAGCCGGCTCGATGGCAGAAACGGATCCGGAAGAAATTACCAAGGGTTGTTACTTGGTAGAAGTAGGAGTCGACGTCTAACAAAAATATACTACCTCCGTCTTTTTGGATGTCATTTATTTATTTAAATTTGAATGTATCTACTCGTTAAATAGTGTCTAGATATATTCAAATTTATACAAACAGATGACATCTTTTTTAGGACTAAGGGAGTACTACGTAGGCAGCCTGAATTGTTACACTTTCATTGTCATCTTGGACAAAATCAAAGAAAATCGCCCTCTTGCCCCTTGGAATTCCACATTAGCATTCTTGTCAAAACTCGGCCTTTTTTCACATGTGTATTATGGTTAGGCTCCACAAAAATCAAATTAAGTTGCTCGAGGTCTAGGGGATGCATGCTTCGTCCAACAACGGCATCCAAGTCGTCCTTCACGACTTCTTAAAAAATCTTATAAGAGCCCAAGGCACATCCGCTTCTCCTTCGATCTTGACGCCTTACTTTCAAACTCCTATCTCTCCCCCCACAAACACTCAATATCTTGTCAACCTTTTCTCCTTGGATGGGGCCAAAGCCACCTTTTGGAGCATGGACATTAAGTCTAGCTCAGGGCCGGATGGTTTTGGCCTGGCTTTCTTCAAAATGAAATGGGATTTGGTTAATTCTGGTGTTCACCTGCTCCTAAATTCCATCATATCCTGTTCTTATGATCTTCGACACATAAACATATCCATCATTGTTCTTACCCCTAAACAAACGGGCGGGACGGGCCTAGACCAGTTTCGTCCGGTATCCCTTCAAAACTATTGTGTTAAGTTGGACTCCAAGTGTCTCACTAATCGTTTATAACCCTTCATCTCTGTTTTGATTAGCCATGACCAAACTGGCTTCATTAAAGACAGATCTGTCTCAGAAATATCGACCCTATCAATATTGTCCAAACTTGCTTCAAACGCAAGCCCCCAGCCATTGTGCTTAAACTTGACTTCCAAAATTCTTTTGACTACATTATCTTAGATGCCCTTGATCATATTCTTATAACGGATTCCCGCACTTTTGGTTCCTTTGTATTCACAACCTCAACTCTTCTAGCTAGTTCGTTGTTCTTATTAATAGCAAGATTGAGCATTCGATTCAATGTCATCGAGGTCTTTGATGGTCTCAGTCAGGGCCGTGGATACATATATAGGGATTGGAAGGCTGCGATGGGGATTTTTCTACGGTTTCCAGGTTACGATCAACCATGGGCACGGTTGAAATTCCGACAGCCCCACGCGTGCCATTCCTTTTCGGAACAAAGGAGAGGGAAGGATAACACCACTCCCAAAGAGGAGAGAAAATAATAGAGCACCCACGTCGGAGAGGAGGGAGGGAGCACAATGGCCATCTCCCCCATCACCGACCGATCCAGCACCATCTCAGCCATCCCCTCTAAGCTCCGCCATCTCCGGTCGGCGCAACCCCGCAGCCCTCCCGACGATAAGTGTATTGCTTGTCGCATGCTCCCTCTTTCCTCACCGAGGCAGGCTTGGTTGGTGGTGACAGCGGTGGTGGATTGGTGGGAGAGGGGAAGGGTGAGAGCCATGCAAAGATAAATCGCCCCGAGAAAAAAGAGGGATTAAGTCCCCAGATAAGGTGGGGCCACGCGAGGCTGATGTGCCACCCGGGTAAGAGCCGTTTGAAACGATCCATCCAGTCAGTCATTGCCTCATTGGTAGGGTTGCAGAGCGGCGCCCGACCCGGCCCGCTTCGTATGCAAATAGGAAAAGTTTAGTTCTAACTACTTGGGCTGATTTGCTCCAGTTTAGCCTGGCATGCACCTATGCGGGACGTCGCGGGACGCCGCCTTGCAACCCTACTCATTGGTGTGTGCGTGGTGTTCAGCCAGCTGAAAAAAAAAACAGAGTAGGCCTTTCTTAGGTTACTCAAGCCCAAAAGTCAGGCCCATCTTCATATTCTTCCTCCTCTGATCTGAACCTACCCCTTTGAGCAGAAACAGAGCTAGGAGCTGCTCCCCTTCGAGGAGAGAAACCATATGATCGGTAACGGAATCACAGGAGGACGGAACGGAGGTAGCTTGGTATGCACGCCAGTCCGCCACCGCGCTCATTTCCCGTTTCAGGAACTGCTCCATGCCTCCCTCCCCAAAACCTCTGCCACTATATATTGTGCCCGCCCTCTGCAACCGCCTCTCTCGATTCTGTCGAAACCAGAGCCATCGTAACCACCTCTCTCCACCGAGCGAGCAATAGGCAGTAGAGCCCGAATCAATGGCGATCACGGCGTCCTCTCCACTCCTCTCCCCCGCTGCCCTCACCGCCACCGGGCGGGTCCGAGCTCTGCCCCGGAGGACGGTGGTGCGGATGGTCCCCACGTCCACGGGGAGGACGGGAATCCTGCTCCGCGCGGCTTCCGGCAGCGGCCTCCGCGACGACGACGACGACGACGACGACGACGATGCCGAGCATGCGCTCGAGCAGCGCCTCGCGCTGTGCCTCGACGGCCTGGGCCTGGGGCATGATGGTCTGCCGGTACCGCCTCGGACCAGCCGCGAGCGCGCACGCTTCGTACACGAGATCGAGCTTCTCCTGGCGGAGGTGGATGGAGCCGGCAGCGGCCGCGACGACGACGACGATACCCAGGCGCTTCAGCAGCGCCTCCGTCTGTCCCTCCACGGCCTGGGCCTGGCGCATGATGCTCTGTCGATACCGCCTCGGACCATCCGCGGGCGCGCACGCTTCGTACACGGCCTCGAGCTTCTGCTGGTGGAGGTGGATGTGGATGGAGGCAGCGGCGGCGGTGGTGGCGGCGGTGGTCGCGGTGGCGTGGCCGCGCCCGGCGCGGACGGCGAGGGGCCACGGCCGCGTCCACCCGGCTTCTTCGGCAGGCGTCCGCGGATCGTCCTTCCGCGGGTGACCAGGCTGAGCGTGCGGCGACGTCGGCGCGCGCGTCCACGCGCGGGAGCACGCGAGCCAGCGCACGCCGAGGAGGGCGACCGTTCGGGTGCTGGTGTCAGGGCCGCGCCAGGCCCACAGCTGCGGGCACTCGTCCCCGAGGAGGATACCGAGCACATCGGCCGTGGCACCGCGGTAGCGGACGAGCGTGGCGCGGGCGGCGCAGCGGCACGCGCAAGAACCTTGCGCGGGCGCGGGCGAGGGCGAGGGCGAGGGCGCGGGCGCTAGGCTTGACGGCGTCGGACGGGCGCATCCCCAGTTATCATCGACTACCGGCGGCGCGGCCGTGAGGCTTAAGGCGGTAATGTGCGGCTGAAAGCGAAGCATGTTCAGTTACAGTTTCCCTTATTCAGTTAGAGTCATTCTTGTGAGTATGAGGCCACCTCGAAAACGATTTTGCGCTCGATTTCGTTCTTTCATCGTCTCGTTCATTGTGGAATCAGTAAACCTGGACATCCGTGCTGTTATTCAGTTTGCCAATCTGCAATAGCAGGCACTTCGGTATAGGATCTGTAGATACCCCTGACCCAAATATGATGTGGCTTGCTTGCTTGCTTGCAAAGATGCACTTAGATCTCTTCACTGAAAGCTTATTGGCCTTCAACAGATTGAGAACAGTTGCTAAACGTTGTATACACTCTTCCATGATCTTGCTATAAATCAAGTTTTCTTCATTGAGCTTTGGTTTGGTGTGATTATCTTTGCTCGCAGTAGATGGATCTATGTTTCTTCAATTCTTCCTTGTGTTTATGAGGATATCGATAAGGCCTGATGTTTGAAGGGACTGCACTATCTTGGAGAGGAATGGTGTGGTCACATAATCTTGCAGGTGGTAAATCTTGAGGTTCAGCAAAAGAGAAAAAAAGTGTTGCAACAAGACCGTCAATTTTGGCATGCAGACCAACTGAAGTAAACTGTTGCTTCTTTGTATCAGTGGTTAACTGTAGTACATAACTACTACTCTTATGTGCCAGTAGCTTGTCCATTTCCTTAGCTGAAATTTCTGTTGCACATGGAATATTATCACAGGCAGGAATTGTGACAGGCGTTTTGCCATCTTTAAATAGTAGGAAGGATCAGGTGAGATAATCAAAACCCATGGGGCTGTGTTTAGCCAGCCTGTCAGAATCCAGTATAATGTCATGGACAAGAAATATCCAGTATGCTGAAAGTGTTTCCATGTTCTTCCTAGGCTATGGTAGAAGGGGTGTAAGGGATATATGGTGTTGACCATAATTTGCCCCCACCTGCTACCTTAACTGACTGTTTCTTGTCTTGGATAATAGCTGGATTGCAGTGCAAACTGAAATTTCATAAAATTGAAAGAAATGCTAGTATATTTTAATGCCTTAGCTTGTTTGCCCCCAATATGCACTAGGATGGAGATAGTACTAACATAAAACATTTCTTAGAGGGAAATGTGCATACATTAATTGTGTTTCTTCCAGAAGCGATTCTTGGGCCAGTTCGTGTTGTTGTTGCTCCTGAGATCAGGTTCTGCACCAGTGACAAAGTTCAGAACTGATGCTTGTTTACATTTGTGTCTTGGGAACCAGTTGTCAATGTAGCGCCAACAGTTGCCCGGTTCTCTGTTCCTCTGAGTTGGTACCGCATTTCTACTGTCACCATGTTTGTTGGATGTAGGGAATGGTGTTTTCAAGGTATTGTGTGAAGAGTTAGTATGTTGGGATTATAGATTGCGCGTAGGGTTTACTTGCTCCATGTCCACTGGCACCTAGTAGGCTTCTGTCAGAGAAATTGGTCGCAGAGGACACAATTGGAACTTGATTTGGAACAAAGTCCATTGACATAGCAGCGAACAAACCATGCTTCTGACATGTATTGTGTTGTTTTCGTCTTGAACATCAGCCATGAGATCCTCGAATTGGTCAGTGTACTCAGCCACTGCAAGAGAATTCCGTGAAAAGGAATTGAAATACTTGGTCAAGTTATATGAGCAATAACAAGAGAATCAATTCAATATTTCTTCACAAAATCCATGCGAAGACACATGTTTCTGCAAAAAAAATTCTCTTCCCACTACATACAATTGAGCTAAGGAAACCTTGTATTCCTTAGGTAAGCATGCCAGTTGGAAGTACTTGTTGCATTTTCAAATCTATCCACTAGGGTTTGATTCATTGAAACGAGGAAAATCCATGCACGGTCCTTTGGTGATCGATTTCAGGAATTGGGTGCACATATATGATCTAGGCCCATTTAATTCTCTGGTAAGTGGCCTTTTTGCCATGAATTCGGGCGGATATCTGAGGGTTTTCTTAGAAATGACGAAGTGAAGAACTCTCCAGTAACACTGGGACTGTTAGAAGGGGTTACTATGGTCTTATAGACGCTGATATAAAACTTAAGATTCTGCAGAAACTAATAGAAGAAGCTATTATGACTGATGCTATAGGAGATAAACTAGGGTGGACCAGCAACAAGGTCTTGTTACAACAAGAAGAGAAATTGCCATGAGCGAGAAAGAAGAGAAAAACAAAAATGTGAAAAATGACTGTAGTTTCAGTTTATCATATCAGTTTCAGTCTCATGATATCATATTAGAGCATCTCTAGCAGTGACCGTAAACCACGGAACCGAAAACGCGGTTTACAGTTCGCAGAAATCGTGTTTTATGGGCTGAAAACAGCCGCACCAGAACCAAAAACCGTAAAGCCGAGCGGACACAAATATGTGAAATTCATCACAATTCCGACATAAGTTTAAATTAATATAGTTTTGAATCACAACCCCACAAAATCTCATCCAAATGCCCAAAAACTTGCATCCAAATGCCCACCACCATCATCCAAATGCCCACAAGGAAATCAATCACCGCCAGCACCACCACCACCACCGCCGCCACCACCACCACCGCCACTTGCCATTTCTTGCTTCCTTCTCTCCAAGATCTCCTTCCTTGCTATGTCCTTTCACTCTTTGGTTATGTCGTCCATCACATTGCGGTCCATCATCATTATCTTGTTCTCTTCGGCAAGAAGCTTGGCCACGGACTTGTTCTCGTCGGCTTTGGCATGAATCTCTTCAATGTCCGCCTTGCGTATCCCCTCCTCCCGGAGTTGTTGCCACCTTTCTTCTCTTGAGCTTTCTTCACGGCTAAGATCATCTTTACTTCAATTGTCTTGGCCACCAACGTCTCATTGGATTACACCAAGTGCTATATCTTCACTCTCAAACTAGATGCCTCGGCTTGGGTCTTTACCTTTCCTTGGCCTTCTTGTTGCCTGGGGCATCCTCTTGTTTCTTCCTCCTCCTCCTCCTTCCTCATCTTCTTCATCTTCATCATCATCTATTTTGGTGACCACCTTCTTTGGTTCTTGGTCTCTCAACTTCCACTCCTCGCTATTCTTGAGCAATTTCCAACAATGGTCGAACACGAATGGCTTGTTCTTCGAAGCCGACATTTCAATGTACCTATCTCTTACAATTCGGTCCTACAAAAAAGAAACCATGTCAATGTGCAAACATATCAATGCTTAGGGATCGATTCAAAACCGTAGGAGAAATGAGAGATAACTCCGGAATTGTTCCGGGGTGGTGTCGGAAGAGTTCCGGGGTCGACGAATTGTTCGGAGACTTAAATAATGTATTTTAGTATTTAATTAATTAAATTAAATATTTAATTAATATAGGCTAACCCCTAATGGGCCACAAGTTGGGAGCCTATTAGGGGAGGCGCCACACACCCCAAGAGGGTGGCGGTCCAAAGTGGGCCGGCCAACCCAAGAGGAGGGAAGGGGGCAGCATGGAGGGGGAACACCCTAGGGTCGGCTCCCTAGGGGAGGTGCCTCCCCCTCCCCCTGGGCCTATAAGACCCCTCCCCTCATTCACCCCCTTGGCCTTTGCCCCTCTCCCTCTCTCTCTCTCCCTCACGTGTGGTTTCGTAATATTGGAGCTGCATACGGGGTTAGAGTTCTCCACCATACGCACGCCGTCATGCCGCTGGATCTTCCGTCCGGAACTTTCTTCTTCCGCTGCTTCGCTGGACCGGAGCCCGGGGGACGTCATCTACACCGGACGCGTGTAGAACTTCGGAGGTGCTGCCAGCTGTAGCACTCGTCGCTTGTACGACTACACGACCTTGAGGTCGGCGTCGTCGTACGTCTTCATCATCAACATTCTTGTGGACGTAAAACATTTTCAGTCTTTAAGGGTATGAACACTGAATCCCTCTGTTACCTTACATCTGCATAGTATAGATCTTGGCTATATCGTTCTCGTCGTTAGGAATTTTTTTTGTTTTCTGCTACGGAACCCCTTCACAGCGTGGATGTACTTTCACCCGTAGAGCGAGTGTACATCTAGGTACATCACATATGTCATTTTCAGATGCAACACGTGCATACTTCCATGTGCAACGCGTATGTACTTCCACGAACAACACGATGTACTTCTCAGTACAAGTACTTTTCAGATGCAGCGGGGACGTACTTCCAGGTACATCGTGGATGTACTTTCAGATGCAGTGTGAACGAACTTTCAGGTGCAACACATATGCACTTTCTGGCGCTTCGTGGTAGTAATTTCATGTGCAACAAGGGTGTACTTCCAAGTGCAACATTAGTATACTACTAGGTGTAGCATAGTCGTACTTTCAAGAGCGCAGCTCGAGTGTACTCCGTACTTGTACTCCGGCTTTATGTTTACCTTTACTCCGTCTTTCTGTATACTTATACTTCAGTTTTAGTACTTTGTTCTTTTTAGTATTTATTTTATTTTATTTGTACTTTAAAAACCGAACAAGACAATAAAAGATTGAAATAAACTGGTACTCGTGCTGGTTACTGAGCATTACTCTCCCGTGCTAGTCTTGTGCGCGTCTCACACAGAGCGCGTCATTGCAGCCGATGCGATCCTTTCTAATGGTCTTCGGTCGCGCGACACAGCCAAGGCGCGACGATGGTTCGCTCATGCGGGAGCAGCCTCCAAACAACACACGTCATACATAGGAGCATCTCGCGACCTTCGTGAAGGTCGGGCTTTTTAGTATTTTTTCTGTTAGGGAACGACATAAGCTTTATTTCATAACAATGTGCTTAGGAATACAACAATGTTCTGGTGGGTTGAGCAACCAAACATTTTGTCCCACCTGAAGTGTAGTGGTCATTCTAGCTAACATGTGCACCGATGTCCTTGATGATCAACACGTCCTGATGCATTGATGTCAGCGACAACCAAAAGTCATCCAGAGTCCATCAACATGCGTTCAAAATGCAGCCCCTGCTAGTTCTAGTGCTTCTCTCCATGCCCTGGGCCTCAATCATAGACGGATCAGTAACACCATGGATAGGGAAGTGGATGTACAAGCCGGCCGCCCAACGCTCCTTGTAGGTAACCGCATTCCTTTCAAAAAGAAAAAAACACCATCAATGACACACCTTTTTGTTTTTTGCACCGAGCGCTGAATCACCTTGGTCGGCCTTTCCTAGCCCACTTAGGCCTTGTTTGGTAACTGCATTCCCGGAGAGATCCCGGCCTTTTCCCGGGGAGAATTTTCTCCTAGTCCGGAGGTCGGGAATAATATCCCGAGGTTTTACACTGTTTCTTCAGATTCCCAGCCGGGATTATTTTCCCGGGGCTATTTAACCCGGACAGCCAAACAAGCCCTAAGGCCTTGTTTGGTAGCCGGGTATCCTGAGGGGATCCGCGCCTTTTCCCCGGCCAGGAAAACCACGGGCCGAATTGACCTGGGGCAGCCCGCCGTACCGTTTGGCTATCCACGAAGGGGAGGGAGCCCGGCCCCTTCCGCGTCCTTTCCCTGGGAGCCTTTTCCACTAGTCACTACATCGGGGAGGAAACCCTCGCTCTCGTCTCGCGACAGAGAGGCTACGGCACTCGTGGCGACGGCCGTACTACCTCCTCCGGCGGCGAGAAGCAAGGCCCCCACCCGAGCGCTCCCGACTCTCCCTGCCCTTCAGGTCGTGCTACTTACGCCTCTCGCCTTCGGCCGCTTCCTTGTCGTCTGCTGCCCCCCACGATCTGATCCATCTCGAGCCCTGTACCCTCCGGCGACGACGACGGCCTTGCGGTGGCACTCGTTTTTCTTCTCCATATTGAACTAGCGAAGGAACCAAAATTGACCCGGAGGGTGTCCGTGGTTTTCCAGTGATTGGGGGAGATCTCCCCCGTCAGAAGCGGGGTTCCCTGGTGGGCTTCAAAATTCCCTATGGGGCTTTTCTACCCTGGAATTTTTAGCCCTTGCAGCCAAATGAGGCCTTAAGCCCAGTAGTAGGCTCATCTTCCCTTCTTCGTCTTATGAAGCGTACCCCTTGGCAGACAGAAACAGAACAGCAAGAACTGTGCCCCTTCGACAGAAAACAGAGCAAGAGCTAACTGAAAAGTTCCGGCCGGGGCACCGGAGTCTTCCGAAACTGCAACCGATCGACGATCTTGCAAGTATAAATAGGAGTCCCCCGGCCCTCTGCAGTCCGCAACCTCCTTTCTTGAATCCTCCACGGAATCAACCTCGCCAACCGAGAACGAGAAGAAGTGCGTAGCGATGACGGGCGCAGCCGCAGCCCTCTCCCCGCTCCACGGCCCCGCTGCCCTCACCGGGCGGTTTCGTGCTCCGACCTCGAGGACCCTGGTGCGGGCCGTCCCCATGAGGAGCAGGAGGACGGCCTCCACCCTCCGCGCGGTTGCCGGCAGCGGCCACCCCGAGGACAACGACGGCGACTCCCAGCAGGCCCGGGAGCACCGCTTTGCTCTCCGACTCCTTGGCCTGCCGATGGGGA
The DNA here is from genome assembly GCA_012064385.1 of Puccinellia tenuiflora. Lineage (NCBI taxonomy): Eukaryota > Viridiplantae > Streptophyta > Magnoliopsida > Poales > Poaceae > Puccinellia > Puccinellia tenuiflora. The sequence continues at coordinate 157,027 of QRDG01001974.1, forward strand.
GGCCGATACCGCGCGCACGCGTCGTACACGGCCTGCAGCTTCTGCTGGAGGAGTTCGATGGAGGAGGCGGCGGCGGCCGCCGCGGCAGTGGCGGTGGCGTGGCCGCGCCCGGCGCGGACGGCGACGGGCCACGGCCGCGACGACCCATGTTCTTCTATATTCGGCGACGTCTTCTTCTTCCACGCCTGACAAGGATCGGCATGCGGCGTCGGCGAGCGCGCGACCCCAAGAACGCCAAGAAAGGCGGCGGCGGAGACGGGCCACAGCGACGGCTACCCTTCTGCTACTACCCGCATCGACGGATCGTGCTTCCTCGCGTGACACGACTGGTCATCCGGCGTCGGCGTGTGCGTCCACGCGCGGGAGCCCGCGACCCCGAGTACGCCGAGGAGGGCGACGAGGACATCGGCCGTGGCACCGCGGCAGCTGGCCAACGTGGCGCGGCGGGACGCGTGATGTCGAGAGCAAGAATCTTGCGCGGGCGTGGGCGCGGGCGCTAGACTTGACGGCGTCCGGCGGGCGCCTCCCCCAGTTACCGGCGGCGCGGCCTGAGGCGGCAATGTGCGGCTGAAGGCGGACGCATTTCAGTTACAGTTTCTTGATTCAGTTACACACTTGCAGTCATTCTTGTTAGTATGAGGCCAAACAGCAAAGGGTTTTGCGCTGGATTTCGTTCTTTCATCGTTTCGTTTCATGGTGGAACCAATCAGTAAACCTGGACATCGGTGCCATTATTCAGTTTGAACACCTGCTGCTGTGGTTCTTGGGTCAGAGGTTTTTCTGTGCTCGTTTTAGTCTTTTTCTTTGACCCGCATATGTGGCATTATCTCCACTTCTCCAGCACACGCACGGGTGGGTTTGTCTGCCTCAAACAGTTGTGTTACTGTTGTTCGAGGTTGCCAATCTGCAATAGCAGGTATTTCGGTGTAGGATCTGCAAATCGGCCAGTTCTTCTTGTTGTTGCTATTGTAGATCAGGTTCTGCACCAGTGACAAAGTTCAGGAGTTGTCAACGCAGCGCCAACAGTTGCTCGGCTCTCCGTTTCCTCTGAGTTGGTACCGCATTTCTACTGTCACCATGGTTGTTGGATGTAGGGAATGGTGTTTCAACGTATTGTGTGAAGAGTTAGTATATTGGGATTACAGATTGCGCGTAGGGTTTACTTGCTCCATGTCCACTGGCATCCAGTAGGCTTCTGTCAGAGAAATTGGTCGCAGGGGACACAATTGGAACTTGATGTTGGAACAAAGTCCATTGACATAGCAGCGAACAAACCATGCTTCTGACATGTACTGTACTGTGTTGTTTTCGTCCTGAACATCAACCATGAGATCCTCGAATTGGTCAGTGTACTCAGGAACTGTAAGAGAATTCCGTCAAAAGGAATTGAAATGCTTGGTCAAGTCATATGAGCCATAAGGAGAGAATCAATTAAATATTTCTTCACAAAATCCATGCGAAGACACATGTTTCTCTAGAACTTTTTCTCTTCCTACTACATACAATTGAGCTAAAGAAACCTTGTATTCCTTAGGTGCGCCTGCATGCCATTTGGAAGTACTTGTTGCATTTTTGAATCTATCCACTAGGGTTTGATTCACTGAAAACGAGGAAAATCCATGCACGGTCCTTTGGTGATTGATTTCAGGAATTGGGTTCACATTAACTGGCCTAGGCCCAATTAATTCTCTGGTAAGTGGCCTTAATGCCATGAATTTCGGACGGATATCTGAGGGTTTTCTTGGAAATGACGAAGAGTAAGAACTCTCCAGTAACACTGGGAGTGTAAGGGTCTGTTTGTTTGGGCTGCAGCTTTTGAGAAGCAGCTGTAGCTTTTGAGCTGTGGAAAAGCAGCTGTGAGAAGCAGCTGTTGGAAGTAGAGATTTGATGTTTGCCAGGAATGCTGTTGGCAGCTGTAGCTGTTGGTTTTCTGTGTGAAATGTCTGGAATGCCCTTGAGTGCTGAAGATGTTATATAAGTGCCGATTTGAAGCGAAACAATTGTTTTTGACTTATTTAATTCATTAATACGATGTTTAGATAGCTAAATCATCTTAGTTTATCTATTTATATGTAATAACTGAAACACATATTTATCCAAATATAGAGCATTACATTTATCCAAAAAATCATAACACTTCACATATATCCAATTAAATGTAAACACATAATTATTATTAATGACAGTGTTTAAGAGTTGAATTTACCAACTTTAATTATCTTTTACCCAAATAAATTGTATAAATACTGAGTCGAAGTGAATTAGCTACTTCTGACCTTTTTTTAACATAATTGCCATACTTAACGGCTAAATTATCTCAATTTACCTTTTCTTTTGCTAAAATAATTGTAAAACATATTTTACCAAAGTAATTGTAAATTCATCGTCGTCACGTCTAGTGTCGATATATCTCTGTAAAACTACCTAACAACTTAAAAATAACTATGTGTGATATATTGGTTCTGGCCTTTTCAGTGTTTTGTAGATTGTATGTATGAAAATAGCTAACGTGGTGCATGCTAGCAAAAAAAATCAGTCACAAACAAATTGCATAGGTCTAGCTGAGAGAAGAAATAATTAATAATGTGGTGCATGCGTACTGTAGAGGCCAAACACACTAGCAAGTCATTACGTTGCGTTGCTCCGAGACAGGATTTGGCCCCACCCACGTGCGCGTCAGCGTAGCATGCGCATGCGAAGCCAATGGCAGTAGGCTTGTAATTTCGAGCAACGGACTGGGCAATAACAAAGAACGGTTCGGCATTTGAGTACGAAGCTGCGGGAAGCACCTCCCGGGCTGCTTCCGCTTTTCTTCGCTCGTCCCGTGTATTTTATCGCAGCGCTTTTAGGCAGCGCTTCTCTATTTGTTGCTGTTTGTTTGGGCTTCTGCTTTTGGGCCCCTAAAAGCAGTAGAAGCAGAAGCAGAAGCCCAAACAAACAGGGCCTAAGAATGGGTTACTGTGGCTGATATAAAACTTAAGATTCTGCGGGAACTAATAGAAGAAGCTATTACAACTGATGCTATAGGAGAGAAACTAGGGTGGACCTGCAACAAGAAGAGAAATTGGCATGAAGGAGAAAGAAGAGAAAAACAAAAATGTGAAAAATGACTGTAGTTTCAGTTTATCATATCAGTTTCTCAGTCTCGTGATATCATATTAGTTAGTCAGTGTTGAACCTCCTATTTTCTTCTCTCTCTCTCTAATTATATCTTTCTTTAATTTTCCATTTACACTTCACCTGATCTCAGTTTTCCGCTTCATTTTTGTTCTTCAATTCTTTTAGTGTTTCAGATTCCCACTTCATTTTCTTTTGTTTAGGTATATTTTCGTTTCACCAGTGTATTATTGTTTCATCGGTCTGTCTTCTTTAGTTCTTTTAGTATCTCAGTTTTGCAATTCATTTTCTTTGGTTTTCCAAGGCAGAAAACATTTTCAGTAAATCCCACTTTGCCTGATCTCAGTTTCTAGTGCACGTGTTAAAGGCTATGATTAATTAATGATTCCTTAAAACATCTGTAGGTTTGGGTAATCTTTTTCAGCTGTAGCCTCCCCTCCTTTACTTATGTATGCTTTTCAGCTTGGTATAACAGGAACCACAGTTTTTACGGTTGCATCTCTGTAACTTTTCTATTAGTACCTATGTCGATGTAATCTGAGTACAATGTAAGGCATATGGCAGCAAATGTCTCTCTCAGTTTTATTCCCACACCAATTGTTTTGTTGCGACATGTTGCTGAAGTAATCAAAGGAAACAATAGTACAATACTTGTTTTTTATAATTGTAAATTTTCTTTTTTCGTTACCTGGATAAAAAAAATTGCAGCAAATATATGCAGTGCAGGTCTTGGTGGTGCTATTTACATTTATTGGCTAGCTGTTAGCAGATCTACCGATTTTGTGCCACACTGTCTACCGATATTTTGGGCCATGCAGTTCATTAGACTTGCTATTAGAGCTCTTTAGAAGTTTCCTTTTGCATCTTACTGTTATCCATTCTTACAGTTTACCACACGCTAGCGGTTCATGACTGACTAATGACAAGCTTATCTGTACTTGTAAGATGTGTACCTTCACACGTACTGTCTCGCAATTCTAGCCAACATAAGCCCTCATGCCCATAGGCATATGCATCTCAAAGGCTGGTTAGCCACTTCAACATGCTTTTTCACAAGTATGTTGTCGCAATCTCTCTGTATTTGATTTTCACCTTACACTTAAAGTTAACCGGAAAGCTCATTTGAGACCGTTTCGCTACCCCCTTGTCGCTCCATCTAGGGCGACTCGGGCGGCGACCCAACCCTAGCGCCGCCTCTCCCCTTCCCCAGCCTCCCTCGCCTCGCCGCTACTAGAGGTGACCACCGGCAAGCCGTTGAGGAAGCTAGCGGCGAGGATCTCGTCGCTCCACGCGCACTCGTCCCAGTTCGCGGCGGAGGACTCCGGATTTGGGCTGCGGCCCTTGCAGGCGAGGCGGCGGCGTCCTCGGCAGCCGTCGTTGCGGGTGGCTCCGACCGTCGTCTTCAACCTCGTGGGATGTGTGGCGGCAGCGGGCTACGGGTGCGACGCGGAGCTCGTCCTCCACGTCAGATCTGAGGTTTGTGTTCCCCATTGCCACTCTCTCCCCCGCCGGTTCCGGCTGATTTCAGCCTGGCTGCTGGATTTGGGACCTAGTGGGCGCCTGGTGGGTAGCTCGGGACCGGGGAAACACGAGGCTAGATGGTCCGGCCCAGCGACGGTGACACCCCTGGGCACCGTTCTTCCTCCTCGGAGGCGTGCTTGTGATCCCTACTACCCACCCACCCCCCGGCCCATCTCCCGAGCGAAAGCTCAAAATCCTCGCTAATTGGGTGGCGTTGATGCTCTGCGCGCCATCTCCTCCTTGGAGGCGCTGCATTGGGAGATTGGTGGTTTCGGGTGAGAGGAGCTGAAGGTGGGAGCTTTGGGTGGCTCCGGTTCTTGTGCGACTGTGGTGTTTTGGTGCAGGGCTTGGTTGGTTTCTCCTGGGTGTCCTCTCTGATGGCGGCATGTTTGGCTCAGTTCCGGTGGTGCGGCGTCTTCGATCCTGCAGTAGGGGATAGGGTTCCCCTTCCCGACAGCAGCAGCGAGCCGTCTTCCTGAGGGTCTCCCGGTCCTTACTGTCGGGCCTCGCCCCTCTACATACCGCGGCCTCGTCTGCATGACAGTCTACCCTTTCGTCTACAGTTCGCGTTCGACGGCTTTCTTTCTATTTTTGGTTGGTCAAGTTCTTCGACAGGTTGGCCGGTGAGGCGTGCTCTCTTTCCGAAGGAGGTATGTGTTCCGGGGCTGCTCCGGGTCTCGAGTCCAGCACCTCTCTAGCTCTCGGGTGAGCATCTCTCATGTCGATGATTTGACGCCTTTCAAGCCAAGGCGAGAGGGAAGGGTCCCTCTTCGGCATGAGATCAAGATGGTGTTCTGGTGTCTTCAGTCCGGGGTGTGTGCTCCGATCAAGACTCCATTCCTGCTTCAAGGCACTGCCTCACCATGCCTAGTCTGCTCCTGGCCCTTGGCTCCCGAGTTTGGCGGTCTTCATTTTTGCAAGTTGTGCTCTCATGTGTTCTCTTATGTGCTTGCTTCTGTGTTGAGTTGTAAGTTGTTCAGTGTGCCCCCTTGTATCCTTCGGCCGGTGTTTCCATGTGGGTGGTTGTAATGGTAGCCTTGTGTACTCCCTGACCGGTTGATGGCTTCGTTAATTTAAAGCCGGGCTCTGCTCGAGCCTTCCGTCTTTAAAGTTAACCTTTTATATTGCTTGTATACCATGTTCCAAGTATGCCAAATTAGATGAGTTAAAAAATGACAAGGCTCTGAAAGTTATATCTAATCAAATTGGTACTCTACAGTTATCTTGCATCGTAATAGCACCTTTTTTTAATATTTTCCTTTAAACAGCTATTTATTTTGCAGGCAACAGAGTTCACATATACACTGACTTCTTAAGAATTGTTCTGGAAATCATCAATGCAATCCTTACATATGCATTGCTAGAAATCCCGATGTATGTTTACCACTTAGGCCCCGCTTGGATGTCGGGTAATTGGGCCGGAAACGGTCGGTATTTTTCTACGGACGTCGGAACATCCGTAAATTAACGAAGCATCTGTCATTTTTAGTTGGAGGTGGAAATCTAAATGGCCAACCAATCGGGGCCTTACCAGTGCAGTTTACGTGATAGGCAGGTTGTGTATGCTATATTGCACCGGCAAGAGGTTTTTGAGCCCTTTAAAAACCATACTAGTTTCAATTAATTGGTTCAGAATATTTACACGTTCTCGACTCTCGTGATATGTGGAGGAACCGATAACGGTCAGGATCGCCACCATGCCGAAAGTCGTCCTACTCCCGGCAAGCTTAGGTATAGTAGTCATGCTGTTGCTTCATAGCTGTAGGCCTGTAGCTCACCATTGCTCACCATTTTTGGGTTATGTCCAGTTAAGTTTCTACGGATCGACTGAGTTTTTTTGGTCTACCTATGGCCACCAGGGCCCGGGCAAGAAATGCGACCGCCCAGCCGTCCAGGGCACCAAGAAGAGAAGGATCCAAAATGAAAAAAAGTATAATAATCACTATGATAGTATCAATTACACACAAGAATATATTTAATACTCTCCTATAAGAAAATAAAGCATTAACGAATTTTCCTGATCAGCAACGCACAAATCTAAATAACAATTAGTATTAATACATATAAAAAGGTATTCCACGCGAAAAATGCAATTATACTATTTATGCAAGTTCAATCGATACTTAGGTATAGATATTAGTGGTAGAAAACATGAACTAAAGATTGGTGAAAACCCATGCATGTTTTACATTTAGGGAAACGGGGAGTACCTCTACATAATAAAATGATTAACTTGCGGAAGTAAATATATATCACAAGCTTATTAGGACGTAAAAACAAAGTAATATGACCGGCGACAACAAGTATGGTTAGCATTCTATAATCTTTTCGGTACGAAGTCCTCAAAATCCATGTAACTAGATTTCAATATTTAATTTCGCCCAACACATTTTATTTTATAAACTGGCAGGGACTTGTGTTCATGAAATGATAAGAATCACATTGTATAATAGTACAATCAAATAATAAAATTCACATATGCAAACAAACTAGAATCCATACCATTTTATTTTCATTGGTGTCTGTTGTGGAGTTGTGGTCAATATTGTTTCAGTACCAAGTACAAAGCATGCACGCTTTATTAAATTTTGACTGACTATACAATTTTGACCAAAAATAATTACTGACACTGATTCGGCTTATAATCTATAATTTTTAACTAAAAGTATTACTTAATCATACACTAGAAATTGTTAGTGAGATATTTGTTAGATCAACCATAATATGTATAAATTATATATAATATGCATCAGAGCTACATAAGTCTATGCAAGTCTATGCAGTTAGTACAAAGTTAGCCGCAGATAGTCTGATTAGACTAAAAGAATGGGCTATGGTATTGGCATCTTCGTGATGATAAGTGCTCTAGAATAGACTTTTGTTACAAAATACAATTTAATATATTTCAATGATATTCGGTACAAACAATAAATACACCAAGTAATATTTCAAGACACATGATTATACTATGCAAGCAAATAAAAAAGTATAATTGTCATAATAAAACAAAGATCTAGAAGTATAAAAAAATTGTATAAACAATTTTTATGTTGATATGCCTCGGGCCTAAAAATTTATTGGAACGGCCCTGCTTGTGGCAATTCTGAAGGCATTGCTGCACTGATACGATCGAGGACTTATGCCGGTCGGTTAGCAAAGTTAAACGTATTGTAGTTTGCTGGGGATGGTCTCAACTTGGCATGCTTGTTCTAAATCAGACAAATCACAATCTAAATCTGTTATTTCAGAAACCAGACAAATCACAATCTAAATCAAGAATTCTTTGTGTTTAAACTCATACAAAGTTTGTGCTTCTATTATCGGAAACTGTGTTTTATAAACTCAATGTGGTGTTTTGGACTAAATTCTGTCGTGGAAGAAAATTTTAGTATATTACCCCACAAGATGATCACAAACTAGTTTATGATTATTTGTTATAGACCATTCCTGTTGTGTTTATTGTCTAGTAAGATGCTGCAAGATAATTGACTGCGACGAAAATAATTTTCTGTCATTATTCGGTGCAGCTATTTTTTGCCACAGAAAATGTTTGGCTTAACCCTTGCAGAAAACTACTTCTGTTTTAAACTTTTCATGGAGCAAGCAGTAAATTTATTCTATATGTTTTTGTAACCAGGATCCTAAGAGCGAGAAGATAGTAATCTGCGATGATAAACTGAAGATGATATTTGGAGGACGTCACCATCTTGGGTTTAATGAAATCTCTGGACTCTTCAATCACCGCCTTAAAAAATGATAGGATTTATGTAGATCTTGCTCTTCTTTATACTAGTTAAGACTGTTGTCCTGGAATTCCGTGTGACGAATGGTACATGTGTTCTCTGAACATATCGGGATTTTGTACTAACATAAGTTTGTCGCTTTTAAATGTACATGCGACAGCTTGTAACCTGTTATTTTGGACATGTTGTGTTTTATGTGCTCTGGCCTCCAAGGCTTATGTTTAGTTCTGGCCCCATCACGGCTTGCGTAGTGTGCGCCAATGCGTGCGGGAAGAACTGAAAAGAGAATTCTCATATTGGATAAAAGGGAAAAAAGTGTTTTTGAGGACTTTTTTCGGGTATCTATTATGTGAACGCTACCTTAAACTGTTTTTAGGTATACCCGAAAACTTCAATTTTGAAGTATGAGATTTTATGGTATCTGCTACACATGCTCTTGCATGCCCCGCGTAGGTTCTGACAGGGGACGCTTTCAGTTCTGACAACAAACAATACGGACACCAAACAATACTCCGTATGCACTGTCAAAAAAGCACGATATTCCGTTTGCGACTAGGTGACTGTTTCCTAATAGAACTAGGAAACGATTGCTCCTCTGCACATAAAATAGCAACAGGCTATCACTGCCGATCGACCCAGACCCCAGTAATTAGCAATGATGTTAAGGTGGCTTGATGGAATCAACGGGCGCCAGCCCCCGCGTGATGACCGGCGCTCCCCTCCCCGACCGCCGCGTGACGACGGCCCCCCTCCTCGCCAGCCGCCGCCGCCGCCGCGCTCTGCTCTCCAGCTGCCGCGTGTTAGTGGCACGGTCTTGCTAGAACAGGCTTGCATTACGGTCGTCGTCACAGCAGTTTCCGCTCTGTGTTGGTGGGGGTGGAACTACTGCCAATCAGTGTCAAGCCTGCGCACCTACGGCAGAGACATCACCGGCCAGGGCGATCCGGTGATCGGCCGCGACGACGAGATCGATCGCGTCGTCGACATCCTCTGCCGCCGGACCAAGAACTGCGCGGCGCTCGTCGGCTCGGCCGGAGTCGGCAAGACGGCCATTGCCGAGGGCCTCGCCCAGCGCATCGCCTCCGGGGCTGTTCCTGACGCGCTTGCCGGGGCACGTGTCGTGGAGATCGATCTTGGCGCCATGGTGGCCGGCACCACTCTATACGGCATGTGGGAGGAACGGTTCAAGAACATGATAAGGCAGGCGGAGGCGTCCGACGGGAAGGTCATACTGTTCATAGATGAGATGCACATGCTCTGCTCCGTCGGCGGTAGCCGGGAGGACAAAAGCACGAGCGCCTCCAACATGTTGAAGCCGGCGTTGGCCCGTGGACGCATACGCTGCGTGGGAGCCACCACCTTTGATGAGTACCGCCAGTACGTCGAGAAAGACCCAGCGCTCGAGCGACGGTTTCAGAAAGTGCAGGTGGAGGAGCCGACCACGGAAGCGACCATTGCCATCTTGCGGGGGCTAAAGGAGCGGTATCAAGACCACCATGGATTGGAGATCCAGGATGCCGCTCTCGTTGCTGCTGCGTACCTCGGTTCCCGCTATATCACCGGTACGTCAAGAACTAATCTGCTCCTAGCTACTTCGGTCCTTTGGCAGGGGACAAAATTGATGATCTTAATTCTTGTATGTGCATATAGGTCGTCAATTTCCAGATAAGGCAATTGATTTGGTTGACGAGGCGTGTACTATGATAGCCAGAAAGATGGCACAGCTTGCCAATCAAGTGGATGGGAACGCCACTCAAAGTAGCTTGAGAGATAGTGTGGAAATAGCTATTGCCAACCCGGAGAGTAGCTCTACAAATGGAGTGGAGAACCGAATTGTTAACCCAAATCATGTCGCACAGGTAGGGCACTCTCTGCTTTCTAATTATATGTTTTCAGTTTGTTTTTCTAATGTGATGTGATTGTCATTCATGTTTTGACAATTGCCATTTGAAGGTTGTGAGTCGATGGACTGGAATTCCTATTGCTACGCTCCGTGAAGAGGAGAAGGACAAGTTAATTCACTTAAGAGACAGGTTGCATGAGCGAGTTATTGGCCAGGATGAAGCCGTCAATTTGGTTGCGCAGGCAGTCATGCGTTCTAGGGCGGGTCTTGATCAACCTAGCCAGCCGATAGGTTCCTTCTTATTTTTGGGCCCATCTGGCGTTGGAAAGACAGAACTTGCAAAAGCTCTCGCGGAGCAGTTATTTAACAGTGAAAAGATGCTTGTTAGGGTTGACATGTCCGAATATGACAGTGTTGGTTCAATAACACGTCTCGTTGGAGCACCTCCTAGGTACTACGTACTTTCTTATGCATTTATTTTTCTATTTACATTACATTATCTTTCCATGCTTCATATAACTAGTTTGACTGATATGATTGTATCACTTATAACCTCTTAATAGCTATATTGGATATGACGATGGAGGACAATTGACCGAAAAAGTCAGAAGGCAACCATACAGCGTCGTCTTGTTTGATGAGGTGGAGAAGGCACATCCCTCGGTGTTTAATATTTTTCTTCAAATTTTTGACGATGGCATACTGACTGATGGGAAAGGAAGAACTGTGGACTTTAAAAATACTATCATCATTATGACCTCAAATCTGGGATCAGAACACCTAGCAACACAATTGACAGGAGAAAAGCCCATAGAAGTTGCACGGAAACTTGTCCTAAAAAAGGTTTGTGAATCCCAAACTTTCGTAAGTCCCCGGTCTAGTGGTTGCCTACTACTAATGGGCATACATGTTCTTGGTTCATGCAGGTTCAGAAGTTCTTCAAGCCCGAGCTTCTCAATAGAATGAGTGAAATTGTGATATTTGATCCTCTTTCTCACGAACAAATGAAAGAGGTTGCGAAAATCCAGCTTAAGACCGTTGTGGCTAGAGTAGCTAGTAAGGGCATCTATTTGTCTGCAAGTAACGCCGTGTTGGATGTTATCTTATCGGAATCACACAACCCAGTAAGCACATCTACCTTACTTTCTATTTCACAAAGAAGTTTGACCATATAATTTCGAATAACCATGTTTGTACGTGCAGATGTATGGTGCTAGACCTATAAAGAGGTGGGTGCAAAAGAATGTGATGACAATGCTTTCCGAGATGCTAGTCAAAGGTGAGGTTGGTGAAGGATCCACAATATTCATCGACGCAACAGATGACATGAAGGGATTAAAGTATGAGGTGGTGACGAAGCCGGTGATAGAACTTTCTCGTGCATGTGATCCGACATTTTTTATTATGAGCTGATTCTTTTGTTTGTATATACCATGAAAAAGTGTAACCCATTTGATTTGTGGTGTGGCAATGACTGCTAGAAGAGCAATAAAGTATCCTTTAAAAAAAATACTAGCAAAGTGACGGTGTGTTGCAATGCAACAAAATGATAGACCTATATGAGCATTGCACAAATTAATATGGATCTATTTTGTTCATGTGTACATCAAGCTAGTGCAACTACAACGGCCCCTCCCATTTCGTCCCTAGCTATCTACGTGGTTGTGTCCGGAGGCCAGAAGCAAGGCCCCAACAAGCTCCCCAACCGGATAAATTATCTGCGTACATTCTTATAGTGACCTCTCCTGGTAGGTGGAGATCCCTATGTATAGTGCTAGTCTCTGGATCGAATCACAATCACATATAGTTTAATATAAAATACCATAACAATCAATAAGTTTATTATGTGTATGATCCATAATTTATAAATGGTTCGATACAATTTGCATAGCCTAGTCTTTTAAGAATAACATCACCATTAAGGATTGAACACCATAGGCTTTCTAAATGGGAACTATAGCACAATTGAATACCACAAATCACATACATACAACTACATGTTTTAAATAGATACTCAGTGGTGGTGTGTTTCTCTTCATCTTATCGTGCAACAATTTAAAAAAAATGGAGTAGTTTTATGCAAGTATATAAATTGCAATTGATCTAACATTTTTTTTATTACTTGAACGTATAATCTAGCTGCAGTGTCAAAATATACCGTAGGACTTCAATTGAATGTGAGTCCTGGCGCCATAAAGTCATAGATGTTTGACGGGCCAAACGGTAGGGGTCTGCGGCGATGGCGAGGGTGCGGCACTACAACTTCACCTATCACCGACGACTGAAATACACCCTAGCGCCGTCGATGACGGCAATCAACTGAGTTCAAGTGTCAAAAAAGGAACTGATGGTTGCTTTACATTAATGTGTGTATTGACAGATTGATCATGTATGGACCAATATATTATCCAACTACTCCTCTCGTGACTAGACCAATGTCATCATGATGGGCTAGTTGTTTTGGGTATGTGCCATATAACTCTCTTCTGGATGTACACATTAGCTTTCATCTTCGATGATACTAATCAATAAGATTTAGCATTATAAACTACTAGTAGTCCCAGCTGAAATTTCATGGGGGTGGCCGATCCATTAGGGGCGTGTCTGCCCCTGCTCGCCCCACCCCACTTCGATCCACCCTTGAGCCGCATTCCCCGTTCCATGTTCCATGCCGCTAGCCCCTTTGGAGGTGGAGCTTTGGCGCCGTGATACGTCCCAGACGTATCTATAATTTTTGATGTTCCATGCTTGTTTTATATAAAATGCCACATGTGTTTATTATGTTTTCATATCATTTTGGCATATTTTATTGGACTAACCTATTGACAAGATGCCCAGTGCCAGTTTCTGTTTATTATGTCTATGCATTGCAGAAAAGGTCCAAAATCCAAAGTGCTCGGAAAATTATTTACAGAAATTCTATTTCGCCAGAAGACCCCGGGAGCCAGAAGGACAAGTCCGGGAGGGACCCACAACCTCCAGGTGGCACCTGGCCACGATCCAGGGTTGGCCGCGTAGGGGTCCCACCTGGAGCCCTCGTCCACCGCCTCGCGTCGCCTCTTCGCCTATATATTTGCTCCTGACCTAAAAACATGAGAACATCAAAGCTTTTCTCCAGAAACACATCTGAGCTCCGCCGCCACCAAAAACCCTAATCCGACGGACAGCACCCTGCCGGGATTGGGAATTGCCCCCGGAGCCATCTCCTTCGACTACACCGCCTCCATGATGCTCCATGAGTAGTTACCCTAAGAACTACGGGTTCTAGCTGTAGCTAGTTGGTACTCTCCCTCTCCCATGTTGATCAATACAATAGTCTCATGAGCTGCCTTACATGATTGAGATTCATCTGATGTAATCGGTGTTGTTTTTGTTGGGATCCAATGAATTGTGGAATTATGATCAAGTTTATTCATCACTTATATCGATGTTTTATTTAAGATCTTGCATGCTCTCCGATACTTGTGTATCTCCAAGAGGGAGTATTTATGCTAGATAGTAGGTTTATGCCGCTTTTTATCTGAGCTCGGGTTGACAGAAACGATTTAGACTAAAGATGTGATGTTGCTACTAGGGGTAAAACAGCGGTGTTTACTTCCTTATGTTGTTTCATTGCTTACAATATGCACCATGCTTATTGCAATTGTTCGTTGCTTGCAACTTAATACTTCCGGGTGACAGGCTGGATAGTGATCCCGGCGTGGATTATTAGTCATAGATGCAGTTGGATAACTGATGGGGGGATACTTTATAGGTAGGCCCATGGACCCGGAAAGTAGACCCGCCAAGACCAAGAAGGCCAAAGCCGAGTCACGTGTCAAGTTGCATGGGCTGGGCTGGAGACAAGCCGACCGAAGCCCAAGATGAAGAAAGGACCGTCCGGAAGGAGTCCAAGTACAACCCGGAGCCTTAACTTGGAAGACCAAGACGTAGAGTAGGACTCCGTGTTCTAGTGTGACTCGGTGTAACCTGTAAGTCCAGGGACCCGGCAGCCTTTATAAGCAGGGTCCTGGACCTTAGTTGGATGAGTCCAACGAGTAGAGAGAAACACCAAGTCGCCGGATCCCCAGAGAGGAACCGGAACCCTGTAATCGATATTAGATCCAGAGCAATAAAGAGAAGCAGGAAGTAGGTCTTTACCTCTAACCAAGAGGGGCCGAACCTGGGTAAATCTGTGTCCCTAGGCGAGATTAATCTCTCCTACGTACTTCAAGCATCGATGGCCCCTGAACTCACCTTCCTGGAGGAAGGACTTGCCGTGACAACCCCACGACAGTTGGCGCCCACCGTGGGGTCAGACGCAAGGACAATAATTCTCAAGGATACCAAGGTCGTACTCCAAGCACAGAGGAGGTCTTGAGGATTCCATGCCCTAAACACGCCAAGAACGGCAGATGCGGCCATACCTTGGGACAGTGCGTAGATTTGCAGCGTGCCGGGTTCCAAGGGCCAGGAAACAGAGGTAACAATAACGGGTATAGAGGAAACAATGATGGTGGACGACCTGGCAACCAGGGTGGAGGAGTCGGCAATAACCCTAACCAACCTCAAGGAGGAGGTAACCAACAGGGCGGGTTCCAGCAGAACCCGAAGCAACTCCAGGATAACAATGGGCAGTATTATGTCACAACTCGGCCACAGAACCCGAGTCGTGGCAGTTACCATGTCTTCACAACAAGCACGTCCAAACGTTCCAAGAAGTTAAAGGTTAGAGTTGTTAATGCAGTAGAGCCGGCGCTTCCACAGTGGCTCAGGTGGTCAGAGCAAACCATCACATGGAGTCGGGCAGATCATCCATCAAGAGTCGACGACCCAGGGCAGCTAGCCTTGGTGGTGGCACCTCAAGTTGGGGGCTATACATTGAACAAAGTGCTTATGGATGGTGGAAGTAGTATCAACATCTTATATTATGACACATTCAAGAGGATGCAGCTGCAAGATAGACAGCTAATTCCAACAGAGACAGTGTTCCATGGGATAGTACCAGGGAAATCGGCCAAACCCATTGGTAAGATTTACCTTGAGGTTGCTTTTGGCACAGTGGAGAATTTTCGTTCAGAGATTATGCCTTTTGAGGTAGTGGATCTTAAGAGTCCATACCATGCTCTCTTTGGTCGACCAGCATACTTTAAGTTTATGGCCAGACCATGTTATGTTTACTTGAAGCTCAAGATGCCAGGTCCAGCAGGAGTCATTACAGTTAATGGCAGCAGACAGATGGCATTGGAGTGTGAATTAGGTGATGCAGCTATGGCTGAGACAGCTTGTGCTCAAGAGGAGCTGAAGTTTTACAAGGCAAACGTGGACCCGGAGGACAACTCGGTCCTTAAGAAACCGGCCACAGAGGAGAAGATGAAATTCAAGTCAGCTCAGGACACAAAGCAAGTCGACTTTACCCCTGGTGATTCTTCCAAGCAGTTCACCATTGGGGCACACCTCTCTGATAAATAGGAAAGCGCGCTCGTCGAGTTCATCCGTGAGAATTGGGATGTCTTTGCATGGAAGCCATCTGACATGCCAGGAGTCCCGAGAGAACTCGCCGAGCACAGCTTACATGTTAATCCTAATGCAAGACCAGTTAAGCAGGGTCTGCGCAAGTTTCATGATGACAGGAGGAAAGCCATAGGAGAAGAGGTGGCTCGGCTCCTCGCAGCCGAGTTCATCAAGGAGGTCTTTCACCCAGAGTGGGTGGCCAATCCAGTGTTAGTACCAAAGAAAACAGGAGAGTTGCGTATGTGCATCGACTTCACGGGCCTAAACAAGCATTGCCCTAAGGACCCGTTCGCACTACCTCGTATAGACCAGATCATTGACTCCACAGCGGGGTCAGAGTTACTTTGTTTCTTGGATGCATATTCAGGGTACCACCAGATCAGACTCAACGCAGAGGATGAGCTGAAGACGTCTTTCATTATGCCCTTTGGAGCATTTTGCTACACAACAATGCCCTTTGGACTCAAGAACGCAGGAGCTACATATCAGAGATGTATCCAAAATTGTTTCAAGGAACAAATTGTGAAGGAATATTCATGCTTATGTGGATGATGTAGTGGTCAAGTCTCAGAAGGCCGACTCTTTGATAGCAGACCTGACAGAAACCTTTGATAACCTACGCAAGTACAAGATGAAGCTCAACCCGACCAAGTGTGTTTTTGGAGTCCCTGCGGGCAAACTCCTAGGTTTCATTGTTTCAGAGAGAGACATTGAAGCAAACCCAGAGAAAATCAAGGCTATTCACAATCTGCAGAAGCCGACTTGTCTAAAGGACGTTCAGAAACTCACTGGTTGTGTAGCAGCTCTTAGTAGATTCATCTCAAGACTCGGAGAGAAGGCGGGTCCTCTCTACCGACTCTTGAAGAAGTCAGACAAATTCGTATGGGACAAAGAAGCCGACGATGCTTTTGAAGGATTAAAGAAAACCTTATCATCAGCACCAGTACTTGTAGCTCCTACAGATAAGGAGCCCATGCTATTGTATGTGGCTGCCAATGAGAGAGTGGTCAGTGCAGTAGTAGTGGTGGAACGATCAGAGGAAGGAAAGGAGTACCCAGTGCAGAGGCCTGTTTATTATATCAGTGAAGTCCTCACAGAGTCAAAGCAAAGGTACCCTCAATGGCAGAAGCTAGTCTATGGAGTTTTTCTTGCAAGTAGGAAGCTCAAGCATTATTTCCAAGAGCATCCAATCAAAGTGGTGAGTTCAGCACCACTAGCAGACATTATACGCAACAGAGACGCAACAGGGCGAGTCGCTAAGTGGGCAATAGAGCTGGGTCCTTATCATATCACATATGAGCCCAGAACAGCAATCAAATCTCAAGTTTTGGTTGACTTCGTCAATGACTGGACTGATTGCACGTCCTCACCAAGTTCACCTTGCACCAAGTATTGGACAATGCACTTTGACGGGTCCAGAAAGCTAGAAGGCTTAGGAGCCGGCGTGGTTTTAACTTCACCTAAAGGAGATAAGTTGGCATATGTCCTTCAGTTGCATTTTGATTGTACAAACAACATGGCAGAGTATGACGGTTTGCTACATGGCCTACGTTTGGCCAAGGAGATGAACATCAAGCGTATCAGGCGCTTTGGAGACTCAGATCTCGTAACTCAGCAAGTGTCTGGAACCTGGGACTCGAAGGATGCAAACATGGCGGCTTATAGAAGAGCAGTCGAACAGATAGCCGGGTTCTTTTCTGGTTATCAAGTGGAGCATATTGACAGACGTAAGAACGAGGCCGCAGATGCGTTATCACGACTCGGCTCTCGTCGAGATAAAGTACCACCAAATGTATTTGTGAACGAGCTTCATCACCCATCAGTCAAGTTGCCCACAGAGGAGGAGTTAGCCTGCCCAGATCCAGAATCGGCGCTTGTTGCAGCAGTACGGGCAATCCCAGCATGGACAGAGCCCTACCTTGCATATCTCCTGAAGGGTGAGCTCCCACAGGATGAAGTCAAGCGAAAGCAACTCGTCAGGCGATGCAAGTCCTACACAGTCATTGAGGGCGAGTTGTACAGAAGGAGCGTCACTGGAGTCTACCAGAGGTGTGTGTCTCCAGAGGAGGGCAAGCAAATATTGCAAGAGATTCATGCAGGTGATTGTGGTCATCATGCATCCACTAGATCCTTGGTGTCAAAAGCTTTCAGACACGGGTTCTTTTGGTTAACAGCACATTTGGACGCAGAGAAGATAGTTCGAGTCTGTGATGGATGTCAAAGGTACGCAAGGCAAGACCACGTGCCAGCGCAAGAGCTCAGAACTATCCCTATCACTTGGCCATTTGCAGTTTGGGGGCTTGAGATGGTTGGTCCTTTCTCAAAGTCGCCTTGTCAGAAGACCCATCTGCTAGTAGCAGTTGACAAGTTCACCAAGTGGGTGGAAGTGGAACCCGTCAGCAGAGTCGACGGTGCATCAGCTGTGAGATTCTTCAAGAAAATAGCAACACGCTTTGGATACCCTCATAGCATCATTACAGACAATGGTACCAACTTATCAGTTGGAGAGATGACCAAGTTTTGCGGTGAGAACAACATCAGACTCGACCTAGCCTCAGTGGCACACCCACAGTCCAATGGACAGGCAGAGAGGGCAAATCAAGAGTTGCTGAAGGGAATTAAGCCTCGGCTCCGGGTCCCTTTGCTAAGAGCCGCCGGATGTTGGGTTGAGGAGTTGCCAGCAGTACTTTGGAGTATCAGAACGACTCCTAATAGATCCACTGGCTTCACACCTTTCTTCATGGTGTATGGAGCAGAAACAGTCCTGCCAAGCGACTTGTTGCATGACTCGCCACGAGTCGCCAACTACGTTGAGACAGAAAATGAACTCGCTGGCCAGGACTCGGTGGATGCACTCGAGGAAGCAAGGGAGTTAGCCCTTGAGAGATCAGCAATTTATCAGCAGGACTTGCGGTGATATCACGCACGCAGAATCAAGACCCGGACTTTCCAGGAGGGAGACTTAGTGCTTCGCCTTGTCCAGAATAGGGAAGGGATCCACAAGTTATCTCCACCATGGGAAGGACCATTCGTCATAAGCAAGAACTTGCACAACGGATCGTACTATCTAATTGATGTGCGAGAGCCGGCGAGTGAAAGTAAAGGAGCTAATATAGCTCATACGCTAGATCCTTATGCAGAGGCAAAGAGGCCTTGGAACATAGCTCTGTTACGTCCATATTATACTTAAGTTGTAATAGTTTTATGAGTTGCAAGGCAAAGAGCCCAGTGAGCCATGCCTAGATGTAATCGAATTGTTATGATCAAGTGAAATAAAGCCGGCTTCTGTGAACATGAGTCCTTTAGTCGAGTCACCCAGTGAGTGCGCTTTGTTCTTTAAACTTTGATCATCAGGTTCTTGGGGGCTTGCTTTTCAGTGAAAAAAGTTAAGCTTAAACTCTTGGACCCGGCACAGTAGCCAAACTTTTCCTAATTTTCTCGCTGGTAAGTTAGATGCATCCTGCACAATATGACTAATCTACAGGCATGATTTGTCTTCGGCTCTCATGAATCCTAAGGGGCATGAGTCGTTAGGAGCTTATCAGCACAAGCTGTAAGAGGAGTCATGCAGGGCCTACTTATTCATCAGTGGGTAATTAGATGGGTTATAAGAACCACAGAATGACTTGCATAGATGACACACATCAATCTCATAGTTTAACAAGCAAGTCATCATCAGCCGATTGGCACAATTCAAGAACAAAGTAGTTCAAAAAACCTAACAAGGTTTAAGCACCAGTAGTGCATAATTACAAAGTTTCAATAGCAGCACAGCAGTACATAGTTATCAAAAATCGTTCAAAGGATTGTCTTCCGGAGGAGTCGACTTCTCGCCAGGAACTGAGGAGTCCTTCTTTGCAGGAGATTTGTCTTTTGCTTGAGCAGTAGAAGGAGGAGCCGGCTTCAAAGGAGGCTTGGTGGCGACTCTCTTCGTTTGGAAGCCAGTACCTGATGGGGGGATACTTTATAGGTAGGCCCATGGACCCGGAAAGTAGACCCGCCAAGACCAAGAAGGCCAAAGCCGAGTCACGAGACAAGTTGCATGGGCTGGGCTGGAGACAAGCCGACCAAGGCCCGTGTGGAGAAAGAGGCTCATCCAAAGAGGAATCCAAATACAACCCGGAGTCTAACTTGGAAGACCAAGACGTAGAGTAGGACTCCGTGTTCTAGTGTGACTCGGTATAGCCTGTAAGTCCAGAGACCCGGCAGCCTTTATAAGCAGGGTCCTGGACCTTAGATAGGTGAGCTTCAACCAGTAGAGAGAAACCCTAGCCACCAGAGAGAAGTCGCCGGCTCCTAAGTTGTGGGAGCCGGGTCCTTGTAATCGAGATACAATCAAGAGCAATAACAAAGAAGCAGGAAGTAGGTCTTTACCTCGAATCAGAGGGGCCGAACCTGGGTAAATCCTTGTTCCTTGGCGAGATTAACTGTTCCTACGTACTTCAGTCATCGATGGCCCCAGAAACTCATCTTCCCTGAGGAAGAACTTGCCGTGACAACCCCACAACAGTTGGCGCCCACCGTGGGGCAGGGTGACGAAAGGAGTTGAGATCGTTGGAGCTGCTCGTCGAGCTATGGAGAAACTCGCCATCGGGCGGGTCTACACGGATGAGCATGGAGAGACCGAGATCGATGACTCAGGCTGGACCTTCGGAGATGAACAAAGTCGACGAAGGTTACCAGCTTGTCTTTGGAGGAATCAACGTGTTCGTCGGGATGGTTTGCGCGTCGGGTCTTCGCGTGAACTCGGCGGAGTCAGTATCAGAGCCAACCGTTGTCGTTGAGTCCGACAGCGAGGAGTCGGTCGGAACTTCAGAGGTCGGCATCATCGCCGAATCTGAGGGACCCCTAGCTGAGGAACCAGAGGTGATGCAAGAGTCAGATTCAGATTATGATGCAGATTCAGAGTCCATCCTACCCTTGTTTGAAGATCGGCTTGGGTACGGGATAGAGGAAGAGGATTATGAGGAGTCGCCAGTACGCACTCGTGTTGTGGGAGTCTACATGTCTGGAAACACAGGGAATCAGTTCGATCCGACTCTATTGACAAAGGAAATTAATGCAAGTAATGCCGCTGAGAGGGCGGCCGAGTTAACCAACGCTCGTGCTGCGTTGGAGAAGCAACTAGCTGATATTACAGAGGCAAACCGTAGACTAGCTGCGGAACAGGCCCGAGTCCAAGATGAAGCTCAGGTCGTGCGGAGGCGCCGCGAGGAGCTTACTTCAATTCAACACCGCAGAGCCAGGAGTCGCTTGCACGATGGAGTCCACATCAATCCAACCAATTTATTCACCACACCTAATGGTCCAGGCAGAGGAGCCGGACTGGGAGGCTCAGCGGCAGCAGGAGGCGCCGCAGGAGGAGCCGGAGGAGCACCACCACCACCACCACCACCACCCCCAGAAGGATCGGGAGGCAGCCGTGCCAACGGACCACCGCCTGAAGGAGGAGTCGGAGGAGAGCATCTGGTGGCTTAGGGTCACAGCCTAACAGATTTCATACTCCAGAGGGACATTACTCTAATCCTATGGACAACGTTCATGCGGCGACTCTGAGATTGGAGAATATTGTGGTACCAGAGGGACCAGCAGGACAGGAGACTCGTGAGGCTATCGAGCTACTGAAGACAGCTTTAACTCAGCAAGCTTTGTATCCAACTTTTCCAGATGCAAGTAGGCTACACTCAACACCCTTTAACTCAGGTACGAGGAGTCGGCACGGTGAGTCCAACCCGGCCAACTCTACGAGTGCAAGGCGTCGTGAACTAGTGAGGAATCGTGCAAACATGCCAACTACTTCACAGGCTCAGCTAGTGGTTGATGAAGCAAGGCAACGACGAGAAAGAGAAGCAGCAAGAGCTCGGGAGGCAGAGAGGGACAGAGCGTTAGTGGGTGTAGCCAACCCGCCTCAGCCAACCCGGGTGCACGAGGAGGCGACTTCTCCTGGTGCTTCCCCAGCATTAACAGGACCAGAGTGTTGTCTGATGCCATCAGGTCCGAGTCCTTCCCCAGCAGTTTCAAGGAGCCGCGCAAGGTTCCAAACTATGAGCCCAACATGGACCCGACCTCCTGGTTGGGGTACATACGAGATGGCAATGAGTATTCGCAATGCCACAGGTAATCTGTGTGCCAAGTCATGTATCTTATGATGGAGGGAGCAGCCAAGGTTTGGATGCGCAACTTGCCTCCTAGGTCAATCAACTCTTGGGAGCAATTGAAGGCGGCTTTTATTCAGAACTTCCAGGGCACATGCAAAAAACTCAGCACCATCGAGGACCTAGAGCGGTGTGTCCAAAGGAAGGGCGAGTCAGCAAGGCACTGGATGAACGAGTCTCAGAGATCATTAACTCCTCACAAGGACTCCCACCAGTTTCAGTGTTAATGGCAATGGAGAGAAATTGCAGTTACAATCCCTTGAGTTGGAAGCTAGGTCGTATGAGGAGAGCCTGAATCAAGGTATTCCCCTTACAATTGGTGAGATCATGGCAGGTGCTATAAGCACGCTGC